>JAYKKM010000260.1:0-600000 GCA_035772405.1 Chrysogorgia sp. JL179-B06
TAAAAATAATTATTGCGTCTAAAAAAAACAAATTCTCGCATCTAAAAATAATTCGGGACAAACAAATATAATCTCGGGTCGAAAATTTTTTCTCGACAACTTTTGTCCACTGTGGCATTCCATAAGTAGAACTCCGACCAAACAGCGCCAGTATCCCCAGTATCCCCAGCCCAACGTCATCAAAACCGGCTGATGAGCATTGAGTTACTGCTCAATTGTGGCATTTCCTCTTGACCCGGGTTGCATTCCAGTGAACCCGAGCATGTGCTGCGGTTAATGACACACGGAAAACCATGTAGGGTGTGAAAGAAAACGTAATGTTTCTGTTGGACAATGCCAAAAATGTCGAACGGCATACCAAAAGCAAGCGGTCGTGTGTTCGTCGATGATTGTGGGGTTTGGTTTTTTTTTTTTAGTCGGAAGCCCTCTTGCAAAACGCACCACTACGGTCATGGAATAGTGACGGTTCGATTAAATTACGTTACAAGACAAATGGTTTATTTGTCAACGCCACGAAGGTGGTGAGGGCGACGGGATTCGGGGGGGGGAAAGGTGGGGGGTGGTTAGTGGAGGGGGGGGGGTGAAAGGGGAGGGTGGGGGTGGGTAGGGACTGGGGGGGAGGGAGGAAGACGGGGGGGGGGGGGACGGGGGAAGGAAAGGAACGGGGGGAAAGCGGGTCGGAGGAAGGGGGAAACGAGTGTCCTTAAGTTGTGGGGGAGGGGAGGGGGGGAGCGGGATGGGGGGCGGGAGGGGGGAGGGGGTGGGGATGGCGGGGTGTTGGGAGGGGGGGAGGGGGGAGGAGGTAGGGTGAGGGAAGGGGGGGAGTGGGGGGGTAGGGGTGGACGGGGGGGATTGTGAGGAGTGTGGCGTCGGAAACGAGTACGTTGGTCCTTGATCCACAAGCCTGCCAAAGAAATGGTAATTACGTTTTTAAAACGTTACTACATTTCTCTTAATACGCGATCATTTCAAACGGCGAATTTCAACTGTGTTCGAGTGTCCAGACTCTGCTTAAAAAACGTTAAAAAACGTTGTACTCGTTGAGTATGTTGGAACCATATCCGGAACTGCCGGCTCCTCATGGCAATCCAAGCAACAAAACGGTCTGGGAGATTATTTACGAACATCGGGTAGCGTTAAGAGAAAGGAAAACTAGAACGAGTTCATAAATGACCATAAAAAACAGGTACAAAATGCGAAGTATTTGGCAAAGAGGAAAAAAACAGCCACTACGTAGTAACCATCGTGTGAGACGTTGCAGACGACCTACAGACGACATAACAGACGGTATTGTTCCTGAATTCCACGAAGCACCTTTTTATGCAGAAGATCATCCAAACGAAAGGAAAACCTGCATCTGCAATTTTGTATTTGGAAAGACAATTTACATGACATTTTAAAATTTTGTACATTCATCTGCAAGTCATCCCAGTGTAGTGGTGGTATCGACAGAACCAGATTTAACCTCGGTGCTTGCTTTGCGAGAATCATAGTCTACCACAAAACGAACCTTATTAGAAAAGGTACAACAAAACCCTCGATAATGCTTGGGGCTAGTGTATTTGCATTGGTACGGACTTTCTGCAACTTACCACAGATTTCTGTTCCACATATTCCAATCAAAGTTAGCAGAAAATCTTTTGTGCGTTGCAAACATTAAATATGGTGGTAGGATCAGATGAAGAAGCAGCAAAACAAAGGCAATAAAACAATGCTTTTCCATCATCCCACCATCTGCTCTCTGTACAAGACATTTGCAAGAAAACGTATGCAAGTACTTGTCAGATAAGGTTGGAGCTAACACTAAAACACTAACAATAAAATTCTTAAAGATAATATTTAGTGAGAAAGGTTTGGCTTCTGGCACTAAGGAAACTGGTTTTGATGTAGCGGCCATTAAAACTAGCGGACGAGTGCCGTATTTTGATACCGACCTTTGTCAAATACTTCAATTTAATTGTGGAGAAGATCCGCCACGGTATTCTCCTTCCGCAACAAGAAAAATAAATGGATCCCAATTGACTGGAAGAACAACGCTTGTGAGTCAATGAATCATTATAATAAAACTTTCGGGCAAACTGGATAGTGCATTGAGATACCGGTCCTTATTGTGCGCTTGTATAAAATAGTTAGGTTACAACTATGTGGTTACGAGGCTGGGCATTGTACGGACAAGGGAACTACTAGCTTGACTCCATGGGTGGCCAGATTTCCAAGTGAGACATGTGGGACTGGGTTCGGAAAACTGATAAGGAAAAAGGAGGAACTGTACCGGAAATATAAGAAGGGAAACAAAAACCAAATAAAATGGTTCTCAACAGAAGGGAAACTTACTGTGCCTCGGACTCCAATGATGGCAACAAAAAACCGGCCAGCGAAAAATGTAAGGGAGGGAAAGACAACAACAACTCAAACGACATTAATAGTGCTATTGTTATGTGATGAACGGTATAAAGTTTTATGTGTTATGAGTATATTTGACCCAGCGTGTGTATATAATTTTTTGTACAACGGCAGAACGTTTTTACTTTTTTTAGGCATTCTGCTTGATAATTTTAAAAAATGTAAAATGTGGTAGGTTTGCATATTGTATTATATATTGTGTATTACATCTGAATGTATGTCAACTTACTTTCCTTTTCCATTACACAATCTTGACCTTTACAAAGTCTTGTAATTGTCAATAAAAACTTCTTTCTGTTCAGCATTTCTGGAATTTCAGCATTTGCTGTGTGATATTTGATATCAAAATTTTCAATGTTTTCTATGATCATCGGCACAGTTGGTAAGTACTTACGCGAGTACGGTATACGTCAGTGTAACAACCATGGGTAACAACGATGTTGGCCAACCGTTGCGCGTGTTTAGGGTTAGTAATTAGTGGTTATAGGCAGGATTAGGATTTAGTGGTACGTATTGGGGATGGAGGGTTGGGAACACAGCCACACTTAGTGTTATAAATTTAGAACGTGGGCGCAATAACAATATGGCGGACGCATCGAAGTAAACATACTGAATTTTACTGCTTGTGTGCTCTATTCACCTGCTGATTTTTTTTAAAGTATGTAAACACACTAACATAAAAGACAAGAACAGTTACCATGCAGCGATGTTTCACAAATGCTTTTTTTTAACAACACTGGCTCACTATTAAGATTTACTACAGAAGCAATGAAGTGAACAGTTCCGTGTTCGGTTGGTAAATAACTAAAAGTATTGCTTAAGAAAATACGTATATTTTCATCTAACATCTAATTCTAACAATAATGATTCAACTTATTTGCCTTATTTATCCATTTCGCGGTCTCCAAGCATATCTCGGGCATATCCTGGCATAGATTAGTAGGACCGGATTTAAGACACTGTGGTTATCTCATTCATAATAGGAAAGGAAGTTCCCAAAATACTCCCCTGAGGTACACCAATGGGAACATTCATCATAGAGGACCTTTTACTCTTACCACTGTAATAGATGATCGGTTAGATAAATAGGGACCGAAACCTGATACAGAATTATCGGCGAGTCCTAGACATGATAATTTTCGAAGAAGCCAGTTCGTGGTTAACGGTATCAAAAGCTTTAATTAGGTCAAGTAAGCCAACACCTGTAACCTGACATGAGTTCATGGAGGCCAATATATTATCGGAAAAAATATGGATAAGAGCTAGTATCAGTTGCTCTTCTAGCCTGGAGGAAACCATGCTGTTTCTTTTGCTAGGTCTTTCTTCTCCCATTAAGATAAGAATACAGTTGGTAATGGTAGTTCATGTAGCTTGCTGATTATAGGAAGTATCGTAATAGGTCTGACTTATTCTTTTTCATGTCAGCTTTCCTAGTTTATGCAACGCAGCACTTCGTCCTATTTTCCATAAATTGAGGAAAGGTACGCTGTAGACAGAGAGCAGTTGAAAATTTTTGCCATACATGCTGCTATAACCGATGAAGCATCTTTCATCAAACGAGCACTGATTCGATCTAAACCAGCGGCTTGATTTGTTTCGAGAGAAGGACAATTTCTGTTCAACATATTCAGTAGTCACAATACGAAAACAAAATTTGTACGGAAACCGGGATACTATCATTTAATGGCTGGTTTTATTGAAGCGATGCCCACAATGGATGCAAAATTGCTCAGCCAACTTACTTGCAAACTGTTACAGAAATATGTATTCATAATCTGATGCTATTGGACTTTTTAACATTGCTTCTGATGAACTGGAGCCGCTCATGCATTAATGAGGGGCTTGTTTTATTCTTACGCATAGGTCAGTTCATTTATTTCATTTCCAAAAGTTCATCGGGTTTTCCTTTGTTTGTATCAATAAGCTCTCTATAAAATTCAGATTTATTTCGTTTAACTTCAGTTTTCACAAAAGATTTCAGCTTCTTATATTAACCCCATTCTTCGGCTCGTTCTGTGTTTTTTGTTGCTCGCCTATGCTAATAATCACGGTCACGCTTTGCTTCACGTAATTTAATGTTCATCCATTGGAACATGGGTGCCCTTAACTTGCATTGTTTTTATCGGTGCATGAGCATTCGCTATGTTACCACAAACTTCTGTCCATGTGTTTAACCTTGTCTTCAATGTTCTCTTCAGCATCATTAATATGATCCCACTCAATATGATTGAGGTCATGCACAAAAGTCGATTTTATCATACAACCTAAAAATTAACTGTATTCTAATTTCCTAGGTGGACCTTTAGGGACTCCTGACTTTACAATGCAGGAAAACGATGTGATGGTTCACTGATGGAAGATACCAATGTTCCACACGGAAACAATACGTGTGACCATTGTTCACACAATAGTAAATCAATTACTGTAGTTAATTTCAATACCGTAGTTGTGAAAATATTAGGGGGCTGATATCATCAATGTAAAATATTGGGGGACTGATTGATCGGTGCATAATACCGAACTTGTTTTCTTTTTTAGATCCCGCTGCCATTTTTTCATCCATGGCTCTTCCCCCAGTGACAAAATCACCCATGGGGGAACAAAAGAGTTCTCCAATTGCACTGTCCAAATGCCAACACAAACTGTTATGTGCAGTATGTTTTATACTACAAAACACCAGGAACTTGCCAATGATGCAACGAGTTGAAACAGCCAAGTACACCTCCAAAACCTCCGTAAAATAAGTAACCAATGGGAAAAGACTGGCAAAACTGCTAAAACACACCAATGTAATGGCGTCCATTAACTGAATTTTGAGTATTCAGACCAGTTGCCACCAACAGTCAACACCTCCAAAAAATTGGCCCCAAGGCAAGTCATTTCCCTAAAGGCAGAAGTAGCTCATATTTTAAATGTTTAACCATCCACAGCAAACTGGGTGGTTCTCTCAAAAAAACAAGTGCTGCTGTTGCGAGATAATACTGCGTCAATTAAACTTACCCTGTGGGAAAATGTTGTTGACACCCTTGTGAAGAACTAAACATATTCGATGCAACATGACATCACCACAAAATCCGATCCATTCTCATTTGAAGTAATACCAGCCTTCAAAGGACAAACTTGTAACCTGACAACAACAACCAATTTCTGGAACCTTTGTCACTTCGAAATGTTGCCAAAAATAGAGTTTGTGTCGGTACGTGTGTCCAGTGTTGAAAAGAGGGTTGGGAAACACAAAATCCGGAAAAAAAATCGGTAACTGCGAAAACTGCAAGCTAATACAAAAACTGTCAGCATTGTGGTACACAGTGGTTTATGTGTGTTCTTCTCCCATGACACCGATGCAGACAAGCCACACAAGTTGAGATTAGCAATGTATCGCCCATGCGTCATATAATGGTTGAAACTCTAACAACCCAAGATTGAGTTGCAGAGTATTTCAGAAGAAGGAATAATCTCATTGATCTTGATGTGTGAAAAACTCTTTAAACATCACATATGACATTGTGGAAAATAAAGTGACTGACAATCAGTCAAAATAGATTGAGAGACTGAGTTTAAACACTTATGCATTTAAAAACTGATAAAACGCTGTTTAGCATGTTTTTAGGATGGTCAACCAACTTGTTATACTTCCTGTTCTTGTTTAATTCTTTTGTAAAGCATTGAGTCGTCATTGGTTTACAGTTGAAAACATTTATGCATTTAAAAACTAAGACGTGCCGGGTCAAAACTGAAGATCTGCAGTAAATTATAGGTATTTATAAAATATGTACATGCATAACACCAAGCGTCGGCGTAGGAAGGTCTTTTTGGTTAGGGGGGCTTTAAAGGTCGTCGTGACGAACCGCTAGGGGGTTTCCTCCCCTGGAAAATTGTGATTTTTAAGGCTATAAAATACCCAAGCGATGATTACATCTTTTTGTCTAAAAAGGGGCTCTCGATCGCCAATAACAAACCAAAAAATGCTATGTCTCCTGACCATAAGTGTGGAGCTCCTTGTCCCAACAAAGCCGAGGAAAGAAATCTTGAATAGATAGAAAAGATTCATTGCCGGCGGCGTTTTGCGAGTCACATATTCTTTGGCAACAGACACAAGATCAATGGGCTTCTGTACATGCTGTATGAACATACATCAAGAATAAGTTGTTGATGAGACGCTAATGAAACAGTAAACGAATCTGTAATGGCCCACATATCTACTATTGTAGTGGGATTTAAATGCATAGGTGTACGAAACAGAAAATTTAAAATTTTCCTTGTTCAGTTAGCACATGTCTTGGAGTTCCAAGAAAAGAAAGATTTGGATTATTTCGTTGAGCCTATCATAACGTGTTTACTAAATATTAGGCCCATTTCCGGTGGCTCGTAGAGTCGGCTACTCACGTCAGAAACTGTTGTGAAAGGATGATAAACTGAAACTCACTTAAACTTTCCCGTCCTATGGTTGTCAACTTCACCAACTTCAGCGATTCACCAACATGTTTCTATAAAGAAAAAAAACATTTGTTACTATGCGTTTATATACTTATTAAATGCACTGGATGTTAAAGTTGCCCATAACCTCAAAATGTTTTATTGTCTTGTTTGGAAGAACTTTATAAAATGATAAAAGTAACTTCTTTTGAAGATTTTCGTTTCTTTGTTTTTCTTTTTTGTGAGATATAATCAGTTTGTTTGATATGCAAATGTATGGGAATTTCGTCACACATGCATAATGACTTATTAGGAGGAAATGTGTATATGTCTTTCATTCTCGAACACGAAATCCATTAAAAATCAAGAAGTTTGGTGTTGTTGGAGAAAAACGCCACACACATGTTATTCACACTTTAGTGTTTTTATTTCATGGAACGCAAAGATATAGTGACGCGGAAAATTCCAGATATTTGCATTATCAAAACAATACTGATATATCTCAAAAAGAGAAGCGAAGAAGTGAAAATCTTCAAAAGAAAGTTACTTTGATCATTTTAAAAGTTCTTCCCAAAGACTAAATAAAAAATTTTTGAGGTTCAGGCACTTTAAGCATTTACAGTAAATATTTTTTATCAACCTATTAATTACCCAGGATCTTCAGTTTTGGACTAACACATTTTCTAGCTTTTGTTCTTGTTAATCGTTTTGTTTAATTAAAGGTTTTGTTTACACTTCAATCTTACCACCCAAGCCTTTGGTGGTCAGGCAAACCTAAATATTGAAATTAGAAAAGAGGCTACAGCGGCCAATTATAACTGATGATCGTTTGGCACATTACCAGATTACATAATGTAGCTGGACCGCCTTCCCCAAACCAATTTACACCTCATTCTGTGTCATATGTCGCCAGTCTTAAAATTGGTGAGGCCAATTAAACGTTATGCCAAAATCTGTTTTATGCCATACATCCTTTTTCGATAATCTCCAGACATGAACACAGGGCGACTTTTGATGATATGAATACTGCCCACAATTTCTGGTTTAGATGCGGGGTGTTTGACATATCGTTAGACGCTATGCACGACTATCTTTTGTAATATCGCTCCAGAAATCTGTTTTGACGAATTTTGGAATACTATGACAGAGATAGTAGGGAAAATGTGTTAATGTTTTTAGAGTCTAGAATTTTCCAAAAGATTTAATTTTTCACACTTTGATTGGTCGTTGGAATGCAAATCCACAGCAGTGTTAAAATAATATACCATTTGTGACTTTATAATACTGCATAATAGTAAGTGTTAGTACAGCATGTTTATTATTTTATGAAAAATTATAATATACTATTGCTTGAGAATTAGCCTATACAATGGTACAGTACTTGTAGTTAGGGTGCAAAAACGTGCAAGACTATTACCTGTGGTTTGATACCTAGGCCTGTGTGTACAATTTGGTCAGTATATAAACACAAGTATTACTGTATAATAAACTTCAGATTTTACAACAAACTTTTTATTGTAGACATGTTTCAGCCAAAACTTTTGTTTGAAGTTGTAATTTGACCCAAATGTATAATGTACTTTCTGTTAGCAGGGAAAAATCATGCCATCTTTCAACTTCATTATAGCCTTTGGGGACATGAAAAATCCCCCTTACAAACTATCGAGAAGGATCTTGGAATCAAAAATCAATTCAAAATTAGAGTGGGAAGGACCAAACAGCCTTTGTCTGGCATGAAAGCTGTAACAGAATGTTAGGTTTGGTTAAGCGTAGTACTCTTGAAATTAATGATGAATCAACCAGGGAAGATACTGTATCTATCAACTCGTACGCAGTCATTTCTCTTATGCGTCGCAAGTGTGGTGCCCGCCCCACAATCAGTGAGTCTGTTCGTAAAGAATATCGAAAGAGTGCAGAGGAGGGCAACAAAGTTCATCCTTGGTTTGGGCTTCGATACCGACTGTTCCCATTTACCTTACGAGGCTACAACTTTTTGGATCTTTTTACCTTTGATCATAATGGCATGAGTATTTGGATTTGAATCCTTTTGTATAAGAACATCAGAGGCCACATCCATGATAAGTGAAGATACAAAACCCACAGTTCATGAAAACGTTCGGTTAAAAACAGAGAGAACTATATAAGGATCCAAATTCAATTACTACTGAAGATTCCGTTTGCTTAGAACAGTTTGTTTTCAATCAAGCTTCTTATAAGAGCAGTAGAACATGGAACTGTTTAACTCTCATGATTTAAGATCTAGAGTTATTAGCTTTGGCTCCTTCAAACAAGTTTAATCAAATATTATAAAAACGCTATGTGTAATATATTAGATATTGACGATCCAAAGAACATGGAAAACAGTTAATGTATCAAAATGCCATACTGCGCGACTAGCACTTGTAAATGGACTGAAGGTGGTCTTTGTTGTAACCTTATTTTAGTATTTTTTGTTTTTATGTAATCGATTGTGTTCTTTTTTTTTAATCGATTGATGTTTTTTTTTTTTGGTTTTTTTGTTGTTTTTTTTTGTTTTATTTTTATTTTTATTATTTATTTTTTTTGTCTACTTAAGGGGCCACCGTAACTGGGGAAACCTGTGGTGGTATCCCAAGCTTGTATGTAATACTTTTCGTAGCTGAAGTTTAATAAACCATAAACCATAAACCAGATAAACGGTTAACTAATTTACAAGTAGATATGTGTCTTATAATGAATAACGAATTATAAAATTCAAATCAAATTCAAATTATAACGGTGCTAACGGTCAATGGGCAAAACTATTAATATACATAAATGATTGTTTACATTCAGTAATTTTATAATGCTATCATTAAAGGATTAACATATATGTATGGGGAATTTTAGTTAATGAGATAAACTACAAGTGTAGACAGATAATTAAAGGATATACTAAGCCAAAAATTATAAACAAAACAAAAAATAAGTAATTTATAATTTTTAAAGACCTCAAGAGCATCAATATTAAGTTATCCACATCTATGCAGGCCAATGTGGATAGAATTATCAAATTACTGTATATAATCTATCCCCACACCAACAATCGGGGTAGAATCCCTAATACGTCTTAATAAAACCAATTTTAATTTCCCCCTATATGCATCCCTAGACATTTGAACGAATTTGATTTTTTAAAGGGAACCATTGTATATGATAAAGATACACTTTCTTCCTTCATCACCCTTTCGTGTCTGTTTACCAACTACTGAGTTGTTTATTTCATGAATCATCAATAGTGCAAGACAAGCAATTTTTTCTTAATGATTGATGGTAGAAACAGCAGTAGACTTCCCACTCTTCTGTTCAGTACAGGTATATAACCCAAAAATTAATGTGTGGGTTATTTAGTTTACTGTCCTATGAAACAAACTCAGACAACACAAAGCTCTCAGAGATATTTTCCACTGAAAATCTATTCAGTTGGCAAATGAATGGGCTTTTACCTAATTCAAGTAAAATAACTACTGTAAGCAACTATGCTATAAAAGTTTCAAACAGTAAGTGGGCAAGGGATTGTTGCATATACATATTTCTAGTTTATAAAATAACTATAAAAGCATACTGTGTGTGCTTGCACAATATTTTTCAAAACAACCCTGATAGGCAACCTATAGAAAACATTTCCAATTGCGTATAGAACCATTAGTGCCTATAGAGATCTATTATAGGTTGATTGCCTATAGGCTTGTATATCTATAGGTCGCCTATAGGAATGTTTCAATTTGCCCATAGAAACCTATAGGTTGGCCTACATGTATAGACTGCTCTATAGGTACTGTATATATTTAATAGTTATATAATACATACTGTTGAGATCCTCGAATAGCAAACTTTTAATTCCAACCAATACAACACATTTTATAGAGTTGATATTCAAATTCTGAGGGTGCAAGAATGAGATTCTAATTCTTAATAATGATCAAATGCCACAGTGCAGTTCCAACAGTGGAGCCAATTTCAGAACGTTCAGTAGTGGTATTTTACAGATTATTGTCATTCATACTTCATATTAAATGTATTACGAGATGCTTTTGGGAAATTTGAGTAATCATGGACATATTTTTGTGTAATTCTAGGAAATGCTTGAAGCTTAGTTGGACCATGAAACACTGCTCAAAGTAGCCAAGAGAGGTTTCATGCCAAACAGTTAGCAGACTTGATTGAGTACCATCATTTTGTGTTTGTGGGAATTGCTGTGAAATGCCCACAGGCAAAGAAAAAGTTTGTTGCAAAGAAAGACAATTTTGTTGAAGCAGAAGTGGACCATTCCAGAACATCTGCGTGGATTCATTCAGACAAACCTGGCCCACTGTCATAATAAGTCTTGCAGACACATATGTGTTTTACACCAGTGTACAACAATAGGGCAATGAGGCAATATGTGATGTGGCAACATGGCCATTTGGGGAAGGGACACTGCCGAGTAATTCCTTCATGTTGCGTTTGGGAAATATGGAAACATCCTTCGCCTAATGGTCAGTACACAGAATATAAAGTTGGATAGTAAACCACCAGAGGTCCTTGTTTGTGTACGTCTTACTTCTTGTGCCACAGCTAAAATGCATCCCACATTAATAAACCAGATGCTTTCCAAGGACAACTTGAGACTTTCCATTTTTTGAAGTTTTCATTTTTCTTGCCACACTGCGACTTGGAAGTACAGCCCGCGACAGATTATGATTGCTTGAAAAATTATATACATGACAGTAAGACAGTTCACTGATTTAGTGAGTGATTCACATGCTTTTAATATGTGATTTCACCCATTACTGTTAAGGATGAGTTCAAAATAAAATAAAAACATTGTGAAAAATAACGTACTTCTTAAACGTAATCAGAAATATGTTCTTCTATTTCTCTATTTTCCATAACCAAATCTGGCAAATCAGTAGCCTTGAGAAATCGAACCGAATTCACTTTCCGCCATTTTTCGTTTTCCACGCCTGCAGGCTTCAATGAATCGCACTTTCTCTTGTTTCCTTTTATACCACACACTACAACGAACAAAGAGCAGTTTATTACGTTCTCCTTTCAAACGGTTTGTTTTTATTTGCAAGCGTCAACAGGTGTTTGGCTGGTTGTCAACAGGTGTTTGATTGATCACAAAGGTTTGTCATTGCTCTCTGGAGCAAAGCTTGCACTTCGTTTTATTTTTCTCGGGAAGCTTTACAAAGAAATCTCAATGTTTGAGCATGATCGATCTTCAGTGATACCTGAACTCTGAACCGAATGCAAGAGCGAATAGTACAACTATCTCTGACGTTTAGCAGTTATTTTGATTTTGAAATAAAAACCTGTGAGATTGGTTCTGATCTGACACAGAGATTGATTAAAATGAACAAAAACTCTGTCACATCCAGGGTTGTTAGATCGGTCTCTTTGAGGCCAATAACTCGATTTTGTCCGGAAATAACAGTTGACCATAAATGTTTGAAAATGTCATCGATTTTTTTTCCAAAACATTGATTGTACCGGAAGAGGATCACCTAATTGTATTTATGGCCAATCAGTGTTCATAATTCTCAGCCAATTGTAAAGCTGATACACCAACCAATAAACATCCATAACAGTACTACGTTCGCAGAGGTCTGAAAACTATTTGTTTATCTAGTATATAGTTGATTTGCATCAGTGACATTCAGTGTAAAGTGTAATTGTAAAAAACTGTACAGCTGTCATTGTATCGTAACCTTATAAATATATTAAAGAGTTTTGCATGTGAATCCTCGACTTTAAATTATGTCAAAATAGAAAGGATCATACGACAGTGTGAGAAGGTACAACAGAACGTGGGAGAGTAAATTTTGCTGGGTAACGAACGCTTCGGATGGCAGTGATCCTTTCTGTAAGCTGTGCCATTTCAGAGTCAGGCTGAAAGCATCTAATTTATCCAAACACAAAAAAGTGATAAGTACATTCAATGCGTTAAACTTTCCACAACGATGTAGCATTTTCAAGCCGTTTGTGCCCCAAGATATCCTGACGAAGTGAAGATTGCTGAAATTGAACTAGCTGTTATAGTGGTTTGTCATTCTGCTATTCTAACGATTGATCACCTTGGAGAGGTTATCTATCTCCCACAATGCAACAGGACGTAAACTTGAGAACATGCAAATGCACAGACTTAAGTGCACAATATAGTCACTCCAGCACTTAAGGAAGAGTTGATAGCTATTGGGAATGGAAAGAAATTATCGTTAATTGTCGAGAAAACTACGGATGTTTCAACCATGAAACAGCTCTGCATCATTGTATGGTACTACAGCGACACTGAAGAAAAGATCCTTACAGCATTCGTTGATCTGATTTCCGTTGTACATACTTGTGCAGACGACCTCAAAGATTGTCTTACCAGAATTCAGCTTAAATTGGAGGATTGTGTTGGTTATGCTAGTGACGGTGCATCAGTGGTGGTTGGCTAACGTGATTCAGTGTTCCCACATTGTATCAAGATGAAGTACATCTGCCATTCCTTAGCATTGTGTGTACAGCATGCTTTTTTGAGCCTTCGATTCCTTCTAGCTACGATTCCCAAATGGTTTTCGAAAAGCACCGTGCAAAGAGAAGCTTACAAGATGCTTTTATGAGGTCATGAGCCCAGATGAGGACCAAAAAGTGCGTTTTGAAAAATATTCAAAAACAAGATGGCTGGTGAGAGGGAAAGTTATATTCTACTTACTGATGAGAATTGGGAGGAGTTAAAGGCCTACTTCATGACAGAGGAGCCCGTAAGTACCTAAAATGCGTGATACAAGGCACGTCTTCTTTTGAAATATGCTGAAGACCCAATCATGTATTTGTATTTCCCCTGGTTACAGAGTTCTATAGGGTGAATGCTTTTTTCCAGGACACCGATGCTGACCCTGAAGAAATGTACACAGAGTTGGCAGCACATGGCAAAAGTCTGTGTGGGACCGTTGCAAAAGTTGATTTTGGTGGAAAGTTCGAGGCTCAGAATTACATTTTTACCCAACAAAACAAAGTGGTTCCCAAGGCTAAATTTCTTGATATGAAGAAACGATGCCTGACATTTCTTCTACAAGCTGTTGATCAAGTGGAGAAACGCCTTCCTACTGCATGCAACCTTTTCAAACGTCTAAGTGTCCTACAGTGCTAAATGCCTCTTGCTCATCTATGAGAAGAGCCAACACAAAAGAGGGGCAGTATATAGGAAGTAATTTTCAATGGCTCCATACCTGATAACGCAACTCAATTTTGGTCTCCTACGTTCAATTCCAAAGTTCACCGTTAGAGGAATTGCCAACATATGTCGTCAATTGCCTAACCAATCCTGTGAGCAATGCAGTAGTGGAGAGAACCTTTTCGTTGGTAACGTCGGTGAAGTGTAAGGAAAGAAATAGGATAGGATTAGAGTTGCTAAATGCTAGGGTTCTTCACAAAGATTCACCAACCTAACAGAAAACAACTTGAGGAAACTATTAGATGACAAGGACGCAGTGAACACAAAACGAGCAACAAAGACAGCTCTTGTAATTTTCTACGACTGTTTGAAAGCAAATAAAATAAGTGAAATACCCGAAGAAAAGGAGCTGTTAAGTGAAATGTTCAAAATTTTTCATAATAGTTAAACACGTGATGGTTGATCTAGTCACAAAGATTTGCATTGTATTGAGATGAAAATTCGTCTATCCAATTTTGATTATATCTAAAAGTATTTTGAAAATGAAACAGAATGGCTTTCTCAGGTTCTCAATACCTCATCTCGTTCCAGAGATATTCAGGTTTTGAAACATACAAGTTAGATGCCGTCTGACATAATTTTCTCAGACTAAATAAAATTCACAAACTAAGGAATGTCTCTGCAAATAACTAGTAGAATGTTTTGAAACTTTGCTCATGTATGCCAATGATGAAAGTGCACACCACTGTATGAAGTATACTGTTGCCAAAAAACTAATATCTTAGTTACGTCTCTTTCTTAAAGAATAAGATGATTTAGACATTAGAAATACAATATCTACGTGTGTACGAATCTTCGAATATGCTAAAGACCCAAATGTCAAATGTCATACGGCATCTTCAATGTTTGATGAAGACCGCAGTTTGCCATTAAACATATTAGACGCTTAGAGTTGCTTGCCTGTTGGTCAAGCAAATCAATATTGAAATCGCCTACTACACGAGTTTCTTTATTTTCAGCAGATATAGTTTCCATATTTCTAGTAAGTTTGAAAGAAGCGGCTGTATTTGGAGGGCGGTATAAACATGTAAATAAGAAAGGAGCACAACGACGTTGTTTAATTTCTAGACAAATCTGTTCGATTTCTTCTAGATCAAAGTCTAACCTGTTATTTGTATCCAATTTGTATCTCGCATGTAAATAATAATTCCACCTCCAACCGACGACGATTAACTTAGACCGATTGCAGATGGTTTTCGATCCCATCGGAACAAGTTATAACCATCTATAGTAAGTTCATCATCCGACCAGCTCACGTCCAACCAAGTCTCGGTGATGGCTAATATGTCAATAGACCGTTTGTTGAGCAAAAAGTTGTCATTATTCGGACATACATAGTTTGACGATTATTAATATCGTATTATCGAAGGTATTTCCAAAATAGCAGTGAGCTGCATGGTTTCCTAAAAGGCCTGTAGTTGACTGTTCCAAACAACAGACAGTAGGATTGAATATTGAAAGTGAGGAACAATCATAAGATAGTCTTCGGTGAAGATATTTCCTTTTAAATTTGAATTTGGTTTGGCTCCATTGTGCTGGCACAACGAAAGTATATAAATATTTGTCAGACACATCTGCTCGACAAATCTTCAAATTTGTGAAGGTTTTATACAGATTCAAATCCACTAGATATTCATCGGTAGAAGCCGAATAACACCACAATAACAATCCAGAACATCCAAATATGAGAATAAGAAAAGCGACACGTCTACAGACCACCATGACACCATCCTAGACTATAACCTTGTATCATAACCATACTGATATGCATATACATTAAAGAATGTTTTATTTTACTGTACAGCTACACCCTCGATCTTAACAAAGCTTACCAATTATGGGATATACTTCATGGTAACAATACATATAGTCTCCCACCGTATTTTACGGTTATTGTTAGGGTTATGGTTAGGATTAGGGGTAGGATTTGGGTTACGGTTGGGGTTATGGGTATAAAAAACAGATGGAAATCCGGTCTAGTGTTACCATGAAGTATATACCCTAATTATGTAATTAGTAAATATTCGTGTGTTTGTAAGCTGTATTTCACTCGGAGCTAAAAAACTTTAGTCCAATATTTCACTGTACAGACTCACACTTGGTCAATAAGGCAAGTGTGTATGTGTTATGAATAAGATTTGCTAGGCAAGTGTGTGTTCTGAATGTTTTTTGAAACTTTGAAAACACGCATGAAATTACCTATACTAATTTGATGTATCGATGGGCTTCGTCCGATAAATTAAAGTGGTTGAACTTTTTGTCTGAAATAAGATGCTACATGCGAAATTCAACGCTACCATTTGTTTTCGTTTGTGACGTCATAAGTACGACACAGAAAATTCCGTAAATTGGCTGTTAGTACAACTAGTTTGCTTAGAACAGCCAGCAACACATTTTATTTCATGACGACGATCCGAACCAGTTCATCATCCGAAGTGGCATATTCACGATTGTAAGTAAACGACCAATCAAATGCAATGCATGACGTATTTCGATGAACTTCATCAAACCAAGTTTTCAATGTGAAAAAATTAATTACTCAACTATTTTCAGAACTAAATTTTCGGCTAAATCTTAACAAAGTGCCTCACACATACGTATACATGACCAGTGGTGTAGCTAGAGGGGGGCGCTCGCCCCCAAACGACTTTGCAGGGACGTTTGTCGGAAAATCCTTGTCGTCTGTTGGAAAATTTGGGTGGTTATTGGGAATGTTGTTGATTGTAACGTTAACCTGTTATAAATCGTACTCTTAATAGTTTTGCCGTGTTGAGATTAGAGCATATGATACATAATGATAGCATTCAAATGTTGGTTGAATCTTGTAAATCAAGTTTAGAGGAACGGAGCATTTTACATGCCAATTTTACTCTGGCGACCTTTCTTGAGTGAAATGGCGGTGCTTGAGTACAAAAGAAAGTGCATGCTTTTCTCAATGCGTGGGAGTTTGGAGAAGAAGTTGTTCCATGATGCTTTTATTATTTTTAATTAAGGCTAATTTCACAGCTTAATTTGAGAACATTGTAACACTTTTGAAACTGCCTCACCTAACCCGTGAAAGAGCATTCAGCAGGTTGAAGCGTGTTCAGACGTACTTCAGAAGCACAATGTCGGAAAAGCGACTCTCAAACCTTGCATGCATCTCAATAAATCGAGAACTTCAAAAACCATTTTTAAATTCGAACCAGAAGAATATTTCAATGACTTATGGGGACAAATTGTATTTCTCTAGTACTTTACAGTCATGTATACATGCACTACAGATACAATGCTACATGATTGTATAATTTAACCATGACAATTTTTCGGAAAATTAGGATGCCTGCCCCCACTAAAAAAATCCTAGCTATGCCACTGCATATGACTGTTCGAGGTTTTTTTAAATATACTTTACCATCTGATCATCCCCTTCTCACATTAGGTAAACGTGTTTTCACTTCAGTAACGTTTTTGTATGCATAATGTCCATGTAACAAATAGTACATAACAGGCATGTAGGAAGCATTTAGTAAGTGGGTAGTTTAAAAATACATTATAAATTTGGTAAATAAAGGCGGAGAATGGTAAGCTCACCACTACTGCCGCTACAGTTCCTACGCAGCTACATAACATTACCTGTAGATCGAACAGTTTCTTTGCATAGATCGTATTCTCTATCGAGATAAAACTCTGGTGGGATGTTCCTAGGCGAACCTAGAAAATAAATAATAAACGCCCGTTTGTATAATTTATTCTAAATACCACAAAAATAGATAAGCCAACTGCAATTAGGGGTTGTTTACATGAATCCGGATTCAGTTTCATTCCGGATTGAACGTTACCGGACCAAAGATGTTTTCATTATGATGTTGGAAGTTATATACTAATCGTAAAGCCATGCTAAGATTATCACTGCTTTGTTTAGATTAAACTTTTCAAGGTGGATATCAAATTGGTAAATGTCATTCGTCACACTCGCGAAAAGTTCCTTTGTTATCTTTGCTTCAGCTTTGCTCTTCGGGGATGGTTGGCTGACTGTCTTGTGGTCACTGTTCAAGGTTCGCATACCGTGGGATTGTTAGACCATGCTTTGCTAACCTGGTTTTCGCAGCCAAAGGCTTTGGGAGACTCCTGCTTCTTCCACTGCTACTACAAACACCATTGCTCCCACCATGTCGCCACATGCATGCATTGGATGGGTTGTCTGTGTCCAGCTAAGGGTCTGGAGATGTTCACACTTTTAGGTAGGAAATCTTCAACTACATACATTTCTATTCAAACATCCCAGTTTCTCCATTCGGAAACACACCACCGCCCTTCGACTCCATTTTCACCTACACATTGTCCATATCAATCATCAGTGTTATCCACATGATATAATTATTGTGGTAACCATTATGCTCAAATGTACTGTTTGCCCACTATTTACAAAATCCAACACCAATGTAGGTCTCATTGTTCTAGACGCATATATACAGGCGAATGAGACAACTGCAACCAGCCTCGGAGATTTCCTTTTAATAACAAAGATTCAAAAAAGATTATATAGATTATATTTACATGGTTTGAATACATTCCGATCATATTTGCAAAAGGATAAAACAAGGCTATACAATTAAATCAACATAAATCGCTAGAATATATGGTCACTGACTGAGTTAAATCACAAATCAAACGTGACGCTATACGATACGAAACTATAACAATCAAAATGTGGTACCTGAAGGGTGGATCTCTGCACAGTCACGTAATTGGTTCTTTTTCTCTGTGGTTATACTACACATGAAACTAGGAACTGAGATACCTACTCAAGCTCGTATTATATCGTTCACTGTTTACGAGTGTCACGTTAATAATTAATGTTAATAATAAATGTCAAACACAAAATTAAGTTCAAAATAAGGCTAATACTATACACTCTGAGTGTCTAATACATACCCACCCATATATTACACAAAATCTCACTATTCACAATCGCTATCTACTCCTACTGTTGGTACACGCCACATACTTGTACTTCACATATTTCGTATCCAAATTCAGAACACACGTTTTGAAGTGTCAAATATACGTCATCCAACTCAGAGCCCCATGCCGTATCTGAATTTACTCCAGTCGATTGTCAAAACATCCTACTTATCACCATATTTTAACACCGGTGCAGGTCCCATCACCTATCTTTTTATCAAAATGCTACAGATCAAGTACTGCTAGTGCTCAGATGAACTCACGAACTACTGTCCCAATATCAGGATTGGGAAAAGAAGATGAAGACAATAGAGCGCTCTTTACACCACTATAGACTGCAACTTGCAACTGACTTTGAAGTTTGAAATATTAGCTGATATAGTGAGGGATATGAGCGTGTGACCACAATGACCTGAAGTTTTTCAGTCATTGTCTGAGATATTTTAGTCGCCGATTACATCAAGCCTCAAATTGCTCAAAAATTTCAGAAAGTGCATTGCGCAGGCGTAAACACAAACACTCAGCCTCTGCTGAAATTGCTCATGTAATCGAACTTTTTTTAGCAGGGTTCACCGGGCTGGAACTCAACCTGGGCTGAAATTTCCCCATGTAATCAGCCCCTTAATACAGAAATTGACTATAGCGTAATTTATTTCGCAACATACTATTAAATGCTATCTTAAATAATATCAAAGAAAAGAATGTTTTGCATGTGAGTTAAAACAATTTCAAAATAGGTGACATAAATTAATGCCGGTGGGAGTATATAGCCTGGGCACCCATATTTGGATTGCATTGGCTGGAAATTAAGATGTTTCAAAATGGAGGGAAAGCATTGAAGCAAAGGGAAGATTGACAAAGCTTAGATATGTCTGTTGTCTGCAGTGCCTATGGTGATGGGATGGCTGTTAATAGTTTTAGTCAAACTAATGCACCTCGCTGGTGCTTATTAGCAGTTAGTGTGAGTGGTTCATCGCTTGGTGACAATCGGCTAAGCCAAACGCGTGATCTCAGAGCCAAAGGCGATGGCTTAGACAAGCATCAGAGTAAGTCTCGGATCCTTGCGTAAGAAAAGATTGCAGAGGAACAAGCAGAAGAAAGAGGCTCTTAAAAGTATGAGCAGACAAGAAAGGAAGGCAAGATATTGCGAAAGGGAATCTTAGCATCCAAAGACTGGAAGTTAAATTGAACAGAACCAATAAGTACAAGAAAATACTTTCGGAGTTTTGCTGGAAAAGATACAATGAAGAGAGAGGAAAGAAGCTCAAAAGTATACAGGTCCGTTTAAAACATTAATTGATTGTCAAACAGTTTTAATGGCACTACGTTTCCCTATTAAGCATTTAAACTTATGGTTTGTTTATGATTGAATTGTGACTTTATTTTGGGGTTGGATATTTAGGACCTATTGCAATATTTTGACTCTTCTGCTTTTATGTATATATTATCCAAAGAAGGCATTTTACATTTTTATCTGCTTAACGACAGTGAAAATCTGATTCATTTATATAAATTTGGCTGTGTATTTCCCAGGTTATATTGTGGGTCGGGGCTTACCAAATGTCAGGTCTCTTGCTTGGAGCATGCCATCAGCCTGGTGGGCTAATTGCTATCTTCTTACACGTAGTTACACTACTGACTTTGGCGAATTGTCATCCCATACTTGATCGCCATCACATCTATTGTTGATAAAGAGAATAAGAAAATTTGTTTAGAGATATCTATAACCCTTTAAAATTTCATGATTCTTCCCTCATCCCATTTCCCTACATGCTAAAAAGCATCTTTACCACCCCTGCTTTCCTATAACTCATTTCATAAATTAATTTTCAGAGCTCCAAAGAATATTAATTGGGGAAAATCTGGAGGAAGAGTGTCAAATATTTCTTGGGAAAGGTGCTTTTGGAAGCTGTATGAAAATGACCTATAGAGGAATAGATGTGCAGGTGTACAACGATCATGTTGAGAAAAGTTCTTACATGGGAAGAAAATGTTGTCAATATAAACGATCATCCAGGTACAATGTAAATAATATTAATTTCTTCAATATAGTTCTTAGTCGACTAAGTGTCATTAATTGCACTTTATTATAATTATGACAAGGTTTATTTTTGTAAAGTGGTCCAACTTAATAATGGAACATTCTGATTGGTTCCTGAGCAGTCAGAAACAAGCAGAACGTCCGCTTGGTTGCAAACCAGCATAAGCAGACACTTCATTAGTAATGACGAAGATGAATACACATTATTTTTGATAAAAAATTTAAAACTTTTCATTTCAGCCAATAAAAAGTTAGAGAAGCCTTTTTAAGTTCTGTAGGTCTTAATTCTTTACAGACTCACTGGCTTCGTTGTTCAAGTTATGTAAACAACTTATCCATGTAATAAATAACTGAACTGATAAACAATTAAAAATAATATTGAATTAAATTACTTGAATCATGCAGTGCATCATCCTCACAAATATATGTTATTGAACGAGCTTGTTCAGTCTGGACAGAAGGAAATTGATGTTGTTCTTTTTTCACTCTCAGTCAATCCAACCAAAATAGAACATGATCATTATATCCTTCTATATGGACCTCACATTCGGTCAATAACATATATTTATGAGGATGACCCACTACATTGATTGCCAGTCAAGTAATTTATGGTAATTCATAATAGTTTAAAATTGTTTACTAGTTTAGTTTGTAGTCATCACAGGGTAACTATTTTTTCCATTTCCACAATTACCTTAGGTTTGCCATTGTTGTTTGGGGTCTGCCTTGACAAAAAAACATATTTGCTGATCACACAATACCACAGGATCAATGGAAGGTGTGCCACCTTTAGCAGTTGGGTGCTATCAAAACCAGAATTTGTAAAGAAACTGCAAATACACTTCTTAATCTCCATGTAAAGGCATTGTTGCATAACGACATTAAAGGAGACAACATCTTACTATCATCTGGAAGCACTTCCTTGTACCCAATGCTAATTGATTTTGGTAAGTGTTGGAAGACAACTAATGCCAAAAGGTATATTCTAACTATGGAAGAACAAAAAAGTATTTTAAACACCACGGGCATCTTGCTCCTGAGCTTATCAAGGGTACTCACTACCAGTCCTTTGCTTCTGATGTTTATTCGTTTGGTATCCTTATATCGCAAATTTGTGAAATGTTGTGTGAAATAATAATTTACAGTACCTGGAGTGAGAGCAAATGTGTACTTGTTTACTGCACCACAGTTTGCTGGCCAGGAGGCAAGAATTCTACCTGAACGTATCCTCCGAGATTCAAGTTTTGAACCATATGTGGTGGAACCAACTATGACTGATCCAAACTTGTTGATTATTAGGCTCATATCTGTACTGGTATTCCTGGGTAGATCAGCCTATAAACCTCAAGAAGTTTAGCATCATCTGAGTTCATAGGAGTTAGTTTGTAATTATGTTGGCAGAACACACCTGTCTGGATACTCCACTGATTCCCTTCAGGCATTGGTGATGTGACGGCTAGCTTATGTACTTCACTGTGATTTAGCAACCCGTCTAGTTACTGTAAACAACAGACAGGTTGCACAAGTTTGTTGTGGGAATTCCTATTCAAGAGGGGAAAAGGTTGCATGCGCAGCATCTATGGTTTACAAAGTCCAGCTGGAAAATGGAAATACCTGTTTCTACCCTTTGAAATATTACTGTTCTAACAGTATTATTAACTCATTAGAAAGGTTGCTACAGAAAGAAGGATTTGCCGAAAAATGTGAAAAGTGGAGAAAAAGATTATTAAATGACAATGAAATGGCTGACATTTACAATGGTAAAATCTGGCATGACTTTCTCAAGGCTCCCCGAAACTATGGCTTGATGCTGAACTTTGATTTCTTTCAGCCTATGAAGTGCAGAAAAGGCTATTCCATAGAAGGTTTGTACATTGGGATCAAAATTTGCTGAGGGTCGAAAGATATAAATGGGAGAACGTCATTGTTGTTGGTATCATACCAACTTACAACAAAGAGCCAAAAAGTTTAAATGCCTTTCTAGAACCTGCAGTGAAATAATTAGTATTTGTGGAAAGGAATGAAGATGAATTTAGTTCTATGTAGGTTTGTACTAACATTCCAGGTGGCAGCTATCATTTCAACCTCATGATATATACCTGCAACAAGAAAGCTAGGTGGTTTCAAAAGCCATTCAGCACAGCATGGGTGCTCGTATTGCTTGAAAAAAATTACTGGGGCTTTTGGAACTAGTCGTGATTGTTCTGGTTTTGATAGAGAACACTGGGAACCCAGAACAAATCAGCATCCCCGACATCTAGCCAAAAATATTGACAAGATCAAGACAGTGGCAGAGAAGATATATTTTGCAGGGATAATGGAATAACACATTATAACATTTTACTTGATCTAGAATATTTTGATGCCATTCGATGTTTTACAGTAGATCCAATGCATAATCTTTCTCTTGAAACTGCCAAAAATGCACCACCTATGGTTAAGCAACGATATATTGTCACAGAAACACAAAGAAATTGCTGACATCATGACCTAGTGACTCAGTGGTACTTGCCAGTACATAGGTGGTGCTGCTGTTACTTATTAACCAACTAACCATATTACAGACTTACTTCGACAGAGCATTGTAACAATTTTTAATCAGTTGCAATTGTAATCAGTACAGTCTTAAAAAATACAAAATCCGTCATTTTGTAAATGGGCTCCACGGGCTGGATAGCAGTCCACTAAACAGTGTGAGGGTGTTTTGCAAGTAGTGTTCTCTGATCTTTATAAACTAGAAATACGTTATACGCAACACCCCTCGCCCGCTTACTGTTTGAAACTTTTATAGCATAGTTGCTAATTTACTCTGTAATTAGTCTGTAGTTATGCGCTTTGTCCTAGTGATGTCATCAGCGTTCAATAATTTTTGTTTTGGACATCTCCGTTCAATAATTCACAGTATTCGACGGAATTGGGGAACAGTGTTGAGATGAACTGGTACTTTGTGTTAGGTATGCAAAATGGTTGCAACATTTCATTGGTCTGCAGATTACACCATGCAGTCACAAGTGATTGATGTGGCGACGCGGCCGTGCCCCTTGCAAGGTCCCAGGCGATTTTGCTCCCCCCCTGTCACCGACCTTGTGATTCATAAAATAATCAACTCAGTAGTTAGTATAAAAAACACCAAAGACTGCTAAAGAATGAAGGAAGAAAGTGCATTCTCTTTATCATTCAAATGTCTAGGGGTGCGTATAGTGCAAATGTATAGGCATCAATTTGGTTTTAATACAGTATTAGGGATTCTATCCCGATTGTTGGTGAGGATAGATGCTCTTGAGGTCTCAATGCAGGGCAGAGAAACTGACCTGTTAATAAAAACCCTAGGATTGGTACCATGTTAGTTAAGAAATGTCTTGAAGGCATTTTACCACCATTTCTAAAGAACTATTTTAATCTCAATGAATTTGTTCATTGCATACATGTAAGAGCATTATCTAATATCTATTGCCTTAATTGACAATACTACATTTGTAGGATTTATACAACTTTCAAGTTATAATTAGTTTTTGTAACATATTGTACATATATATGAATATGTGTAATAAATTTATATTTGTAATAAATAATAATTGTAATTTGTTAGGAAACAGGACCCGTCAAACCAGTGTTAGCATTGAACAGGCTATCCTGTATTTTTATTAGTATAATTAATAATGCCTAAACTTTTCCTAATCCCAGAATGTATATAGTACAACTCTCTCGGTTAAGTATTTCAAAATTTGTCTAAAGATTTCTGAACAATCAATGCAGACTATACAACTGACAAACAATATTAAACATGACATGGTTGTTTTATTGAAGATAAAATATTGTTCAGCGTACTGTACATTGTAGCACTGCCAAAATAGTGTGTAACAGGTCTCAAACATTCAACGTTTCGAGCGAAAGCCCTTCGTCACTCAAGACAATCAAAGAGTTACTGTAATAAACGATATAAAAGTAGTGTCTAGTGAAGGCAGTGGCTATTCGTACGGTAGCAGTATAAAGGCGGTAGGCTTTTATAATTCAACGAAATGCCAATCCTAATATATACCTAACCAAATTACCAACCCTAACCAAAAAACTATGCTGAAAAGGCATATTAATGTATTAAAAATAATGTTTATCGAACTCGACCGGAAATCGCGGGTTGGGAACGAACGCCTTGTTATCTCCTATCTTACAAATATATAGACACTTAAAAGTTAAAATAAAAGGGCCTTCGCTCAACACAGACTCACAGTGTACTATCCTTGAATACTGAGAATACTAATTTATTTACCTGTATTCGTGTCCGAGAAAAGTATCCATATGCATAGATGAATATTTCAAAATAAAACTTGCTTGTCTCCACAGTTTCGGCATGAATTCAGTGTTTACTTTGTTCAAAAGTCACAACAAACATTACTACATCCGCTGATTTTGTTGCGGAATATGGCTTGTTGTGATGGTCTGGTGTTGCAGTATATATTATATGTCGCTCTCCTTTTTTCCGTAGTCTTTCGATCTTTTGCTCCTCGGTTTTGCTTTTGCCGCCTTCCCCTTCCGAACCTCTTTTTGTTTTCCTTGTTGTTTATCCATAGCAATAAATTGTTTTCAAACTCACTTCGTTTCAATTTTGCATTATTCACCAGGCCAAATTTCCAATGCCGCGCATTGATGCATATAAATATACAAAATGCACCCCCCCGTGATAAGGGACTAAACGCCGGTCGATATTAGCACCCTCAGGCCTTCGGCCGGCGCTTCGCGCCGGGCAAGGGGACAATATACACATTTTTGGGCAACGGATTTTGTGGGTATAGTATCAGAATTTCAGATATAAATGTGAAAATTCACTCTCGGGTAGGACCACCCTAGTAACGAGTTTAAATGATACAACCATACGAAAAGGGGATGTAAAAAATATGTGGTGCATGCATATAAAGACAAGATGGATGGAAGAGTACATGTAAGTTATTTTCAATATTAAACAGCAACCACGACTTTTAACTGTTATAATTATTGAAGTATGTACATAATTAAGAACTTCTACGGCAGTGAATCAGTTACAAAAATAAATTAATAATTCAAACAGTTCTTTAAAAGGAAACGCCGAACAATCGATCGAACATTAATGGCACACACACACGTTTTGTGGGAGAGGGGTTTGGGGTGAAGTACTCCAATTGTAAGATTGTGGTCAAACATCATCCCATGCAATGCCCTAGTGGTAATAATCCCCAAGTAGGACATATCCTGCCAAAGGGGTAGCGACCCCGTAAGACATCGACCTGAACCAAGGGGTCATCATCCCCTGGGACAGTTCTTACGATTTGACTGATCATTATATTTACATAAAATAATCTGAGTCTATGGGGTTGGAGGTGACCATTGGGAGCACTTCATCCCCATAAATACAGAATGTGTATTCCCCTGAAACGCAAAATGACAACATAGCGATTTTTGGACATGTAGAAGGAAAAACGTACAGGGTTAGTATTTCGAAACGTCGGTCAGCGTGGCTGATACACTTAGAGTGAATGTAGTTTTCTTTATATAGCGTTTGTTACAATCTGATGACCAACGTCCTAATGTCTTAATGAGTCAAGAAGGCAATTTTGCTGAAGCTCCAGTTGATAGCAGCACCACCAATGCAGTAGCTATGACCAGCATATTGTGAAGCATTGAAACCAGCCTGAGTAAGCAATTTCCACATCTCCAAGGTTAGTCTGTTTCATCAGATGTTTTCCTGAACAATAAATGAAGAGAGGACCCCTTGTGGGCAGTCGCTGGGGAATATATTGTTTCATGGCCGAAACGGACAAAGAGGGAATCAGTAGCTACCACGGTTACCATATGACCCATGTGAAAAGGGTCAGTCTTGGACTCTTTAATAGAAACAGTCATGAACGCTGGATTTCCTTTTCCTATCCCTGGTGAAAATATGATATCTGGTGTAAGATGTATATCTGGGTTGAATTTGTAATTGCATGTTAGCTCTCCAAGATGAAGAAAAGCAAAAAACGCTAAAGTCATAGCTGCCCATATCATAATTTGTTGTGGTTGGAATAGCAAGCATCATTTGAAAAAGTTGTAAATGATGGATTGTAATCGGTAAGTGAATATTTTATTATTATATTGGATGAATATTTTATTATTTTGGCTAAGTATGCAACGAATTCTGTCAAGAGAGTTTCAGTGGCAGGCAGACAGTGTTCGATTGGTTTATGCTTGTACAAATTAATGAAGGTGAGAAAGCGTCTTTCACCTGCGCTCTAAGTAGTAGAAGCGACAGACAAGTTAATATAGTGTTGAATGTCCTCATCCGATTATAAGCAGTATGCCTGGAATTGGATACGGACTGGTATCTGCTTGTGGTGCCAGAATCTGTGGAACTGAAAACGAGAAATAGAATCGGCTAACTCATTGCGTTTACCCGGTATGTGCGTTGCACGAATGTATATGTTATACTGCAACGTTCATTATGTCAAATGACGAAGAACGCTTGGTGTTAATGATGTTAACGACAGCTTCGTTATCACACATACATCTAATATGTTGGTCTCGAAGGAGGTCCCCCAGATCTGACATGCAACGAATATCGCGAAAAGTTCTTGCTATGCAATACTAATCACACGTTTTCCTAGCTGTTGGTGAGGTTCCCATTTTCCCTGGAACCACTTTGTACCAAATATACCACCATAACCCCCAACGTTCCACAGGCGTTGGTGTGCAATTCTAAACTATCCGAATCGTGCCATGAAGACAACAACAAAAAGTTAGCACCATTCCAATTAAGAATAAATCATTCCCAATCATACGCTGTAAGAAAGGTCAACCAGGTGGGACGACTTTACATGCGAAATTTAAAGTGCCAATAATAGATTGTAATTCTTTCAACGTACATGACCGCTTATTTCGAAACTGTTCAAAAATGACCTGCATGCAGTGAATTTTGTCAACAGGAAGGTATATGCTTGCATTTTGATTGTATCTAAGATAATGCCCACGAACTCCATGACCTGCGATGGACCTTGTGTTTTGGCAGGGGCTATAGGAATTTTGATGTTTTTGAAAGTGAGTAGCATGGCTGATACGCTTTGTTGTCAGATACTGTCATAAGGTGGAGAGGCTGCTTGGGGTCAATTAGAAGAAAATCATCGAGAAAAGGGCGTCCGAAAGTTGGTTGAAAATAAAAGGAGCGCTCGTAAGGCAAAACCTTATGGCTACGCCTCTGGAACGGGTATTAGTCGAAAAGCGTATTCAATATCAGTCTTAGCGAGAATACAGACAGCCCTGACCAAAACGCTTAATTCCTTCGATAGCATCATAAAATAGTGACCACTGGAGACTGAAATCCTCTTTTGAAATAGAGTAATTTATGCTGGCCATGCCCGATTTAGGAAACTAAAGGTGAAAAATTGTGTGGAATTTATTCGAATTATTTTTTGGTACTAAGCCAATTGGTGAAACCTGAAGATCAGGAAATGGGCAATCATCGAAGAAAAAACAAAATTTGGGTCTGGGTGCCCCGTAAATGCAGTTTCTAAGTTATATACAGAAATAGTTGTAGGAATAGATAACGTTTGTCCTTTAATGGAGGATCAGTCATTGTCTGCAATGGGTTTGGTTTGAATGTAGGACAGAAACATCCATTGTGGGAACCATTGCTTCTGTTGCAGATGTGGTGGTATCGGTATGGCTGACCGGAACAGTCTCCCCATCTGTTAAACTCGTGGCAAAGACTGGCTCCACATTCGCACCCTGAGGAAGCCTGTTTGTGGAGGGGCCATAGTAAAAAATAGGGTACTCACGCTTTAACATATCATGCGATATGGTGAATATCATCAACCATAATTGCTGATCAAGGACGGACCAGTTGAGATATTGGTTGAAAGCAGCTTTCCGGCGAAATTTGTGATCATATATACACCATCCCTCGGTGTGTTTGGGCTGCATGGCGAATCAATCTCATATACTGAAGTAACTCTTGTGCCCGACTGGGAAACAGATGGGTCAAGTATAGTACAAGCGGTCGTCCACTGTTCGATATCAGTAATCTTAGAAGCTGGCTGGGACGATTTCTTAACTTTTATGACAGAGTTCTCGAGTCAAAATAACAGGCTCATCGTCAGTTACAATAGAAAAGTTCCTTGGTAGGAGTTTATGTAAATAAAAAAACTCCTGCACTGGATTTGTTTGACGTAGGAAGCAGGAACATCGTGAAACTCATAGAACCATCAGGGACTTGTGTCATCCGTGCCTTTGTCTGTATTGTCACCAAAAAAGCGGCTAAACGCATTTACTTGTTGAAGATCCTTAAGAACTATGGCGCGTCTAAAGACGATTTAAAGTCCTTTTATCGCGGTCTACCCTCGAGTATGGAGCTCAAGTGTGGCATGGAAACCTGACACAAGAACAATGCAACAATATCGAAAGGATCCAAAAACGAGTGCTTAGGATTATTTACCCTGGTCGCGAGTACAGTGAAGCCCTAAAAGAATGTAAGCTGAAATCACTAAAAGAGCGAACAAATGACCTATGCATTGACCTCATTAGGAATATGGTACAGCCCGCACACAAATTGCATGGCCTACTACCTGAAAAACATTCAAACATAAACACGAGAGAGCAGAGCGAACAGTAGTAAAATTTATAACTTTTTTTGTAGAACAGAACGTTTGAAATGTAGTCCTTTAGTTTATTCAATCAATAGATACAATGAAAGTATTGATTCATAGTTTTGGAAAAAATAATTTTGGTATAACCTTTTTAGAATTAGTGTTTTTAGTCCTTATTTCTATTATTTATAAACATGTAAACACAATAATTTAGCTGTAATTTTTGCTATTGAAATGGGATTAATAAACCATTACCATTACCATTGTCAAGGATGACTGGGGAAACTGCGGTGGTATCTTATGGTTGTAGGAAAAATAACTCAAAGGTAACTAGTACTACATATGTTATATACGTTTCTTACTGTTTTAGCCAATTTATGTGCTGATATATAAATTAAAGTTAATGAGACAACGTTCACTACAAGCTGTGCTAAAACCTTGAACAGGAAGGTTTGGCCAAGGTGTTACTCCCACTTATCAACAAACGATATATATGCCAGATAGTTCCAGTGCACATGAAAAACAAGTGATATGGCACTTGCTAACCAATTAGAACATTACTTCTCTCTTAGGAGGGAAAAGTAACCAATTACAATTTGCGCAAGAGTCACATAAACCCTCCTGCACTGTTAAACGAGTTGCAGTTGGCACAAATTCAATATATCATTACTCAAAGCATAGAACAATCTGTGAACGAGATAGTGACCAATACAGCCTGTGCTGCTGGTATGCTGTTATGCATACTGTGCTAAGAGAAGTTTGCTATTATACTCGTTACATTATAAATTATATATAGGAACAATACGTTTTTGACATCTTTCTTTCTTAGATCTTTCGTTGCAAATTAACGTTAATGTTAAAATATCACAAGGTAAAGAGAGACTACTAGAACATAATTATGGACAATGCTTACTATAAAATTCATCAAACAACTCTTCTGGCGCGAATGTCGTCGCTAGACCAAATTCGATAAGCTTGATGGTGTCCTCATTTAAGTCGTAAATTTTAACGTCACGGTGAGCAATCCCTTTCTTTTCCATTTTCCTTAATACTTTGACCAGCTTTTTTATGATTTTTCTTGATTGTTCTTCTCTCAACGGGTAGGGGCTTTGTTTTTCAAGTCACACAAGTCTTAGCAGTTTATTGGTCTTCCATTATCACAAAAAAACTTTTTATCGTCCACTTGAAGATAGCAAATAAATTTTGATGTTTTTGATATTATTCAGCTGCTTATGTAAGTGGACTTCAGCTGGAACAAGACCAAGTTCTTTATCCTGAATTAAGAGAGAAGGAAGAGATAATTCTTGCTAGGCTGTTTATATGGAATGTGGGCCTGGGGCAAGTAAGCGAGACGGGACGTTTTTCATGCCAAGATTATTTAAGAAATATTTTTAGGGTCATAGGAAATGATGTCCCTCTGCAAAAATATGTTTCCCGGGACAAATTTCCTAAGAAATATCCCCCCTGGTAATTTGTCTAAGTATGGAAACATCTTTATTTCACTCATAACATATATATATATGACAAAAGATAAACGTCGATTTTACCTAAAAAAATTCTTCAACTTCGTCGTAAAGTTACGGAAATTGAAAATATAGTAGGATTATTTGGAAATAGAAAACATTTTACGTGTTTCCATCGTGTTATAGAAGCACTGGGAGTTTGGGAAAACGAAAAACGTTCCTTTCTAGTTTCTTAATTTCCACTGCCAGGGCCTTATTAGATAACGGCAGACGATTTTATGCAGCATAGTGATGGTACTCTGGGCCCTTAATTTTGTTATGGAGTACGGTAGATTATTTGCCCCAGAGTGTGTATGCATGGCCGTAGTAGGGGGTGGGGGCCCCCGGATCCCCCAAATAATTTGCTCTGGCGATTTCTTGCCAGTTTAGATCCATATAAATGGAAATTACTGGAAATTCCATATTGCTGGAAATTACTCTAAGAAGTCAGGAAATCCTATTTCAGTGATCCTAATTTCAAAATTTTTCATGGGGCATGCCCCTGGATCCCGCCAGCAGTGCAGTCCAGTCCCATTACCGGCCTCCCAATCGACTTTCTTTTGCTACGGCCCTGATTTATAGGACCTATATCAGATGAGGTTATGTTGGGCATTTTAGTTGGGTATCTTTTTGCAGGTTTTCATCTACAAATCAAGTTCTAGTGCTCTATAAGATCCTTAAAATGGGATAGGAAACACTGAACAACTAAGCACAGACTATAACCTTGTATCATCATATACATTAAAGAATGTTTTATTTTACTGGCGCAGCTACACCCTCGATCTTAACAAAAATGGAAGCTAAGTATGTAATTAGGAAATATTCGTTTGTTTGTAAGCTGTATTTACCGTTGCTCGCTCGGTCCAAACTAAAAAACTTTAGTCCAATATTTCACTGTCTTGTGGCCACTGTTCAGGGTTTGCATTCCATTCTGGTCCATACCACCACAAGTCTCTATGCCCTGCTTGCTAGATCTGCTGGATTAATTTCAGTAGGGTCATGCCAGCTCCATGATTACTCTGGCTATTCTTGTATTTTCTGGATGCGATTTTCAACAAATTGCATGTATTTTCCACCACTATTTTATCAAGCCACTCGTGAACCCCATCGATGGGAAAGCCTCAACGCATCTTTGACCGGCGTTAGCCAGTACATTGGTCACCATGTGTGCTGACTCCAGCTCCAACCATGGGATTGTTAGACCATGCTTTGCTAACCTGGTCTTCGCAGCCAAAGGCGTTGCGAGACTCCTTCCACTGCTACTACAAACACCATTACTCCCGTCGCCACAGGCATGCATCACTAAATCCGTGTAAATGTATGGCTTGGATGGGCTTGTCTGTGTCCAGCTAAGGGTCTGGAGATGTTCACACTTTTATGTAGGAAATCTTCAACTACATACATTTATATTCAAACATCCCAGTTTCTCCATTCGCAAACACACCACCGCCCTTCGACTCCATTTTCACCTACACATTGTCCATATCAATCATCAGTGTTATCCACATGATATAATTATTGTGGTAACCATTATGCTCAAATGTTTGCCCACTATTTACAAAATCCAACACCAATGTAGGTCTCATAGTTCTAGATGCGTATATAGGCGAATGAGACAACTGCAACCGGCCTTGGAGATTTCCTTTTAATAACAAAGATTCTAAAAAGATTACATAGATTATATTTACATGGTTTGAATACATTCCGATCATATTTCCAAAAGGATAAAACAAGGCAATACAATTAAATCAACATAAATCGCTAGAATATATGGTCACTGACTGAGTTAAATCACAAATCAAACGTGACGCTATACGATACGAAACTATAACAATTAAAATGTGGTACCTGAAGGGTGGATCTCTACACAGTCACGTAACTGGTTCTTTTTCTCTGTGGTTATACTACACACGAAACTAGGAACTGAGATACTAACTCAAGCTCGTATTACATCGTTCACTGTTTACGAGTGTCACGTTAATAATTAATGTAATAAATGTCAAACACAAAATTAAGTTCAAAATAAGGCTAATGCTATACACTCTGAGTGTCTAATACATCATTACCCACCCATATATTACACAAAATCTCACTATTCACATTCGCTATCTACTCCTACTGTTGGTGCACGCCATATACTTGTACTTCACATATTTCGTATCCAAAATCAGAACACGTTTTTAAGTGTCAAATTTACGTCATCCAACTCAGAGCCCCATGCCGTTGTCACGGTCTCAGCTATCCCCCAGTCTGAGTTATCCCCTAGGACCAACTGCGCATGCGTCCATGTGCGCCGGATGACTGAGCCTGCGGTAGAGCTGGTCTGAATGTTCCCCCAGTCTGAGTTATCCCCTGCTTTTCAGCATTAATATTGTCGTGAAAAATACGTATAATCATGGACACCATACTTTTACCACGTTCTTTTAAACATTTGGTTGCAAGGTAATCAATATCATAAGTATAAATATTAAAAGTCTGATTATTACGAATGGCAATACCATGCATGTATTTAATAACTGAGAAACTCATGTAAATAATAGTTAGCACTATATATTACTAACGAAAGTTTCGTCTCATAATCTCATTCTCTGGCAAAACTGGAAATTTCTTCAAAGCATCGAAGACTATAGATATGTAGTTTTAACCCTTTTTTAGCATTGTGCTAATTTTTTTTTGCGAATGCAACGGAGCCAGCTCTGTGACATCACTGGTCGTTGTGTATGTTCAGTGTTTTGGTTTCATAAACATTGTATTTGTAAATATTAAAATAGTGGCAAATCAAATAAAACATTTAACTATATAATTTCACCAACATTACAATCTTTCAAAGTTTTAATTAGTGGTTTACTAGGGAATATACAGTAAAATATTCCTGGGCGTTCGCACCCCACAATGTCTGCTTAAGGAGGCTAGCTAGACACTCATTACTAGTGTAAAAATATATATCATGAAACCAACCAAATTTAACGTAATAATAATAAAATATTGTTTTCACCACTAGAAGATAAATTTTCAACCACCACTGTGCAATACAATTAAAGTTATATATATATTATATTTCAGTCATTTGACAAAACTATGTACAAAATTAACAAGACTATTTTACAAAATTATTTACTTTAAGACCTCCTGCATGATAAAGGGTTAAGAAACTATCTTAGTTGGTTATCCCTTTAACTGGCTGAGAGACAATTTTTAACAAAACTATGTACAAAATTTTTTACAAAATTAACATAACAAGACTATCTTACAAAATACAAAAGCTTTTAGAGTACAGTTGAGGAATTTTCCTCACAATTTAACCACTGAGCTTCACTCTCATTATCGACACTTTTTACAAGTAAAAGTAGTTTTAGCAGTCACTTTTTTGGGCACTTTGTCACAGGATCGATGAAACCAACCTTTACATTTAAAACATTCAACCATGAATACACAGTCATCATACGGTAATCTGCAATGGCAAAATAACTCCACATCTTCTTCTACCCCACTTCTCACACGTCTTGATAATGAGGTCACAGGAAAAGGGGCTATTTCCTCACAATCAAAACATAAAGCCAAGTGCTCCCTAATGACACTTTGATCAAAAGCCTGTTTGCTTGGATCTCCACCATTGCAAAGGCAAACAGCTGAGACAATGGCAAAAAGACCACAGTCATAACCACCTTTTTGTTTATTCACATCTACCCACTCAATTTTCATGTACTGTTCATTTGTGTTCAGCAACATTGCTAAAGAAGTTAAGAACTTCTGTCCACCAAACTTTGGAATTCCTCGGTAGAGGGAGTCATACACTTTAACATGATTAATATCACAGCCAATGTTACTCACTGTTATCCAGTGATTTCCATCGGTATTGAGTACCTGCACAAAATTTGCAAGCCCTCTCCGTACTTTAGGGGTTTTTCCTTCGAATACTAGCACTGAATGTAAACCATTGGTGCCTGGGTATTGCTTCTTTAGTAGCCACTGTGCATGATCGACATGCTCATCGGTAAGCCACAAATTTCCCCTGAGGATTCCCATTACCAATTTTCCAACATCGCCTTTTGAAGTGGCATATAGGTACTCAGGTCTACTTTTTGGTTTCTTCTTACTACCAATATTAATATCATTACCATTCCCAACTTTATGCCTATTACCACCATCACCCTGCACATGACCATCATTACCACCATCATCCTGAACAAGACCATCATTACCACCATCATCCTGAAAACAACCATCCTGAACAAAACCACCATCCTGAACACCACCACCATCCTGAACAAAACCATCCTGAACACCACCAACATCCTGAACAAAACCATCATCCTGAACACCACCAACATCCTGAACAAAACCATCATCCTGAACAAAACCATCATCCTGAACACCACCATCATCCTGAACAAAACCACCATCCTGAACACCACCATCATCCTGAACAAAACCATCATCCTGAACACCACCATCATCTTGAACACCACCATCATCTGGAACAAAACCAACCATCATCCTGAACACCACCATCATCCTGAACAAAACCACCATCCTGAACAAAACCACCATCCTGAACACCACCATCATCTTGAACAAAACCATCATGCTGAACACCGCCATCATCCTGAGCACCATCCTGAACACCATCCTGAACATTACTATGAAGCTCACTTGTTATATAAGGACGTAGCTGGTCATATGGGACTTTGTTCTTCAAAGGTTTGGCATTGTCCTTCAAAGAAATAAGGCTCACCCTTTGGTTGGAATCAATTTCAGTCACCCTTAAAAATACACCACAAAATTCAGTTAGCTGTTCAAAGACCAGAATGAAATTATTCACACAATTTACAATTCACAATAGTGACATAATTTACTAGGCTGTTGCGGTACATTGATAATTATACAATGACGTGAATTCTACGTGCATTTTCATTGGTTATTGACTGTTATCTATTAAATTATCTGGTCAGATTGTCGCATCACAGAGGGCTCAGTTAAAGCCAGACCAAGCAAACTTGTAAATAGTATATATTTTGTAATAGCTTATAACTATATGTTTTTCCAGTATCGCTATTCAATTTTTTCAATACCACAAGAGCCTGTCAGCCTACAATCTACACCCAGAGGTACTCTATACATACCTGTAAGGTCCTATCCATAATGGCTCCATTTTCCCTCCTTTTCGAGCAAGGTTTTTCATCTGCTTCTTATAAACAGTATCTCCAACATTAATTTTAAATGTTTTTACTCCCTTTCCTTTTCTTTTGGCATATTGCTTTTTTTGTTTTTGTTGAGCAAGTTTGATATTGTTAAGAACCTACATTGTATTAATAAATATTGAAAGTAATTAATCATTGTATGAATTTATCAGCTTTAGAAGAACCTCTTGGCCAGACAAAAGTTCCACAAAATGTAGCAATAAATAATACCTGTTGGTGCGTTTCTTTCACACAAGAAGCCCTATCTGAAACCAATTTATCTACCAGCTCATCAGGCTCCTCTGGGAGAGAAGAACTGTCTTGTACCACAATGATCTAATAGATAAGTCATAACAAGTAACATTAAAATTAATAATACTCTAGGGGAATAAGAATACTGGTACTACTGTATTTCCTTGATTAAGCCCCCCAGCCACCTTTTCACTTTTATCAGTTCTTTAAATGTGATCATGAAAGTCAGAAAGTCTTGCCAATGAAATCTGCACGAATTAAGCTGCAACAGAATAACCCCAATCCTGACACAAATCATAAAATTGAAATCATTACCTCTGCAGGAGACCTTGGATTTCTACCAAACATAAAAAAAAATGGTGTAAACTTTGTTGTGCTCTGTTTTTGTGTCCTAATGGAGTATGCCACTTCTTCCAAAAATTCACACCAATCATCTTGCTTTTCATTAATTAATTTTGAAAGCCGTGCTTTTAAGGTTTGATTTGTCCTTTCATCAAGACCGTTTGTTTGGGGGTGGTAGGCACTTGTAACAGATCTTTTTATCCCAAGTTCCTTACAAAGAGCATCATTTATTTTTGCCACAAACTCTCTTCCCTGATCAGATAATAACCTTGCTGGAGCACCCCATCTAAAGAAAACAATGTTTATAAATGTGAATTCAGGCGACTATTCACAAAATTGACGTGACTTTTTTATTGATTTATTTGAGAGAACTCCTCAAATGATAAAGAATGGCATTTGTAGATCTTTAATATCTTATCTCGTTCTCGAGTTATTCAAGATTGTGTAATATGACCTATGACGTCACTAGTTGTACCCACCATTATGACGAATCAGAAAATGAAGCATATCTTCAAAAATATTGAGCAAAATTGTTTGAAACTTTACACAAGTGCACAGGTCACTAAATTGAATATCCCCACGTCAACTTTATCATCACCATAGCAATATATATTAGTTCCCAAACCTTTCATCCTGCAACAAAATTTTTCTATTTTCCACCATGCCCTACAAAGATTTTGACTCGAAGTTGCTGTTTTGTTGGCAATACTATTGAAAATATACCTCACTTATCAACAGTTAAATATTGGTTTAGAAAAGGCAGAATATAAACAAGTTTTATGAGAGGTCATATTACACAATCTTGAATAACTCGAGAACGAGATAAGGTATGGAAGAACTACAAACGCCATTCTTTATCACTTGAGGAGTTATTTCAAATAAATCAATAAAAAAGTCATCTCAATTTTCGTTTCATAAACACTTTAATAAAAAAATTTTAAAAAGACAAAGCATGATTTAAAAATTGATTTAAAAGACAAAGCTGATTGATTTAAAAGACAAAGCATGATTGTTTGGAAACCATGGAAAAACCATTTGGACATCCATATCCTGGCTAAGACCCTGATAATAATAGTTGTAATTGTACCTGCAGGCAAATTTCTTGATGCATTTTGAAACTGATAATGCACTTTGAAACTGATAATGCACTTTTGTCCTTGATTGGATAAAAGTCAACAAATTTTGTAAAGTAATCTGTCATTGTACAGACATACTTGTATCCGGCTTGAGATATAGCTAAAGGTCCTGCAAAAAATAAAACAAACATAAGTTGTCTACTATAATCAATATATAAATGGGTGCATAACAGAGCTGTTGCAGTCAATGTAGAAGCGAAATGAGCTTTTTGAAATTGGCAGCAAACGCCAAACAATAGGCCAATTTGTGATTCCATTTATTAATTACTGTATGTATCAATTGCCGCGTGGATATAGCACTTGGTATTTTGTATCAACAAAATAGCACTTCGCTTTTTTTTGTTGACTGCACATCAAAATGACATGCTCCGCATCAGGATAAAACTTCTTTCAATTCATAACATCTGCCTATAAACGTCGCAGTATTCATTTCCATTCACATTTACTTTTCCAAGCAGGAGTATTGAAATTTTCAAATTGCATTGAACCAGTACTGTAGCAGTTCATAAAAAAAGTACTCACGAATCAAGTCAATCCCAACTAACTCTAAAGGTTCATGAACTTTAATTGGTATTAGTTCAGGCGCTTGGGTTTTGATTTTGCTGAATGTTTGGCAGCGATGGCATGATGCTATCTGACAAAATTGAATGAGAGTAATGTAATGGGTGAATTAAATTAAATCAATTTAATTGATTAAATCTAACGACTCGTCCATATATGGGTTAATTCCTCGTGTACGGGAGAGACAATAGACACAGACTACGTCATAGACATATCAAGGTTATTTTCTCTGGATTCAGAAGCTTTACAAGAACAAAAATCCTAATCATAACCCAAATGAAAACTCTAGTCCTAACCCTGAAATAAAGAAAGACTAACCCAACTCCTAAACCTTATAATTCAATGCAACGATATTCTGTGTCTGCTACCCGAGGAAGCAACCCATACTAAATGTTTCTGGTGAATTGTGTTGACGATATATGGTAACTTACATATTCCTGAATATCTTCTTTCATCCCATTCCAATGATACAATGTTGATACCTTGCCAAGAGTGGCATTCACTCCACTATGCCCCCCCATTGGATTGCTGTGATATTGTTGCAAAACATCTGATACTTCCATCACAGTAAGTAATACCTTTTTTCTTGCACCAGCTTTCCCAGCAGTATAGTAAAGCTCATTCCCTAAGATAAAATAATTACATGTTTTAGTGTGCAAGGTATTTACTGTAGTGTGCAAGCTCCAAAACCTTATTTGAGTATGTCATTGAATCACCGAATCACGTTCTGTTAAATTCCCTTTAATAAGAATGTTGATTTGATAACATTAATTAATAACTTACTTGATTCATCCCAGGAGTAGCTTTTAGCCTGTGCACGTACAGTGCGTTGCAAATTCTTTGTGAGACCTGCCACATGTTTCCCATGGCGAAGATAGTGTGTTATACGGTCGGATTTCTCCTTTATTTGTTCGAAACGAACTTCTCTTGCACTAGCCTTGTGTTTATCGTCAATATTTGGAACCATGTTGATAACAAATGTGTAATTATTGTTATCTACTTAAATTAAAAACGATTTTCTAAGAGAGATCCGAAAGAGGCAACTTCGCTTGAGGAAAGGTAATAAGAGGGGAAAACTCAGACTGGTCAGCTGTCGTGATTGCAGTCTCGCCTGCGCACGCATGCGCATGTTGTTAGGAGAACGTTGAGACTGGGGGACGGTCCAGACCGCTACACCGTATCTGAATTTACTCCAGTCGATTGTAAAAACATCCTCCTTAAAACCATATTTAACACCGGTGCAGGTCCCATCACCTATCTTGTTATCAAAATGCTACAGATCAAGTACTGCTAGTGCTCAGATCAACTCACGAACTACCGTCCCAATATTGGGATTGGGAAAAGAAGATGAAGACAATAGAGCGCTCTTTACACCACTATAGACTGCAATTTGCAACTGACTTTGAAATTTGAAACTTGAAATATTAGTATATAGTGCGGGATATGAATGTGTGACCACAATGACCTGATGTTTTTCAGTCATTGTCTGAGTAGCTTGCGTAGCCCGGCGCTTGGGAGGGCGGGAAGGGCGTAGGAAGAAGCGCATGCAGACGCCTATTGTAATTCTTCGTGCCGCCTCAAAATTCGCTGTCAAAAGTGGCCAATCAAATCATAGCTGAAGTTTGTTTATTTCCTGTGAAATGCCACACTTTCTCACGGGCATGTACATTTCAATTTGCAAGCGCGGCAAGTCAAATATGTCAAGTAAATGAGTAAAACCAAACGAAACAGTCTGTGCAATTGTAGTTTAAGAGTGGTGTATGGAAGTTGTATATCAAAAAAATATTTTATAAATATCTTCAAACCTTCATCAAGACAAGAAGGTTTTGGAATTGTGTGGGCTAACTGTCTGAAAGAATAAATGTGGAAAATTCGACAAATCTCTCGCGAGTTGTTTGTAACGTTTGTGGGAGAAAAATAAAAACGTATGTGAACTCAGCTTTGTTTCTAACGGATTTGGGGGCAAAGAAATCTCTTTTGTCGTTGAAAATTATGGAGAAAAGAGGAAGATTTCAATGTTGTCAAGAAAAGTCTCAGCGTGTTCTTTCTCCACTTACAAAGCGACCTGGCGGACAAGTCAGCAGCGCCAAGAAATCGCTGTCATTCATGGAAAAGGAAAACGTGAATATCAATGAAAAACAAGTGCAAGATAGCATGACATCCAGCTTGAATATTGACGACTTGGACACTACCAAATCCTCTGCAGTAAAAGTCGTCATTGCATATCCTAATGGCGTGTTGTTGTTAAAATAAATTTTGGCGAGAACACTCTTGTGATAATAAAAGACACTTGCTTATCTCGGTGGGAACCTGTAGTAAATGCATTTCTTCGCCATGAGTTTCTGTCAAAGGAACTAATCAAAGCTTTAGAGCGAGAAGTTAACCGCGAATGTAAAACCTATTGTAAGTCGGACAGCTGCTTGAAATCCAGCAAACCTGATCAACTTGGTGTTTTCTCAAACAACACTGTGTGCAGGGAGATCAAGATTCATTGCCCGTTTCTGAGTACTGCACTGAGCAGTGCTAGCAACTTGAATAATTCCAAGTCTGAGAAAAATACTGAGCGAGCAATCAATGCTATTGCAACCTCAACGCTCATTCGATGTAGAAATCCTACAACACGATATTATCTCATAGTGGAGTAAGTTATCAAGACAATATTAGACTGAATCACTCTTTTGCAGATTCGCATGCAAAGGTTACATTATTACAAGGTACATTTACAACAATATGGGCTTTTTTGCATACGTTTATCTACAAGTAAACAATGGACACCGAATATGTTAATGTTATAGCCACATAAGCCCAACCAAAATCATAACACTTAATGCAAAGATTTGTGTCCTGAATATGAGCCACAATTAACCCACCCAAAACTTTTCATACAATTGTTTGAAAAACAAGAGTTTGAGATGTTTGTAAAAAATGAGTCAGCAGCAGAACTGGGGACATCACGGGCAAGCATGAATCGGACCGGGAAGACCAATGCATATAAGGATTTCCACTCCAGAGAAGTTGAATCACATATATGTGCTTCTTTTATGGAGATGTAGGGAATGTCCAAACTAGATGGTGCATTACATTATTATAGTACTTATGTTTATATGATACAGCATTAATTGACCATACCAATTGAAAGTAATTTGTTCAAATTACTTGTTCATTAGAAAGTCATTTAGGCAAGAATGAGTAAATGACTCTAAATCATGAGGACATTTTTTCTTTGCATAAAAAGTTGTGTATGTAGCATTTGCCTAATTAATTGTATTATACTAGTGGTTGTTTCATTATTTAAAAGCTTTATACTGTAAGAGTTTACCATAAACATGTACAGCACAGTGTATGCAAATGCTAATAGTGTAAAACTTTAAAATAAAACCCAAAATATCAACATGTCATGCATTAGAATGTCCAAGTATGTATATAAAGTGCAATATGTACAGAAGCTATGTCCTGGTTGCAAAGATGTTATTGTGTCATCCAAGGATTTGTAGGCAGTTAAGCGGAGACAACCTTCAACATTCACAATGTCTTAACTTGTTCCTCACAATAGCTAAGTTGATTGCCATGGTAAACTATAAGGTTATGACTTGGTAAGCCATCCCTTCCAGCCCGTCCTGCTTCTTGGTATTGATCAAGATGTTACGAGCTGGTCCCCAGTTGACCACGTAACGAACATCCGGAAAATTCACGCCCATGATAAGTACTCATTTGTTAGAGTAGACACTAAATACAATATTACTCTAAATTGTGATTTTTTGTTCCAAAAATCATATCCAGCTGAAAATTTAAAGAAATACAAGACAAAGCATATTAAAATAAAGAGATCAGTTTCAAGATGTTTAATATCTTCGGTTTATGCTTTGTCTGAGGATTATTATAGTACAGCACTGTTTGCAGCAGCAAATTATTTTGGTTATGATGATTTGAGAATAATTGGGGTTTTTTGAGCTCTTCATGGAAATAAAGGAATTTATATATATATTTGAAAGTCAGACACTTTACTAAAAGACAGCTGTTAATTAATATATCTAAGATATGAGAAGATTGGTCGACAGCCAAAACATGGAAAAGTATCATATCAATGCTCAAGTAAAGACCCATCATGTTTGCTTTGATAAATGGCATTCGACCTAAACATCACAAAAGTTCAAGGTAATGGACAGTAAACCAACGTTCTCATATCTCGATTTATACATTACTTTGACCTGCATACACAGCAAATACTTTAACATATATCTCTTATTTATTTGACAGCTTTTAGACAGCTCAATTATGTACTAATATTACGACTAATAAGAAGCTGAACATGAATTATGAAACAAACATTGGTGGTTTAGTAATTTGCATGACAGTACAATTCGTTTGAATACCAAAATATGAACGTAAAATTGATAGCTTTCCTTATGCGCCACGCAACGCCAAAGTATCATTGCTTCTCTCTCCTTTTGCATCCCTATACAAGAATTAATATACAGAAATCACTATTTTATACAGGAAATACACATAACACAGTATAAACAAATATTTATCTCTGAGTAAATTTTGAAAAACGTACCTTAAACCAGTCCATGTTTCCAGGGTATGAGACTCGTCAATAATACACGCTACAAGACTTTGAGTGAAGACAGAGTCTATCTTCAATGCATCGAGAAACCTCTTGGTCAATTGCACTTTCTGCAGAAGCGTACACAAGTTGATAGTTACCCGCTTCGACTTCATGCATTCTATCCAGCTTTTCATTTAAATTACAGGCAGATAGTCCCATTGACTCCACTTCTATAATTTGATCGGATATGATACTCGTCAAAGGGCAAAACACTTGGACTATCAGTGCCAGTGGACGGAGATCCTCTTCTATTCGCCAATGATCATCACTAATACCTGAAAGATTAAACTCTTCCCGTAACCTGTCGGCAAGACAGCTAACAAATCTTTCCCCTCGTACAACTGCCATATCGCTTTCTTCTGCTCCCTCTTTAAATTTATTTTGAATCCCTGTCCTTCCAGCACGTCAAGCACATTATGTAAACACACTTCGAATCCTTCGCTACTGTCCGCCATCTTGATTATTTATAGACTGCACTTGTCTGGCCTTTAGCCAATGAAATGCTAGCGTTCGCCGGCGAACGCTATGCACAAAGAATTACAATAGGCGCCTGCAGGCGCTTCCTCCTCCGCCCTTCCCTCTCCCAAGCGCCGGGCTACGCAGGCTATTGTCTGAGATATTTTAGTGGCCGATTACATTGAGACTCAAATTGCTCAAAATTTTCAGCCCGGGCTAAATTTAGCATGTGAAAGTGCATTGCACAGCCGTAAACACAAACACTGACATGGTGGCGTCTGCACAATTTCCCAGTTTCAGCCTGTGCTGAGCAATAATCAGCCCCTTAATACAGAAATTGACTATAGCGTAATTTATTTCGTAACATACTATTAAATACTATCTTAAATAATATCAAAGAAAAGAATGTTTGCAAGTGACATAAATTAATGCCGGTGGGAGTGTATAGTCTGGGTTGCATTGGCTGGAAATTAAGATGTTTCAAAATGGAGGGAAAGCATTGAAGCCAAGGGAAGATTTGCGCATGGGATTGGCTGTTAATAGTTTTAGTCAAGCTAATGCACCTCGCTGGTGCTTATTAGCAGATCGTTTGAGTGGTTCATCGCTTGGTGACGATCGGCTGAGCCAAACGCGATGGCTTAGACAAGCATCAGAGTAAGTCTCGGATCCTTGCATAAGAAACGATTGCAGAGGAACAAGCAGAAGAAAGAGGCTCTTAAAAGTATGAGCAGACAAGAAAGGAAGGCAAGATATTGCAAAAGGGAATATTAGCATACAAAGAATGGAAGTTAAATTGAACAAGGTCGAACAGGACCATAAGTACAAGAAAAGACTTTCGTTGTTTCGCTGGAAAATATACAATGAAGAGAGAGAAAAGAAGCTCAAAGTATACAGGTCCGTTTTAAAACATTGATTGTCAAACAGTTGGCACTACGTTTCCTTTGCTTTTAGGCAGCTATTAAGCATTTAAACTTATGGTTTGTTTATGATTGAATTGTGACTTTGTTTTGTGGTTGGATATTTACGACCTATTACAATATTTTGACTCTTCTACTTTTGTGTATATATTAGCCAAACAAGGCATTTTACATTTTTATCTGCTTAACGACAGTGAAAATCGGATTCATTTATATAAATTTGGCTCTGTGTTTCCTAGGCTATGTTGTGGGTAGGGGCTTATGAAATGTCAGGTCTCTTGCTTGGAGCATGCCATCAGCCTACACTACTGACTTTGGCAAATTGTCATCCCATACTTGATCGCCATCACATCGATTGTTGATACAGAGAATAAGAAAATTTGTTTAGAGATATCTATAACCCTTTAAAATTTAATGATTCTTGCCCATCCCATTTTCCTACATGCTAAAAAGCATCTTTACCACCCCTGCTTTCCTATAACTCATTTCATAAATTAATTTTCAGAGCGATCAGCCAGCGCGGTCCGACCGCTTCGTCGTATATATCCTGCACGTTGTGCAGAAGAGCTATTGCTATATACCCTCGGCGTCCGGGTCAAATGATAAGGTCAGCGTTAAGATGATGAATTTTCAATGTGTTTACCATTGAACCAGAGGTATATACCCCATACGATAACAAGCTTTTTCCCGCGCTTTCACTATTTTGTAGGGCGAAGCAGGCCATTGTTTTCAAAATATCCAGATGATTATAATTTAGCATAGCATGACAAATGCTATGGCCAGCCGCCATGGCAACTGATAGCTCAGAGACCCAGGAGCGATTATAGAATATCCGTCAACTTTTTAACTTAAATTTATTGACATAAATCAGAATGTGAAATCGTATTTATTATTTACTTTTAGCTAAACCTAGAGTAATGTAATTTTAAAGAACGAACCAATTCTATTATAACAATTTTCAACAATTTGACACGGTTTAATGACCATTTAATAGTAGCGTTACCGGTATTCTGTTCCTACTAACCTAGCGTCTCTTCGTGTACAGGACACAGAAATTTAGCACGGTATAGAACTGCTTCGTTCTTTAAAAAATCCCGTTTATTTTTGTCCTGGAGTTGTCCAATTCATGAATTAAACCGTCCAATTCATGAATTAAACCTATTATGGATAAAATAAACGGGATTTTTTAAAGAACGAGGCAGTTCTATACAGTGCTAACTAATATTTTACTCTGCACATTTCTGTGTCCGGTACACGAAGTAAGATCTATCTCTTACTTGATTCTAGAAGACTAAATATTATCGAGTACTTCTAGCTCACTTTTTAGTTTCTGGCTTTCCCTCTCTCTAAGAGAGATACTGATGTGTCTTAGAAGGGTTTCTATTCTTATAATTTCAGGCATAAGCTGCTCCCTGATTTTGTCAGTGTTTACGTTTCTAAATATAAATCGTCGCTTGATTTGACAACTATGGCGTTTCGTTCAACATTTCTAAAATCACCCACTGTTCCTGGTATTTGAAGGACTAACTGTTGTGATCAATGGCTTATTGGATTTACAATTTTTAATGGCTTATTGGATTTACAATTTTAATGGCTTATTGGATTTACAATTTTTTTTTTTTTTTGCTTTTATTTGGCATATTACATCCTCATAAATGAATTGCAGTATACGGTGTTTACAATATGGAGCAACTGGCAAGCTCGGGCTGTGCGCGCAGGAACGCTTCTGTCCCCTTCTGTGCCCGCATATAGTCATATTCTGTGCTCATACTGTACTCGACTTTTCCTTTTGTCTTTTCTAATTAGTTCCACGCGATATCTCACACAACATGAAGATTCGAAACAAGGGGCGGTTTTCCACTGGGCGAATATTTTCGCGCGAAGCGAATTTCTATATTCAAAATATTTCTGATTAGTTCCAGCTGAGAGCTCGTAAGAGGCATTTATAGGACGTAATTGGACAACCATACTGTAGTTCGGACAAGGAGTGAATCGATAAGCAGTCTTTGGTGTTCATTTACTAGTTACTATTCTAAGACAATAAGCCAGTGCGTCGGGGAAAAACTTATTTCAATTCATAACATCAGGCTGGGGAATTCAGTATAACGAATTTGCAAGTGTAAATAAAAATGCAAATGTATATTGTGATTTTAACCTGACATAAATGGGAAATCAGTTTTTTTATATAGTATACTTATATATTAATATATATATACAGTATAGTTATTTTTATTAATTTATTACCCTAATTATTTTACAAGTTGTAAATCCATTGTATATCTTCTCTAAAATGGATTATTATTAAATGTTTAATATATCCCGACACAGAACACGTTATTTTGATGCGCAGTCAACATTACGAACTGGATTATTAGATAAATTTATGATTTGCATAATATGTGGTGATTTATGTAGTGGGTATCAATTATTACAATTTATGTAGTGGGTATCAATTATTGTAGTGGGTAACAGACGAAGCTCAGAAACAGCAGATACTTAAAATATTTGGTCCCTCATATCAGCAAAATTTGCATCTTCCTACAATCGATTATGGATCACTTCTGGATCATCTGTACACCAATATTCCAGACGAATACGTTACAAGTGGAATATATGAATCATATTTTTCAGACCACAAACCGATGTAGTGTGCCTTAAAATAGATGAGACATGCATACATATAATATATACATCATATAATGTTCGCTTCATAATATGTCTTACACACAGGTTAAAAGTTAAAAAGTTTAAAAACTACCAAACGTAATTTTAGACTACAATGTGATCTTCAGGGTTCAAATTGACCATTAACGGACTAACCTTCGCCACAGCTGCAAAGCTGAGTAATCAAGCCGTAAACCTTAAAAAAAAAACATCTTTTGTATACTATAATAAAATTGTAGTATATTATGTAATAAAATATTGGTGGTTGCATATAGGGAACGAGACCCTTTGGTTGCGTTATAAAACAACCCATGGTTATAAGCAAGCTTTAGCGCTTTGTGACCTATCCCTCGTTTGGAAAGTTATCTCGATCAATATTGAACCGTTTTCAATTCTGAAAACAGATTTGGAATTAGCGAGTCTAAATACATAACACACGTACCTATTATATTACGCAAACTTGTATACCCTTCGTAAACACCTCTTTATGTAGTTCGTCAGATCAATGAATCGATAATGGCCGCTGCATTTCTAATCAAATATGGCCCCGACTCAAACGGATCATCGTGCTTGTGAGGGTGATTAGTAAATAATATTAATTTCTTCAATATAGTTCTTAGTCGACTAAGTGTCATTGAGCACTTTATTATAATTATGACAAGGTTTATTTTTGTAAAGTGGTCCAACTTAAAAATGGAACATTCTGATTGGTTCCTAAGCAGTACGTCCCCTTGGTTGCAGACACTTCATTAGTAATGACGAAGATGAATACACATTATTTTTGATAAAAAATATAAAACTTTTCATTTCAGCCAATGAAAAGTTAGAAACCTTTTTAAGTTCTGTAGGTCTTAATTCTTTACAGACTCTCTGGCTTCGTTGTTCAAGTTATGTAAACAACTTAAATTTTTATGGTTCGTTTTGTTTTATAGCCATGTAATAAATAACTGAACTGATAAACAATTTTAAACAATATTATTGAATTAAATTACTTCAATCAAGTGAGTGCATCATCCTCACAAATGTGTTAGTGACCGAGCTTGTTTAGTCTGGACAGAAGGATATTGATGTAGTTCTTTTTGCACTCTCAGTAAATCCAACCAAAATAGAACATTATCATTATATCCTTCTATATGGACCTCACATTCGTTCAATAACATATATTTATGAGGATGACCCACTACATTGATTGCCAGTCAAGTAATTTATGGTAATTCGTAATAGTTTAAAATTGTTTACTACTTTAGTTTGTAGTCACAGGGTAACTCTTTTTCAATTTTTTTCCATTTACTTTTCCATTTCCACAATTACCTTAGGTTTGCCATTGTTGTTTGGGGTCTGCCTTGACAAAAAAACATATTTGCTGATCACACAATACCACAGGATCAATAGAAGGTGTGCCACCTTTAGCAGTGTTGTGCAGTCAGGTGCTGTCAAAACCACTGGTGAGTGGACCAGAATTTTTAAAGAAACTGCAAATACACTTCTTAATCTCCATGGAAAGGGATTGTTGCATGATGACATTAAAGGAGACAACATCTTACTATCATCTGGAAGCACTTCCTTGCACCCAATGCTAATTGATTTTGGTAAGTGCTGGAAGACAACTAATGCCAAAAGGTATATTCTAACTATGGAAGAACAAAAAAGTATTTTAAACACCACTGGCATCTTGGTACTGAGCTTATCAAGGGTACTCACTACCAGTCCTTTGCTTCTGATGTTTATTCGTTTGGTATCCTTATATCGCAAATTTGTGAAATGTTGTGTGAAATAATAATTTACAGCACCTGGAGTGAGAGCAAATGTGTACTTGTTTACTGCACCACAGTTTGCTGGCCAGGAGGCAGGAATTCTACCTGAACGTATCCTCCGAGATTCAAGTTTTGAACCATATGTGGTGGAACCAACTATGACTGATCAGCCTATAAACCTCAAGAAGTTTAGCATCATCTGAGTTCATAGGAGTTAGTTTGTAATTATGTTGGCAGAACACACCTGTCTGGTTACTCCACTGATTCCCTTCAGGCATTGGTGAGGTACTTGACAGCTAGCTTATGCACTGTGATTTAGCAACCCATCTAGTTACTGTAAACAACAGACAGGTTGCAAAAGTTTGTTGTGGGAATTCCTATTCAAGAGGGGAAAAGGTTGCATGCGCAGCATCTATCGTTTACAAAGTCCAGCTGGAAAATGGAAATACCTGTTTCTACCCATTGAAATATTACTGTTCTAACAGTATTATTAACTCATTAGAAAGGTTGCTACAGAAAGAAGGATTTGCCGAACAATGTGAAAAGTGGAGAAAAAGATTATTAAATGACAATGAAATGGCTGACATTTACAATGGTAAAATCTGGCATGACTTTCTCAAGGCTCCCTGAAGCTATCGCTTGATGCTGAACTTTGATTTCTTTCAGCCTATGAAGTGCAGAAAAGGCTATTCCGTAGGAGTTTTCTACATTGTGATCAAAATTTGCCGAGGGTCGAAAGATATAAATGGGAGAATGTACGATATGTTCGATTATCTGCTCTTTTTAAGAAAACTACGTTAGCTAGCAGGATAAGCTGTACGCATATTGTAAACAGATAATTTATCTTTGTTTTAATATATATTGTAGCTTTGGGAGTTGATTATTTCTCAAGAAAATGTTCGTCGAAGACAGCCGTGTTTTTGTTTACAAGATGGTATCCGTATTAGGAAAATTATATTTTGGCATGTTCGATTATCCGCACTTTTAGGCTGCGTTTACACTAGAGCAAAAGTATCCGGATTCATATTGTTTTGCATCCTCATGGGAATATAAAACAATACGAATCCGATTACTTTTGCTCTAGTGTAAACGCAGCCTTAAAGAGAATTAAGTTAGCTACCGGGATAAAACTGTACGTATGTAGTAAATAGATAATTTAACTTTCCTTTGATATATTCTATAGCTTCGGGGGTGGTTTATTTCTCAAGAAAACGTTTGCTAAAGGGTTAGGACCTTTGTTGTTTTGGGGTCGGTTACAATCCAATTAACAAGGAGGCTGGTACGAGGGTTCAACATGTCAGCTATTTGCTCGTTAATTCACTCTATTTGCTCGTCAATGCCTTTTATTTGCACTTCCTTATAAGGAATACGTACTAGATACCCCTATCGTGGGTTTGTACTAACATTCCGGGCGGCAGCTATCATTTCAACCTCATGATATGTTGGAACAGTTATTTGGAAAAGAAGCAATTTCTCGACATGCACTTACACTGCCATCTGAAGGACATTTTATTGGACCATGGGCAGTTTCAAGTTTTTGGTGCTTCAGTGGCATACTCACAAGTACACCAACAAACAAAAGATCTGTTGAGTTACAATTGATGCAGAGATTTAAAATGTACATTTTTTTGAAGAGAAAAACTTCCCTGACTTGTTTAGAGATGATCTTTTTATTTGTTCTCTCAAGTCAAGCAAGATGATACTGATTACTATTCATTGTAGTGATAAAGTTGGTGGCACTTTGGACAAACTACATATTTTCAAAATCATCTCTGTCAAATCTAAAATCTTTATCAGCATCTATGTTGTTCCTGGAAAGGCCACAATGATCTGGTACTTAGAGTAATATGGGATATTTCCACCCCTAAGAGCTTAAGCAATGCTCCTAGGAAACGTAATAGCCATACCATGCCATTTTCACTGATGTGGCATGAGAGCTGCCACATCACAAGAAAATACAGCAACCAAAACACAAGTGACTGTGCCACATTCTTCGACATGTTTTCTTTGTTCTCTGGAAGGGGAGGTGGTTGACCATTAGGGTCTTGTAGAAGATCATCAGGGAGAACATCATCCTCGTCAGTTGAGGACTAGACCCCTTGATGTTCTGGTCTTCCAATTCACTACCACAACATCTTTCCAGATTGTTATAATTGCTGCCACTACCACTCATCAATATTGCTGCAAAAGCTCAACCTAGGTTTAATAAATACCAAAATTGTATATTATATTAAAATTATTTATTTTTTTCCGGTCCGTATCCTAATAAATCCTGCATTCTGATTGGCTAACGAGCGGTCCGTATGAGAGCGTACGGACCGCGCGAGTTTTAAATCCTCACGCGAAAAGTGTTTTAAAGGCCGCCATTTAAAAAATTCGTAAAAATTACAAAATGTACTCAAACGAACACAGTGACAGTGAATTCTATTATACAACAGAAGACTTCACTGTTCCCTCTAACGAAGGTAAAAGTACAGACGTTTCTTTATCAACTTTTAATACTGCAGTTGAGGACAAAAACACAAGCGAGGATATTGACGAAATTCAAAAGTTTATTGAAAGACAGCGACCAGAAAAAACAACAAAGAAGATGATGATGATAATGATGATAGTTAGTTTAATAAAAAATGTCACATTGCAGTCCGTAGACTGAATTGCGTAACATACAAAATAATAACATAATAAATATGTTACATTTATATATACAAAATTGAAAAGTTGTTAAGTAAAATTATGTACAAGAGCTCCGTATATAGTAATTCGATTAAAAACTAGTCCAAACTTTTATGCTTTAAGTACACATGCTTGGAATAAAAGTGTTCTTGAAACGGTTCGTATGAATACGGGGCATGGCATAAGTCCTGGAGTGTCTTAGATTGTAACTCTGTTTACTCTTGGGAGGTAACACAGACGAAAGTTTGTGATCCGGGCATGACGTGATAGAATCAAAAAGCTTGTGACATGATGCAACGCATCTGGCATACAGTGTAACCAGACCGAACCTAGCTAAGCAGTCTGAGTAGGATGCATGAGGACAAATTATAGAGAGCACTCTCTTTTGTACTCTCTCAATGTCCGCGCTAAGATATTGCGGAAGCGCGTGATGAAAAACAGGCGCACAGTACTCTAAAACTGGTCTTATGTCAGTGCAGTAAAAAGTAACAATGTCACAGCATGGAACATTGGCACGCTTCAAAAGCACAATAAAATACATACAATAAGATAAGATACATAAAATAAGACAACATACGATATTAATGTTGTAAAAAGGTACTTTATATCGATAAATGAGACAAGAGAAATTGAAGCAATACCTGCTAAAGAGTTAAATATCCTTATTTCCAAATTTATTATGAATGTACGAAGAAAAATGGTCAAGTCTACGAACCTTCCTCCCTCAGTGACTTTCAGAGAAGCTTACAGAGATATTTAAATAATAAAAATTCAAATTTTTATAAGACCAAGAATTTCATAAGGCTAGAGAGGTCCTTTTAGCAACGAAAAGAGAACTGGTGCAGCAACACGCCAAAGGGAACCGACCACAAGCTGCTAGAGAGTTGACGATGGCAGCAAAAGATCTCCTTTTTGAAACCGGTTTGTTTGGTAACCATGAACCAGAAGTTCTCCAAAGGACAGTTTGGTAGGTTCTTTCCCTTCATTTTGGATTCAGAGCTTGTGACGAATCCAGAAGATTAAAATGGGGAGACATAGCTCTTGGCAAGGAACCGGAAACTGGCAGCGAGGTGTTGATATGGAAACCGAACGTGGATCCAAGACATGGCGACGGCCAACATCAGAGAGCTTTTAATCCAACAGCCCAAGCAACCCACAACGAACGTTGTCCCGTTCAATTGTTTCAAGCGTTCGCCAGCCATCGACCAGACGAAAAAGCCTGATTCGCCATTCTACTTGGCTATTAACCACCGTCGTAAACCAGACTGCCAGGTCTGGTACACCAAAGCTCCACTGGGCAAAAACGAAATTGGGAAGTTTCTTGTGAAGGCTGCGAAAGCCGCTAATCTGCCAGGTAATATCAGCAATCACTCAGTAAAAAAACATGTATTTCCTGTCTAATGGATGCTGATGTTCCAGAGAACTATGTGGCTCAACTGAATGGGCATAAGAATTTGAAAAGTCTGGATGCCTACAAGACAGCTAGCCATCAGCGAAAAATATCAATGGTCTTGAGTCGCTCAGCCATGGCCACTTCCACCATCACTGCAGAGTCTAGAAGTTTACAGAAGCATCAAGCCTCCACTGTAACATCACAATCCAGCTTCCAAGAAGCAGTTGAGGGCATGTTTTCTGGAGCAACGATAGGAAAAATTGAAGGATGTACATTCAATTTTTTCCTCAATCCTTCGGCGAACGAAGGTCACTTCAAAGATTCAACACCAGCCAAAAAACTATGTGTAATCATAAGTGATGACAGTGAATCGGATTGAATTGCATCTCTTTTTACTTTTGTTGCAATATCCGATCATTTTGTAAAGAACTTGTCGTTGTTTTTGTGCAACCATTACGTTAGATGCCAACAATATCTTAACGAACTTTTTTCGTTTTCTCTCGTTTGAAATAAACATGCTTCTTCTGTTCAGTCAAGTGACTTCCTGATTTGGTCACAAGCTGAGTGGCTTCTTAATGACGTCTCTGTTTTTAGTTTTTATTCGCTGGGGAGGGGAGTGGTGCATTATGCGCTTCGAGGAAAAAATAAATAAATAATTTACCGTTTTGGTCGGTTCGTATAGAGAAATATTTCCTCGGTTTTAAGACCTCGTAAAGTTGTAAACAATGTAAACATAAAAGGTTATATATTACAGTATTCAGATCTGTTCTATATCTAGATCTGATATTCAAACACTCATCTTGTCACCATGTGTCTGTAAGAGATGCACAGATGACGTCACAACAAAAGTATGGGATGAGACAAAGTCGAGTATCGTGACTGTTGTTCTTTACACACGTGGCGTCTTCAATCAGTATGCATCTATTACAGTACAAATGCATGGAAAAATGAAATCGATTTGTTTTATATATCAAATATTAAATTATGTAAAAAAGTTACTTTAACAAATAGTTTTAACAAATAGTTCTTATTCAATCAGATTGCTTGCTTTATTGAAGTTGTTGTATAACCTAGTTATACTATTTATTTTATTTAATTGTCCTTAGAGAAAAATTGAACAAAAGTCCCAGTAATTATTTGCTCTACTGTATACATGTATGTACTGATAAATAATTTTGCATTATTATTACTATCTGCCTGGCCCAGATTTATTTATTCTGAAGTCAAGGCATTTGTGTTAATTTTCTGTGTTTTGGTTAGGCTTCACTATAATAATTATACTGTAGCACCACATAAAATGGGATTTATCATCCAATCGCCCCCAAGAGATCAGTTTATAGGCATAAGTCTAAGCATTCTTTCATTTTGGCATGATGGAACTTTATGAGTGACCGAGCACATTTTATTCTAGTCTTCAGTCTGGTTTGTTAAGGAAAAGAACTCGAGTATCTTACCAAATCTTTATCTTAATTGTAATGCAGGAGAATCATTGTGCAAAATATCTTCGGTAACTTCGCTATCGAAATCTGCAAAGGTACACAGTAATAATAATAACTAAGTTATAAACGTATTTGTAAGTGATAAAATACAGGTATGCAAGTTTTCTCTAAATATTTATAACATTGTATTGTTTACCTTGGCTTTGTTGAAACTAATTTGGTGCGAGATGTTGCATGCTAGTATATTAACAAATGTGTTCAAAAATCATTGAAAACTAAAACATACCTGCATTTGAAACACTGTCACTGTCCATCTCATGACCCTGTGCACTTCTTGAGTAGCTATGAGCTTCAACATTGATCTTGATATTAGTTGATCACAATGATCACACATAACCATACCCCCTTCAATTCAGCCAAGTTCATTTGAAAATAAAACGTTTAAGCGAGTACTCTGATCCAGTATAGTATTAAAGACGACAATGCGCTGAGATCTAATATATGCATATGATCACTGGCAATTCATGATCAGTCAATCCGGTTTCAATTGATGAAGCTAGGTGACGAAAAATAATATTGGGAAATAAGCTATTTATTTCAAATTCACCTAATATTTCTTTGTGATTTACAGAATCGAACCGACTCCTATACAAATGCTTATGAAGTCGATATCACTAAATACATATGAGTCTGGGGCACTGTGGTTAAGCTTAAACCGAATCGGCAGTGTAAACAGGAAGCGTCTACACGCAGGCTAATCTATGATAAGCTTTAATATTTCAGCTGAAATACTTACTAAATTTATCGTTTGACTTTATAAGAATGTAAGTGTAACTTAAAAACTATTAAATTTTCAATTTTGTCGAGCAGTAAGTTTAATAAACCTATGGCAGAAGCAGTAAAGTCTCTTAAAATTGCTGACACTTAAATGTCATCTAACTGTAGCTTAAAACGCGTGGCATATGCCTCCTTTTCCGTTGTCGAAAACTTTTTCTGTCGTGCAGAAAGAGCCTTGATGCATAAGCAACAACCTTTTCGCGTCCATTGTCATCAATCTGCGACAGAACTGCGCCAACACCGAAATCAGAGGTGTCAGTACAGTTTGTTGCCCAGTATGCGGCCAGTTCAGTTGTAGTTAGCTGTAACTTCCTAATTAAACGGGCTAAACGTCTCAAACTATCACAGCTATGTGCAAATATATTTGACTATATGCCATAAAATAGTTGAAGACTCTATCCTTAGCCTTGCCAAAATATTTTAGTTTATAAGATGTTGTTTTTCTGCCCAGTATGCGGCCACGTATCCCAATAAACGGTCACAATAATTAGGTGGATTATAAGTGAGAGAAACATTTGAAAAAATACAATTGAGTATTTTTAGCTGTCCTGGCCCATTCTATAAATATAGTCTGCTTGCAGACCCTTTTCAAAGCCCATATTGGCCAGCCTGACAGCAGGCTATATATAGTGTAGCAATTCTCGAATAGTTAAATTGTCATCAGGGAAATATTCATCTCGCGATTGACTATAAGAGAGAAAACGGGGGGGGAAGCTACATGCACTTGGCCAAGTAAAAATATATTCGCAAATACATTGCCAACTCCCCTTCACTCAAATAGCGTTGTACACAGTTGACGTACACATCTTTTACATGTTTGTCTGAGTTTAATTATAATTCTTAGCATCCTTGCATTCACAACAAAGAAAATGGACTTTTACGAACCTCTCGAGACTAAATGATGGTTTGTTTGTCTGAGTTTGAAGTTTCAGCATATTTTTAGTATTAAACTGTGTACCGCGCTATTAGCAAATAACAGAACTTCAGTCGTTCAGACAGAAAATGTGTATTCAATATAAATTTATTTGTAATACTGTTTTTTCTTCCATTTTTTGTACAGCTTCTTCAACCTGCTTATAAATATTATTACAGACATTGCCATTGGAATCATTTAGCTGTAATCTGTATGAGCATGGAATAACAGCTCCTCCTCCTGGAGCCTGTTGGGGTGGCCATGGATCAAAACTTTTGCAAGGACTTCCCGTCTGTTCACTGAAACAAAATAATACAATTTCATTTAAAATCAATTTATAGTGATCCACCTTCGACAAAATAATGGTCTGGCATTGATATACTACAGTCTATAGTTGCATACAATGTTTAACTTGGTAAAGAGTAATTTTAAATTATCATTTCAAGAATACTAATTAAATTTACATACCACTGGATACAATCAATTGCTGGGTTTTCGAGCAGGAACCAAAAACATTTGGAAAGCCCCCTGGGCACACGTCCAATCGGAAGTCCTGCAATAGTCTGAACTATCTCTCCCCGCTTTTCATCTGTCACATGATTCCATAAATCTCTTGGGATTTTGTCTATGTTGGGGACCCAAACCAGACAAGAATGCGGGTCATGCTTGTTTCCATACTCTTTAGTAACAGGCAAAAAAATTGATGGAGGTGGTCTGATTTGAAACTCATGATAACCTTTAATAACAGCGTTATTGATAATGATAAGACGCATCCTATTACAAAGAGAAAATAGTAATGACTACTTTTCGCCAATGATGTCAAGGTGGCAGCTTCAGCTCGGACACCTTAGTGATTCTCATGGAAAGAGTAAGTCAACACTCGAAAGTGTTAGGTTTTCTCTGAGTACTCCGGTCTCCAGGTGGGTTAGGTCTATAATTTTTGTAGAGCGCTATAGAATATATCCATTAAAATATACATAGCTACAAACATCCATTATAATTGAGAGCTGGTCGTTTAATTAACCCTAAAACATATGCGAAACTGTATCATGTAAAACAATGATTCAACAATTTTAACTTATTAACAGGTTACAAGCAGACAACTTAATTCAAGTCAAGTATCTAGTCAAGTCTAATTTAGGACTGTCTTTGACAAGTCAGATATAATGCATATACAATGCACACAGTAGTGTCATGTATAAAGTTCTTTTAAGAGTCACATGTATGGCAATAAAAAGGTTCGTCAGAATCGAGAAAGGAGTCGTTAAATTCAATGGGAACACATTCTATGTGCATCCATGAATTGCACATATCACACATGACCCATGGATTGTTTTCGTCATCGCTGGGTATATACTTAATTGAACAAACACTACAGATGTTCTCATCGTTTGTTGATGAAGTTTCAAATGTAAGCCGAGTTCTCTTTACCGTTCTTCCACGACCAATTCTTTCCGTAGAATTACGTTTCGTTCCTTGATTGTTAGTTGCTTTTCCCAGTTTTTGTTGTTTCACTCTCTCTCTTTCTTGTTTCTTCTCTTCTCTCCTGACTTTGTCCTCTTCCACTTTCTTTCGTTTCTCTTCCTTTCTTTGATGCGCTTCCTTCAGTCTGTTCTGTTTATCTGCTAACTGCCGAGATTTCTTTAATTTTTCATCCAGAAGAATTTGTTTTGATGCAGGACCACTGACAAAATTTGGAATTGTTCTTTTAACATTTACTCTCTTCGAGACCTTTGGTTCTAGATTTGGATATGTAAGGACTTCTTTCAACAGGTTGGATTCTGGCAAAGAAGGTTCTTGGCACTCATTTGCTTGTTCCATGTGCTGAGAAGGTTGGGAAGTTTCTGTTTCTCCATTCTTATCAACATGCGAGGGTTTTGCTGATTTGTACAACTTCTTCCAAACGGAGAAAGTCGGACTTCCCTCCAAGTCGTAGTTTTCTTCAATTCTTTGCCTATACCTATCGCGCGATGGAGTTGAAAGGGCTGCATCCAATGCATCAAAGGCTTGCATGGAAGGAGAGGTGCCAGTTTGATCAACATGCTGATCGGTTACCGTGGGATGATTGGAAGTACTCAGCACCCCTTTTGAAACTTCGTTTTTATCAAGTGGATAAATGCCCGATTTGCGGAATGCAGTGGTGAGGATGGAAGGGCGCATGACGTCTTCCCACGTTGATTTAAAAACAGAACAAAAGTTCTTCTTAGTGATATCTGCATTGGGATTTCTTTGTGTATATTCTCTGACTGACTGGTACCACCTTTTTTTCAAATTTCCAAATAATCCCACATCCGCTGGTTGGACAATATGCGTTGCATTCTTTAACAAAGCGTATATGTAAATATCATTTTTTTCAGCAAGTTCAAAGGTATCCAAATCTAGGTGCGAATCATGACTATCGATGAGTAGTACAACCGGTCGTTTTGGTGGTAGGTTTGGAATAAAGTGATTTGCAAACCACATATAGAACGTTTCAGTGTTCATATAACCCGTTTCAGTCATAGAAAACACACTGCCACTAACTCCACCTTCTAGGGGATTGTAAGTTGCTGGAATCCGTTTTCCTGGAAAAAGAAAGTAAGGAGGCATCCATTGCCCACTTGCGTTAAAACAAGGAAGCATTGTAATATGCTCCCTGTTGCCAGACGTTACTTGATATGGTGCTGACGTCTGATTTGTGGGAGCAATAACTTTGCCAACACGACCACTTAAATCAAACCCAGTCTCGTCACAGTTCCATATTTGAGCAGGTTGATCCGTCAATCCTTTGTCTCTCAGGAACTCTTGATATTCCGAAAACCACTTATCTACATCCTCTTGAGTTATTCTTGCCCTTTTCTTTTCCAGAGGTCTTGCTTTCCGAAGCTTTACTTGTGGGTTTCTCTTCATATAGCTACGATACCATTTGTTTCCTGGCTTATTGTTCTTAAAAGGCGTGGTTCGACCATCCTTGTCTAAAAACGTCTTGACAGATTTTAGAAAATCACTTTTTGACACACCAAATCCACGGTTAGCCATTTCAATAAGCCATACTGCATACTGAGTTTCCTCTGCTTTTGTTAGAATAGGTGGGGGGCCTTTGCGTCTGTTGTATGAAACTTTCCCATTTATTCTGGATTGCAGGGCTGTTCTCTTTAACCCCCATTTTTCTGCAGCCTTCCTTGTGCTTAACCCTCCGTCCGTCACATCCCTCATTGCCATCAAGTACTTTTCTGATTCATCAGAGACGTTAGTTCTCACTTGGCTATTCATAAGTGATCAATGTGAATTTTGTGACATAAGCATGTACAGTAACTATGAAACAAAAATTATAAATGTTGTCCACAAGATTATTCACCATCTTTTTCATAATGTGAATGTCTTACAAACCAAATTGCGGTCAAAAATGTTTGTACAGAGGGATTCAATCATTCAATTTGGAAGCATCATAAAAAAGCCCCCCCCCCCATAACATACAGATGGTGTGGAAAAATCAATTTAAACAATTCATGATTAAACAAAATAATAATAATAATTAGAGATATCACCTAGCAATTTTCTCTCTTTGGTAAGGTGTGCAAAAACATGCCAAGAAATGGGGGGGGCAGCATACCCTGGCAAAACTTGGGATCCTATGCCCCCGTTTGGCTGCTCACTGACTTTCCCCACACTTTACAAAATGCCTGCTATACCACTTATGTTAATATACTGTAGTTTCACTGGCACTATAAAGCCACCTACCTAAATTAAGGTGGCTCCATACAAGAGAGGAAATTGAAAATCCATATTGAACAGAGGAAATTATTAATTCATTACACTATAAATACTCATTAGACTAATATGTATATCATGATTTTCCTTGATTTTCCATAGTATCAATAAGTATGACATACAAAATGACAGCTAAATATTATACTGTATATGTAGACTCAAATATAGATTAATTATTAAACTTTTTCACAATATATATACATATTAATATCAAGGGAATCAACATGCTTTACAATAGAATGTCCTTCTAGTTAGTTGACCGCGTAATGGAACAATACATCAAGAATTAAGCAAAAGTTTACATAATATGTAACCTGAGAAGCGTTTACTAACAATACATTATTCATGATTTTATCGAATTTATGACCTGTGCCCTCCTATTCTTAATATTCATAAGCACTCAAAAGCGAAATATGATACAAAACAAACGGTTTATTTACAACAGGGCTGTTTGATGCGCTGTAAAAAGCGACATTTTACTGATTATAAACAGACTTACCTGTTGAAATCTGCTCGTCGCAAAGAGAAAGAAAAATTTCGAAGCCCGCCAAAGCTATCATCTATATAAGGAAATACTCGGCTTGTCGTCGGGCTATATCATTCGGTTTTAGTCGCTCATTTCACGATCAAATTCTGAGATATGTTTTTTATTGACCGGCTACTGGTACTGGCCGCATACTGGGCAACAAACTGTATGGAGGGTAAATTTGCGGTCAAACCTAGGATAACATAATATCGGCGCAGAACAAAGTAGCGATTTTAAGCGAGAACATTTATTAAATAGCTTGACGCGTATGTTGTGCTCTCTTATGCTTTGGCTAAATGATACAACTTTGCTGTACAACATTATCGAACTTTGTTGGATGACCGGCCAAACTGTCATAAAGTGCTTGACCAACATGTTTGGTGGGAAATTGAAATAAAAATAGCGGCATTTCAAGTTAAGAGGAAATTTCTTGCTATAAGCTTAACATGAGCTTAACATGTGGTTTTTTCATGTTTACATGAACCTGCGTTGGCTGCTATATGATATACAATTTTTCCAACCCGGGTCAGCTTGACTCAACCTGGGTTGGAAATGTTAATTCTGTCCGAGCAAAGCTCTGGTATCGAGTTTATAATTTGGCGGGATGCACTAGACAAGATGGCGGACAACAACACAAGCCCAGATAGTGATGCTGAAAAACGTTGTAAGCAAATTATTGTTCCTGCTTTTTGCCGTTATCCAAATGCATGGGATTTTATTGTGGCTCATCATTCAGCAGCAGCAGCAGCAGCAACTCACAACTGCCTATGACCTGGCCATGTTGGTACTATCAAAAGTGTTTGCATGTTATAACAGCTAAAGAAACGAATACTCCAAAGAAAGCAACCCTGGTCGGACAGATCATTGGTGGGTGAATTTATGGACCGGTCAGTTGTTGGAAGAGGAATGGAATTTAAACATGAGGATGAAAAGAGAATACTTTATGGAACTTGTTGACATGGTAAGACCATATATTCAATTCCAGTTACATAATTTCCACACAGATGCACTGATTGGGAAAAGAAGGTGGCTATGACACTGTATTATTTTAAGGACCAAGGCTCGTATCGCATGACATGTAACAATTTTGGTGTTTCATTGCCCTGCTTGTCTAGAACAGTTTGTTCCTGCAGAAATGAAGTGGTTGGTCCTCAGTATTTAAAGTTGCCAAAGGATGTGGAAGAAATGAAGAACCTTATCACTAAATTTTAAACCCGATTTGGTTTCGCGTTTGTTTGGATGGTACCTATATTCCCCTATGGCAACCAACTGAAAACAGTCAGGATTATTACTGCTATAAGACGAAATACAGTTTGAATGTTCAAGCACTCTGTGACTACGGAGGTATATTTTTAGATGTGGAAATAATGTGGCCAGTGATGTGTGCATGATGCCCGTGTCTATGCCAACTCAACAATAGGATGTTTACTGTGAAAATCCTCCCAATGACATATCGGGCTCTTATTCCAGGTACAGACAGGATACCAACCTTTGTTCTTGGGGATCCGGCATATCCAACCTTGGTTCTTGGGGATCCGGCATATCCACTCCTACGTAAAGTTGGACTTTGGCATATTGAAGGGAAGATGGCAAATTCTCAATTGAGCAATGATATGTGAAACTGTAAGATGTTCCAATGTTTGTACACTCCTATTTTGTTTTACACAATTTCTGTGAGCTGAAGGGATGCACAATTGCCACAGATCATTTCAACAACCAAATGCAACTCAACATTGTTGATAGATGCTGTGCCAACCACAACCAAGCTGATAGAGCTTTCTCATATAACACAGGAACTCCCTTCCGTACAATTATCAGTGATTATTTAAGATTATTTATAAAGTGTCAGTATGGTTTAATGGCTGTTTGGCAGGTAACTGCATAATACTATGCTCTATAACTAATATCATGAGGATTTTTTTTTTCAACTTTCATATTTAAGTTTTAAATCATGACACTCTAGGTAATAAGACAATGGAGTGATTTATCAATACATTAATAACCCTTAAAAACACTTACATTATAGTTGAAAATATATTTAACATTTGAATTTATTGCACAATGAACCATTATTACCTGCTAAAATTAAGTACTGCATTTCATCAACTAATAGCTGTATTCTGGTTTATTTCCAAAACCGATAATTTCTTATTTTAATTGTTCAAAAGTACTTGGGACCCTGTGATGGAGCAATAGCTCTGGGATTCCCTGCCACTTGTGGAATAGTTAATAATCGACTCTCTTAAATAAAAATGTACTGAGACAAATGTGAATTTTGAGCAAATCAACTACCCTGGCTATTACTTCAGGAAATAAGGAAATTATACAACTAATAAAATTTATTTAAAAAGTTTGCCTGATTTAATTGAAACTAGCTAAGTTTGTTGTCTTCCAATTTGTTAACATCAATTGTAAACCATGCATTAAAAAGAAAAAAATATTTTCAAGGAAAGTCAATATCATAATGACTCGTATGTCTGACCATAAGCACTATTGTTTGGGGTGGTAGGGTGGGATGACCCAGTTACTTTTTGACCAGTGCTTTGTGGTGTGGAAGAATTCATCTTCATGTATTGAGCCTGAAAATGACTCTGATGGTGTGGCTGCCTTTCATTTTGATAACTTTCAGGGTAAAATCCTTGGCCAACATGTTGATGGGTGGCTGGATGTTGGTAGGATGCCCATGATGTGCCATGTGACCAAAGTTATTTTGATTGGCCATATATTTGCATGATATTAGGATTGAAGGCCATAGTTAAAAGGCCAAGACCATCGCTGACGCTCTTTCCCAGTGACTGCAACGAAGTAGACATAACTTTAGCCATTTCATTTAAGGAAGCTTGTGATTCCTGCATTTGTTTTACATGTAACTTTTCTTTAGTGCAATATCTTCTTTTGCTGCTCGAAGCAGGACTTCGTTGTGCTTAGCAGTTGACAATGGCGTTTCAAGGTGCTTTCTTTTATTATCAACAATTATTGATGAGCATGACAACGGTCTTTTCTTTCCATGGTCTCCATTGTCTGTAAAAATATTTAAAAATGATATTATATTTAATTATTATAATAAATACAGTCTGTGTTTTATTAATGTTTCTGCCACAAATAAATTTGTTAATCACACTCAGGATAATTTTTATGTAATAAACAGAATACATGGATGCTTGGAAATACACCATTTAGCCCTTTCCCACCAGAGGCTCTCCCTTGACGAGTAAAATCATCTGGCTTTAGATGGAGTAAAATAACAAAGCTGCATGTATTGAGCTTGAAACCAGTTCGGCCAGTCTGGGAGAGATAAAGGTTAATTATCGCCCTCGCTCACTTATGAAATATCCTGGTCAACACTCGAAATGAATTTCATATTTCCAAGCATCCATGTGTTATTTCTATATAACGATATTTCAGAGTTTAATATATATCAACTCATAATAATGAACAGTTAAAATCAATGAGCACCAACTGATAAATCGAAAACAATCAATACCAATATTATGTAATTCATATAAATTGGCATTTGACAATCGATCAGCAATGAATAGTCACAAAAATCAATCTGTTTGTCATGTTTGTAGTAAATCTATATAAGTATTCTAGGTAATAAGGAATGTTTTGTCATTGCATGGTATCCAAGCTAACATATCTTGGACAGATAATGTCTTTATTTTCACAAATAAATGGCAATTGACTGGGATTTGCAGTTTATCAATCGATAAAAGGGACAAAAAACATACCTGCCAAAGTTTTCTCCTCATTGTTGTCATCAACACTTCCAATTCTTTCATTGCGATCGTATTGTTTTGTGAGTCCTCCAGTTCCAAATCTTTGTCGTCAATAGTCGAAGGAGTACTGCTTTGTGTAGAATCTTCATCGCCATTGGAGCTCATTCCAAATTTTAGTTGCTCTGTAGCTGGGCTTCCTTTCCAGATTTCACTGAGCTTAAAGTATTCCTGAACAACTTTGCCCAATCCTGATCTTGTTCCTTTCATCACCGCACGGTTGTAGGCTTTTCTGATGGCTCTGATCTTCTCTTATGCTTTACTTTACTTTAATAGTTTTCAGTGTAAATACAATGTATAAAAACTGAGGAAAACCTCAAACAGGAACAAATTCCCTTAAAATAAGGTTACCTTTGTCAAAAAGATTATCCAATAAAAGATTAATACTAAAATCTAAATTAACGTAAATGAGATTTAAGGTCTCGTTTAAATTTACCAATTAAATTGGTCGATCTTAAAGCCAGAGGCAAATTGTTCCATTCTTTGACAACATGATGAAAATACGAAAACTTTAGTATGTTTGTTCTAGCATACTTAACCTTAAAAGAACATTCAGTGTTTCTAAGATTACACGATGAATTTCCAGCAATATCAAAATATTTTGACATCATCAATGTCAACAACATCTAGCATAATCTTAAAAAGAAAAATACAGTCACACCCTGTATTAAACGGACAGTTCCCAAATTGAATCCCACATAAATCCTATAAATAAATCCTCTGTTAAGCGGACACCTCTATTAAGCGGACGCGGACACTAAATCGATATAAAAAGACACTAAATAGCTGTATTAACCATACAACGTTTTGGATTCATTGACATTGAACAGATTTTGGCATGATCACCGTGTACCAGTAAACAATGGACACAGACTACGTCATATGCCAAATCAAAGTTATTTTTTCAGGATTCAGAAAACTGTAAACATAACCCAAATAAAACTCTAGTCCTAACCCTGAAATAAGGAAATACTAACCCTACTTCTAAACACAACATTTCAATGATGCAATATTCTGTGTTCCGGTACACCATGAGCTGACCCAGATTTTCCTGCTTTAAATTATAATGCCGACAGCCAGATTACAGAGATTAGATAAATAACGGAAGACTGTTTTCGATATCTCATGACGGAAATCAGGAAATGTATGAACAATAGTCGGCGCATAGTTTCTTGCTTATTTTCGTAAACTGTGTTGGTTTGAGATAATGTTATTTTTTATTGTGCATGGTAAGGTGGCAAGCCATATACTCTCTCCTCTGCAGAGGCTTATTTTTATTGGAAAAGCGTGGGTGGGGAGCCGATTTTCCTCCCGCTAGACCTTTTCTAATAACAAATAGTAGAAAAATAGTAGAAAAAGATATTACAAGATGGCGGTCAATTCATGGCTGCTGAAGAAAATTGTATTTTACTCAATTTTACTGATTCTGCTTAACATGAAAGCTTATAATAATGAATCTATGCAAGTGAACAACCTCAGAGAGAATTTTCGAGCTGCTAAAGAATTGTCTTGTCCAATATTCAACGACATTTGCCATCTTAAACGTCGACGATCGTCTCTGCTCGCTGACTCCATAGCAAGTTTCAAAGCGACCAAAGTTATTCGTCTTACAAGGGATGTGTTGCTGGTATCGTTACTAAAACTTTTTGGAGATATTGCGTTAAACCCTGGCCCTGTGCAACTCAAGTTACACTCGCCAATATCAAAAGGTTTAAAGATTTGCCATTGGAATATACAACGGCTTACATCAACCAAAATTAGTCTCATGAAAAATTCTAATAATTCAAATAAGATTGATATACTATTCTTATCGGAGACCTTTTGTACGAACAAAACTCCTGACAACCTATACGTTATCTCAGACTATAAGTTACTTCGAAAGGACAGAACAGGCAAGCTCGGAGGTGGGGTCATGGCGTTTGTACATAAAGATCTGGATGTTGAACGGCGAATCAATATGGAGGATGACGACGTTGAGGCACTGTGGCTAGAAGTTAACCCGCATAAATCTAAAAGATCACTGTTGGTTGCTGGAGTATATCGTCCGCCATCATCGAATATAGATATGGATAAAAAACTTGGTAGAAATATCGAGAATGCGAAATTGCGTAACAAAGAGCTTATAATTATAGGGGATTTTAATGTTGATTTTATGACACCTGGAAAGTTTTGCAAACAAAAATTAATGAAGAGCTTATTGAACCTTAATTTGTCTCAGTTGGTTAATCAAATCACGAGACCTATATCACAGTCTTGTCTTGATCATATATGGTGCAGTCATCCAGAACGAATCAGACAGGTAGAAATTATGTCGTCAGGTATGTCAGATCATTTGCCTATTGTTGCTGTACGAATATATAAACCTCTGAAAGTCAATAAAGGTGACCATCACAACATTACGTATAGGGACTTTTGTCATCTGCCCCATGGGACTGTGCATTCATTTTTGAAGACCCTGATGACATTGTCCATGCATGGTATAACATTTTTATCGGTATTATTGATCAACATGCGCCATTAAGACAAAAGAGAGTTAAAAGAAAGTCTCAACCTGATTGGTTTAACAAAATTCTCGAGGTTGAGCTAAAGAAAAGAGACAAGCTACTCCATATGGCCAGACAAACACAATCTGATCATGACTGGTCTACTTTTAAAAAGGCGAAAAATAAAGTCACTAAACTGCTACGTAAAACTAAAGAAATGTTCTTCAAGAATAAAGTGGCAGAATATAGAAACGATCCTAGAAAACTATGGTGCCTAATACGTGAACTTGATGGCGAGAATGCCAAAGTAAAATCTACATGGCGTATGAAGGACGGTGACAATTTGATAACGGACAAACATCAAATTGCTGAAATGTTTAACTTATATTTCATCGAACTGCCGAAATCGATATTAACTGATCTATTTAACACCACAGGAAATTATATTTTCCCAGAGCAACAAGTTCAATCACAGTTTGAAATACCGAATATAACTCCTGAGCAAGTGAAGAATTGTGTGGATCAAATTCCTGTAGATAAAGCCACTGGTCCTGATGGAGTGGGTATACGGCTTCTTAAGTTAGCTGCTCCTGTAATATCAGTATCACTCAGCAGAATAATAAATCACTGCATAATAATGGGCAAATTTCCAACAAAGTGGAAGGTAGCGAGCAGCATCACACCTATATACAAAGGTAAAGGCTGTAAAAATGAAGCTTCAAATTTCAGACCCATATCAGTATTACCTGTTTTGTCTAAGGTGTTTGAAAGGCACATTGCTACATCACTGCGTGCTCACCTGAATGAGAACGCCTTGCTGTATGGATTACAATCTGGTTTCCGGAAGACATTCTCCACTGAAACTGCTTTAATTAGACTTTTAGATCAGTTGCTTTTTAATCTTGATGAAAACCGTGTTAGCGGTCTAGTCTTCGTTGATTATAAAAAAGCATTCGATCTAATAGACCATGACATCTTGATAAAGAAGCTTTATTCTTATGGAGTTCACGGCCAGGTTTTGGAGTTGTTCAAAAGTTATCTTTCTGATCGATCTCAGTATGTCAATGTGGACGGCGTTAAGTCATCTTCCAGGCCTGTAGAATGTGGTGTGCCGCAGGGATCAATTCTTGGTCCCCTTTTATTCATCAACGATCTTCCAAGCCAGATCGAACATTCTGTTGCCGACATTTATGCTGATGATACGACGCTTAGTTATGCACATGATTACTCTTCTGCCCCTCAATCAATTATGGCGGAATTACAGAAGGACATTACACATCTCGCAGACTGGTCAAGAACCAATCATATGGTTCTGAATGAAGAAAAAACAAAATCTATGTTGGTTGCCAGTAAACGCCTGAAGAAGAAATTGGATACATTTGATATTGGTCTTATGTTGAATGGGAAAAAACTCGAACAGGTCACCTCGTTTAAACTGCTTGGAGTTACGTTCGATGATGAACTGAGCTTTGATGAACATGTCGACAATCTATGTATGAAATTAACACAACGAATCGCGGTACTCTGTAAAATAAAGCGCTGTCTTCCACATAGAGAACGCATTCTTTATTATAATGCTATGATTAAACCAATAATACTCTATGGATCAGTTGTTTGGACAACTACCTCAAAGGAAAATTTAAACAGAGTTTTAAAGTTACAAAAGAGAGCTGCTCGGGTGATCTTAGATCTGGATATGTCAGCACGAACAGTTAATATGTTCAAGCAACTAAACTGGATCCCATATTACGATGATGTGAAGATCCTTAAAGCAACAACAGCCTTTAAACGCATTAACAGTGAATCTCCGGAATATTTGGAGAATATGTTGAAGTTGAATTCCAGTGTAAACAGTAGAGCTACTAGATATTGTAATTTAAATTTCCTATGCCCCAAATACAAGCGAAAAACTGAAGGCGGTCGTACATTTACTGTTACGTCCATAAAACAATGGAACCAGTTGCCTAAGTCAGTACGTGATAAGGGGACGGTGGCATCATTTAAACATAGCATGAAACTACTTTTTAAGGAGAGCTACGAAAACATTGATCACTTTATCATATGATCTTGTATATAATAGAGTAATATAGCACAATAATCTTTCTACCAGATTTTAGTAATATCTATAGTACATGTAATTAGTTTTTAGTTTAATGTCTGTATATAGTATAGGTTGAGAGCCACAAATTTATCAGTGCAAACTGGCATGTGTAACTCTCGTTAAATAAAGTCTTCATTCATTCATTCATTCATTGGAGTCCAACATCATAGTTCTTATTTTCTAGTTTATTTCTCAACCAGTTGCAGGGGAAGCGGTCTCCTTGATATTCATACACATGATAGGGTACGATACGGTATAGTGTTTTAATATACATTAACAATATTTCTGATCGTATAACTTCCAAGATCAAACTCTTTGCTGACGATACAAAAATCTATCGAGAGATAAAAGAACTTACGACGGACCAAATCAATCTGCAATCAGATCTGAATTTCATTAGTGAATGGTCTAAAACGCGGCAAGTGCGTTTTAATGCTGAAAAATTTGAATGAATGAGAATAACACACTCTCGTGATAAAACCGTCCCGTACTACTTCCTAAGCAGGAAACCTCTGAAAAGTGTCAAGGACATTGGAGTAACGATATCTAGCGACCTTTCCTGGAACAAACACGTCGGAATAACAATCAACAAAGTAAATAAAATCCTGGGAATAATTAAGATAACTGTTGGCACTACAAACCAGAAAATATTTTCACTGGTGTATACATCGCTTGTAAGACCCATTCTCGAATATACGCAATTTTGTGCGCAATTTGAGAGCGTTTTGATGCATGAAATATGTGACTCTATGGGAATTACTAAGACTAGAACAACAGAATACCACCCACAATGTGATGGGAAATGGAACGCCAAAATAGAACACTCCAAAGCATGCTGTCTTCTTTTGTTTTAAGTCGGAAGGATGATTGGGATTTATGGTTGGATAGCGCCACTTTTGCCTACAACACAAGCAGGCACGACATACTAGGTGTCTCTCTCCATATGAAATAGTTTTTGGTCGGGCTCCTAGACTGCCTTTAGAGTTAGAACTAGGATTGTTTAGTTTTCCACAACTAATACTTAAAGTAGTGCTTCGCTTTGGACGTGAACTCCGGGAAGCCATTTTTGATTATAATATGCAAAGCCGCTGCTATTGCGCGGGCGTAATGTCCGCAATTTCTGGCCATGCATTGATGCTTCAAAATGGTTAAGCCAGTCGTCAAACGTCCCTGATCCAGAAAAGTATGGAGTTTGGCTGTCGAAACCATTTGAGTTTGGGGAGATTTGGCTATCTGTAACTGTCGTCGATTCTTGACTTCCTCGGCTTTCTAACTTAACTGACAAACGCCGTATTTTTCATGCGCCGTATCTAATGCATAAATTATGGTAATGTTTTAAAGCATATTTTACCCATAATTCGCTATTTTTTAACATGGCCGCCACATCAGCCAACGCCAAAAATAAATGTGCTCTGTGTGTTCTGGTCCAACGAAATATATTTGCATCGTTTCTAAATCGCCGATATGTCATATATGTTCTATATTTGACGAAAATGAAGCACAGAGAGGCTGAAAAGCCCGCAAAGCAGTAGGATACTGTGTTCCTTGTGTGGATGGGACTGCAATTGCTAAAGCCACTATGAGCATTATACTTTGCTAAAGAGAAGAGTAAAGAATGATCAAATGCGCTTTACAACATTGACAATTTATTCTATATTCAATTTAATTCAGTACCCAGTACCCCAATCAATCAACCTTAGCTATTTATGTTTACAGTTTTTATCATCATTAGTTTTCCTAACTATTTATCCTAACCCACCCTGTCAACTTCCCTTGGTTACCATCTTATATAAATTATGAAAAAAGCACAGCAATTGTCTTCACAGCTACATCTTACTATATCCAAAAAGCATATAAACATGGGAAAACATTGCTCCATAACAGTTAGATGTATAGAAAAGCAGATTGTACTGAAGCATGTGAATTGCAATTCCATGATAGTAAATATGATATTATACATGAAGCTAATCAATTTGCAATTCGAGAAGTTCCTTTTCTTTCCATAGTTTATCAGTCAATGCTACTCTTACACGGTCTGCCTCAGCAGATGAGTATTTAACTTTCTGGCAATTTCTCATTCTAGTAAGTTAGTGGATTTCCTTCTTGCTTTGCAGACTTGAAGTCGGGCTTCTTGAGAAACGTAAATCTCTGACGTAGAAGCTTGGTGACTCTATCTTGGGTTGCGCTTTTCGCTTGATAAATGTCCCATCAGCAAAAGTTTACTTTGTGAAGAGCGTGTTTTTAGTTAGTGTGTTCTCACCACGGCAGATGTGTGCCACTTAACGCAGGTACTGGATGTTGATGAATTGACATATTGGAGGTGTCTTTATAATGCTCTTGAGGTATGAATTTGAGTATGTGTAGCTGAAAAGCTGTCCGCCTGTGTTCTGATCGCGATTACAGGAGAATCCGCCTTTGACCATGCGACACAAGTACCTGTACCAGCAAACCTCATGTTAATTTATTTCTTGGGAGATTGGTTACCAGGCTTGAGTGGCATACAGTAACCTCGACCTAACACATGCCTCCAGCAGTTTGCGCCTTGTTGCCATGTTTATTTGCGAGTCGCCTAACACCTTGGAAATTCACCATACTTGGCAATCGCTAAACGTACGTACCTCAGTGAAGCACCCATCTTAACGGTTTGTAATCATGTGTCCCAAGTATATGACATCGCGCACGTTTTCTATTTGCTCCACTCCTATTGCAATATGGGACTCGGCCACTGCCAGTTCTTCATTCTCAAAAATTTTAACGAAATCGTCAAGAAAAACCCCCTGTACGTTGTGTCAATGACCTCTAGTAGCGTTTGTGCCTCTTCTATGGTGCGGTAGAACAGCGCTAAGTCATCTGCTTACAAGAATCAACGTAAGACTTCAACTCCACTCATTTTCCCGTTAGCACGTTGTTTTCTGTTCGTACACATATGTGGGATTTCATATTCGAAATGCATTGGGAATAGATAACTTTATTGAGAAGAAAGGATATGGGGCATCGTTTAATCACTTACATGCCATTGTCAACACCCGAGACTGGTTACCAGACCAGGCAGTGGAGCCCTCTTCTTCAAGCTCAAAAAAAAAAGTAATACTTCCGGCAAGAAAAAAGAAATTATTTGTGCCAGTAAAGAACAGAAAGCGAAAAAATAAGGAAGCTCTGAAACCCTTCAAATTATGAAAAATGTTATTGAGAATGATCCAACTAACAACATTGTCAAGTTTATAAGGAGATGATTTGGAAAGGTCTCAAGACCATGAGCTGAATTTGGCTAAATTGATTTTGAATGCTGGAAACCAAAACCCCTCAATTGACATACAGTACCCCATGTCTACCATGCAGCATGGCAGTTTTGTTCAACCAAGTATGAGTGGCGAGTATCAGCAGCTGTGTACTCTACTTATGCCGATACTTATTACCCATCAGGTATTCCATTGTCCTCCTGTTTTCCCTTCAGCTGTGTCTCAACCACCATCTGCTCACTCATGTTATTCAGGCATAAGTTCCACCTTCGGAGACTCAATGACCCTAGTGATATAGACCTCTTTCATAATGGCACCCAATTTAAATATTATTTTATATTCATTTAAATTAGCCTTTCTGACATTGTTCGTGTGTCTGTAATTCCAAAGAATCTTTGCTTTGTAACGAGGCCAGAAAGGCTAATTTGCATGCATATAAAAGAATATTTAGACTGGCCACCATTATGAAAGGTCTATTTTTATTATTCAATGTGAACAGTGACATCCGGTAAATACGTGCCTAAAATGAACAGGTTTTGTGATTAGCTACATGGAACAAAAGTGGTTAGGACAATGGTTTCTTTGTGGTTGATTCTATTGTTTTAATCAACCAATCACAAGACTTGTTCATATAGGTAGGTGATGACCCAGACTATATTTTCATTAGTTTTTCAGGTACCAGTCTTAACTCAAAACAACTTGAACAAAATTAGTACTAATTTTGCTATCATTTATAGTTATTTTTTATATTCTCTTATACTTATTAGTATCAATATGCACATAATAAATAATAATAATTTAAAACATTTATATAGCGCACAAATCACTGTGTTCTAGGCGCTTTACAGTACTATAATAGAAATTTTACAATAAATATAAAAATAAACATTAAAGACTATTAAGAAATTCTTTTTTTTCCTTTTTTTTTAAAAATTTATTTCGATCCACGTTTACCCCAAAAGCAAACTTGCTTATCTAGGGGGCTCACGTATACATTTCATTTTACATTATTAAAACATTATACATAAATAAACCATTACATTTTACATTATTTTCTTAAAAAGACACAAACAGTAACGCACATAACATAACAAACGAAATATAAATGGCTAAACATTAGCTAGGAAGAAGCGATCAGTGTTCAATATAAATTGTTGAACAATACGAAACAAATTACAGTTTTCTTCATAACTTAATGCTTCAGAGCCAAATAATATATATCTGAGTTTTTCTTTTTCGCCACTCGCAAACCATGTCTGACCACATAAACGTGCAGCAGAGGTAAGAAGAACAAAACGTTGAGCAGCAAAACGAGGACATGATAAAAAGAAATGTTTTACAGTTTCCTTTTCAAGTCCACAGAAACAAAGGTGAATCACAACAACTAATTTTATACAAATAGTCATTGAGAGCACAACAACCCAGTCTTAATCTGGTATGTAAGACTGAGGCTCTTCTAGATAGAGAAAAATCAAATAACTTATAGCTTAACAAGAAAAAAATAGTATTCACTTTTACTTTGAAAGCTGGAAGTGAAATCGAGTTTCTAATATCTAATTCGAGAGTGTTCCATAAACTAACTGTATAAGGAAAAAATGAAGATCTAAATTTCTCTGTTCTGCATGCAAATGAACTGACATTTGGTCCAGACCTCAAAGCAATATGCGAACGCTCTCTTACCAAATTTGGTAAAAGTTCAACCAGATACATGACATGGGAGCTATCTTATTAGCTATCTTGTAAAAGTAAATTAATTTATGGTTTTTCTTCTGGTGTTCAGGTCCTGCCAGGCAAGTTCCTCACATAGTCTAATTGCACTGGTACCCCTTATTGCCCCTGTGACATTGAACGCTTTCAAGTAGCTGACCATTCCCAGTAGTACAATTATCCCATATTACATCTCCGTACTCCATTATTGCTCGTATCAAACTATTGTATAAACAGGTGAGGGTCGATCTATTGATTTTAAATTATAACGATTTTAGCATATTTAATCTTTTACAAGCTTTTTCGTAAATTCTTGTAATATGCATATTCCATAACATGTTACTTTGAAAAGTGAGACCGAGATGGGTGTGGGCATCGACCTCCTCGATATTACATCCCCCCATCGAAAGCAAAGGATGGCCAATTTTTGACGGGTTCACGGTCATCAACCATTTATCAGACCATTCCGAAATCTTTAATAAATCGTTGTTGAGCCGATCAGCCGACGTAGTTGGATCGTTAACAACTTCAAAAAGGGTAGTATCATCGGTGTAAATGAAAGGATGTGATTCAAGGTCATCGGTAATATCATTAATATAAATTTAAAACAAAAGCGATCCTAGCACCGATGATTGTCCCTCAAGAACAACCTGTTGCATCCTTTCATTCAAATAACTTTCAATCCAATTTAATAGAGGATTTCTAACAAACCGGCATGCCATACTCTGTCAAATGCCTTACTAATGTCTAAGTAAACAACTCTAACTTCCTTACCATTTTCAAAAGCACTATAAATTTGATGAACAAAATAAAGCAGTTGATTAACTGTTGAATCACCAGGCCGGAATCCCGATTGAAATTTGTATAAAAACCTATTGCCAATAAGAAATTGTAAAGTCTAATAAAGAGAACTTTTTCGCATATTTTTGACAAGGAAGACAAAAGGGACACAGGACGGTAATTTATATTTAGCTGACGGTTATCCTTTTTAAACAAGTGAATTACATTAGACAATTTCCATCTAGAAGGAAACTGGCCTAATTCGAACGATAAATTTACAAATTTAGTAAAAAAAGTACATAGCCCGTCAGAACACAATCTAATTATTTTATTTCCAATACCATCACATCCACTCCCTTTGGAAACATCGACTCCCGCATTAAAGTGAAAATTTCTTCCTCAGTTACCCAAATATTAGAAAGAAATGCAACTGACTGGCAGAATCGGCACCAGGAAGTTGCGTTTGCGCAACAAAATAATCATTAAAAATGCACGCCTTTTCCTTAGGGTCAGTCACTGCAACACCGTTTTCAACTATAATTGGTATTGAAAAAACCTTTGACGATCCACAAAGGCGCTTTGTGATAGACCACCACTTTTTAGAATTTATACTTGGATCGTTTAATTCTTTATTTAACTTTTGATAATAAAGTTTTTTAGTCAATCTAATTAAATTTGTGGTAAAATTACGTTGACGACGATAAGATTCGCAAGAGTATCCGGTTAGTTTCCTATTATGAGTTCGTAGTAAACGGTCACGCTTACGAATTGCCGGGCGAACCTCACTGTTCATCCATGGTTTATCTCTATGCCTTATAATAGCACGAAACTGAGAGAACCAAACATCATAAACTTCATCAATATCAGTGGCCTAACAACTCATTATTCAAACTTATAGTATCAAAATTATTAAACTTCCAAATCTCCCTTTTAAAGGAGTGACACTTATTAAATTCGGCAAATATGACTGAGTGGTCAAAAAAATTAGGATAATTAGTAATTATAACATCTAAAATTGTAGCTTGCTGTTGAATAACTCTAGTTGGTTCCATGATCAACTGTGTTAAACTATTTCCCTCCACAAATCTATGTATTTGTCTCCCAATATCTGTGCTATCTTGATGGCACATGTTATTATAATGAGCATTCAGATCCCCAAGGATTACCAAAATGTATTTCCTTGGTAAAAGACGTATCTTATCAAGCGTTACCGGAAAATTATTTAGAAAAATAGACAAAGAGATGCAATCATTGTCGGGAGGTCGATAGCAGACACCACACAGAAGATAATGCTGTTTCACTGAAACTAAAAATCCAAAGTAATTCAAAGCCGGCAATTTCCAAATCTTTTCTTTGTTTCACAACAAGGGAATCCGTAGTAAAAAAAGCTACACCACCATCCAATCTATCTCCCCTGTCGAGACGAATAATAGGGTTGTACCCGGGAACAGAAAGAAATTCACCAGAAATGCGTTCATTAAGCCATGTTTCGGATACTGCAAAAACATCAAAGTTATTTTCTCTAATCAAAAATGAAATTTCTTCAAATTTATCTCTAATATTCAAACTTCTTGCATTCAGATGTCCAAAACTAAATGAGGTAACTGGACCTGGATTTAGTTCGATATCATTAGATAGAATAATTCTAATATAAGCATAATAATAGATGTGTTTGAAAATCGTAAATTTAAGGGAATTGAACATCCCCATTGCCGCTCTAAAACGATCTAAGCTAGCTCCCATGAGACCAGAAATAAAAAAAACCATAACTTACCTCATGCTGCACCACACAAACAACGACAACGTAAAGACAACTCTAAATTATATAAAATGTTAAAGTACATTAATAGCGAAATGCCAGTAAAAATTGGCACTAAATCTCAGTAAGTTTAAAGCAACTCATAATTTGAAAGGTCCATCCTTGATACGATTCTTAACTTATTTTCGTCTGAGGCTCCCGTCTATCGTCCAGGCCGAATCCACGTTTCCACACTCCTTCCTCGCCGTATACATTAATTTCTGATTGATTCTAGTAAGGTCTTCATTCACGTAGAAGTTGGAGTTAATTAAGACTCTTCCTGAGAATCGCAATTTTATCCTGGTGCGCTTTCAAGCGTACAATTATCGCCCTTTTAATAAGATATGTTTTAAGAGATTTCTTAAAAACAGTCAACGAAAATATAAGTTCTGTTTTATCACCATTGAGGTTTTTATCACATGCATATGTAATTATTGTTGTTTAAATTGTATTAATTTAGTTTTTTAGTTTATTAAATTTATCACTCTTTGGTGAATGGAATACCCCAACAGGCTAGAAGCCCAATTGATAGGGGTTTCGAGGACCTACGATTTAAGGTCGTTATCCAAGAACCAGAAAGTCTTACCATTTGCTGATATTATTGCAAAGGCAGCACTTTCTCCTTAATTATTTTTAAGACCCTGAGTGCAGGTCCGACCCAGGATTTGTACCTGTGTCTCCCAGCTCATAGACATGTGTGGTAACCACTAGACCACAACAGCTGGTTATTAATGTATTGTTATTAATGCCATCAAGAAAATGTTATTATGATCAGTGAATACTCTTTATAACATTCATTTGATACTTTTTAAATTTGGCTTTATCCACAAACTTAAAATACTGCTTTTCTACAAGAGTTGCTGTTGTAGTATTTTACTCAATAACTGATTAACCCTTTCCCTCCTGAGCCAAGTGCTTATAATTTTAATCTGGCTAACACCAGACGATTTTATTCAGCAGAGGGAAGAGGCCTGGGTGGTTCAGGGTGAGAGGAGAGAAGGTCGTCCCATCATGCATTGCGCATGATACTATATTATCTATTGCAGGAAGTAGATGTTCATTATTACCTAGTACTATAATTTACCTATTTAATACTATTTCTAATATTTTGTAAATAATTATTCTAATGTTTATACTTGTGTAATTTCTTTTATACACGCCCCCTGTGGAAATCAGCTTCGGTTGACGGGGTTAGCGTGGTTAAATAAAGTTTTTCTATCTATCTATTATTGAACAAACCTTCGCGAAATATATATGGCGGTCTTTCAGTCTATAGTTGGAAAAAATTCTATGGTTTTTGACAGGCATGAACTTATTTATGTTCATTGCGTTTCCAAACAAACGTTGGACGTTATTCCGGATGGTTTGTCGTGTGTGAAACTAAGATGCCGCGAAATTCACATCAGTTTTCTGGACAAACTTGATGTTCGTCGTATTGCCCTCTGTCTATCTACTGTTAACGGGAACGAAATAGACCATCTTTTCGCAGAAACGAGCAGCCCGGCCTTAATAAAACTCAATGCAAGTTGTAATTTCAGGGTAAGTCAACCATAACAAGTAAATACTCAATATGGCAATGAAGTGTATCGCTCCTAATAATAATTGTCCCTATATTAAATATAAATACACACTAGTATATATACAACTGTGAAACTTTTACTTCTATTTGTGGTTAACTAGAATTTTAACAAAGTCTGTCGGTCAGAGACGAAAATAAAAAAATAAACGCCTCCTCTGTATTTGGGAATATTATAAAAACTCGTCACAAAACATTTATGGATTTATTTAAATTGAATAAACAACTTTCTAGGATTGTATGTATAATATATATTGTATGTATAATATATATTGTTTATAGTTCTTCGATTTGAATGATCCAAGAGCCACAAGTCAAGTGATGGAGGCAATTCTGCTGTGTGACTTTGACATTTTACCTGCCCCTGCAGTTGCGTTTGTCAAACCTGTTGAATGTGATGGCGAATTTGAAGAAGTGGACCAGTTTCTTGTTCCTGTGAGCCAACAACAACCAAGTGGATGCAACTGTTTTATGCCACCTATGAAACCAACTTGTTTAGTTGATCTACTTACCCATGGGGTTGAGAATGATGATATTCCGGGTGATGAAGGGGAAGAGGTTGAAGAACAAAACCAGTTGGCACGAATTATTTTGGAAGATGACAGTGAACCAGGAGGAGATGTCTTATTTGTAGAACGGTTTGCTGTGGTTGGATCTTGGTCGGAAAAGGTTTACCAACAGGCTCTTGCAGTTTGTTCATGGAGAAGGTGCAGGAAACTCCCTATTGAAATTAAAATGGACCATGAACTTGGAAATATAAAGGATACCAATGCAATTAAGTTTTCTGTTTTTCACAATGACCAGTGGTATGTCATGGGGTACTGTGGGATAAAGAATACGAATGGATAAGAAGGAAATAACTGCAGTAAACCTGGATTCATTGAAATGTGTTTTTGCTCCAAAAGAAAGGGAATTACTGTACTGTGCAACCCTTACTATTATTAAACATGGACAGTGGGAGAAGGATGACCCCAGGAACAATTACAACTCTCATGTGGCGAGCTTCTGGTGCCACATCAATCACCTTCATTCTCAGTTAAGAAATGGAGAGATGTGATTCGTTTAGTTAATTCTATAATATAATATAATTTAGCATTTAATATTAAAATTAATTTTGTGCTTGCTCTTGTACTATTTTTGTCCAGTTAAGTGACATTTAATTTATAAAAGAAATAGAAACTGTTTAATTTTTGCAAAACCTCTTGTAAAGAATCAGAGAGTTTGGGAAAACTCTCACACAACGGCTTTCATTTTCTCCCAACCTCTAGCTTGTGTTTGCATAAACATGGCAAAACAGTTTATCTTACATAACCATTTATTTTACAGTTCCATGAAGATGATTTTACCTTATGCAATAAAGAACAGCTTGATATGCGATGCACTCAAGTCACTGCACTTGAAGACTATTTTAGCAACACTTATGGCGTCAATTTATTTTGAGTGAAAGTGCTTCTACCAGGTTGTTGGAGGATTACCACCTGATGCGATGCATGACATTCTTTTTGGTATTACATCCACATTACCCGAAATTTAAATGCAACAAAATAATTGATCAAAGTTCCTTAAAACAGAAAGAAAATTAGTTTTTCTTGTAATATCAGGAGTTTTACATTACGAAGTGAAAGTAATGTTAAAGAACTTCATCAAAATAGAGCATTTACTCACTACAGAAGAGCTAAATAACAGATTAGCAAACTATGATTTTACTACAATGATAAAAACAAGGCAATGCCAATAACAGACCAGACGTTATCAAATGACAACAACTAAAAACAATATGGTAGGTTATTTAAAGTACTAATTGTTAATTTACAGTCTACGATTTTTTCCCGTCTGCACCCAGACCGGTTTACGGTGCAGACTAGAAAATAAAATTCCTCAAAGGATATGGTGTATAAAATTAACCCTAGACCTTTTTGTCTGCAAAAAAAGGGAAATTTTGAATTATGAAATAAATGCTTTGATTATCATTATAGCTGTGCAAATGTGGTATTTGACAACACACCTACCACTAAAGATTGGAGATCTAATTCCAAAGGAAAATGAAAGGTTGAATTTAAATTGTTGGAAATTACAGCTATCTGCCTTTCCACATCCATATCAAAAGAGCAAGTTGCATACCTGCAGATACTGGTTAATGACCACCACCACCAATTTCATATGCTGTATCCAGACTGCACAATTACACCAAAAATTCACTTTATGCTCCACATGCCAAGTTACATCATGAGGTACAGTACCATAAACTATGCAGGTATAGTATAGTATGTCATGTATCCAACTAAAAATGGAGTATTTTATTCAATGAGTGATATGCAACATCAAAAACATTGTTTTTATTTTTGTAATTGGAAAGTTTTTCTTTATAATAGAAAAAACTGCGCATTTCTGTACAGTTTATAGTACACCAAGCATTTTATAAGAAGCATTTTATATTCATCTTGATTGGCATAATAACCCTACTTGTATAAACAAATTACTAGACACTGATTTCAGGATAAGAGTTATTTCATATATTGAGGACTATATTTGACTAGTATTATCAACATGGATATGCAAATTGCACTAAGAAGTACAGTACTGAGTACTGTATGTTTATATCATAGTCTTTAACAAAAACATATTAAAGTCAATGTTTAAATTATGTTCTATGCATGTCCATATAATTATAGTAATTCTCACAACAAAAATTAAGATAATTACCCTTACCCTCCCCACCCAATATGCCCAATCCCCACCCCCCTTACCAAATGAATGCAACATGTTGAACACGTTTGGCCACCATGTTGCATGATGTTGCATGATGAACGAAGTTTGATTTCCATCACACTTTTCATGCAACATCGTTCAACATTTTTTGTTCTCAGGTGTAAGGGGGTGTGAGCAACAATATGTATGCACAGAAAGTCGTCTCTCCCTGTAGAATTGTGGGTATTTGTGAATTGTGAGCAGTAAACAAAATGGCCAACGAAGATGTCTTCGTAAATTTTGAACAAAATGAGAATATTACCACGACCAGAAAAAGAAAAGCTGGCAAGTAAGCCCAGAAAATGGGCTGACGCCGAAGTAGAAAAGCTTCTCGAATTACTGGAGAGAGTCTGTTTGTGGGATGTTGTTAGCAAAGAGTATCACATCAGAGAGAAACCAGAAAACACGTATGAGGAGATGGAAAACGAGTTAGAAATTAGCGTTACGGATATTAAAACAAAAATTGTCAGTCTACGAACTCACCTCGGCAGGGAAATTCCCAAAACTAACTCAAAGAAGTCAGGGTAAGGTTTGGACGACAGTTACCAATCCAACTGGATATACTGGGACAAACTACAATTCCTAGCACCTGTGATGCAATCAGGAGAAAGCAAATATAGTAAAAAAGTAGAGTGCTGCGTAGACAGTGTTTGGAATATATAGCAAAGTGAAAAGGTGGTAAACTGCCAATAATTTAGTGACGAGATACTAACGTTTCGAGCGGAGCCCTTCATTACAGTAAGACCTCCACTCTGATGAAGGGCTCCGCTCGAAACGTCAGTATCTCGTCACTAAATTCTTGGCAGTTTACCACCTTTTCACTTTCCTATGAAAGCAAATATAGCTTGTCAGTCCAGCAAAGGATTTCAACTCCCGAATCTGCTGGCTCATTAACCATTAATTCTTATATAGCGCTTTATCACATTGTCTCAAAGACCTTGAGCTTACACAAATGGCGCATCAGCAGCCGCTATTAGTCCATACTCCTTTTTTAATGATCTGCACATCCCACCTATAAGGTGGGAAGGGAAGATGTCTGAAAGGGAAGATGTTAGTCCACTCGATGATGAAGTCCATCCTTGTTGAGGAAAGCATATCTATAATTAGGTTGTTTATGTCAGTCTTGTAAATTGTCCAAACCACAAGGTTCACGCATCATTAGGTTCCTATGATGCATAGGAAAAGGGTGTATAAGATTAATTTCGTGGTTAGTTAGTTACCGCAATGACTATGCAATGACAGGTCATTGAACGAACTTGGCATAGTCAATGGGAAGATAAATTGTTATAGCTATCAATATATAAATCGGTTGTAGTAAATAGGAAACGGAACACTGTTGTGGTAAATGTAGTGACGTTGTAAATATAGGTATGTATTTCCGTAAGTAGGGTAGATAAGGAAGGAGATTGCGAGAGATAGGGAGAGAGCGAAAGAGTGTTAAATCGTGAACGATGTCGATGTAACATGAATTGTTGAATTAAAAGTAGAAGAAAGAAAGATACAGTCCCTTGTTTGTGTATGCGAACCAGCGTGAGAAGATTCTCCTTAACGCAGTGGAGAAATTCAGACAACTGGTCCAACGAGCCTTATAGAAAGACACTAGTGCAGCGAGCCGTGGCCGATAGAAAGTTGACTCGACGAACGAGATCGTTGAAGGTTATGACAACGAGAGAAAGTGTGTGCTAGCCTTGAGAAAAGTAGCATTGGAAGAAAAAATGCATATGCTGAAGAAGCTAGATGAGATCTTAGAACTTCTTTCCGAAGAAGATACCACAGAAGATGAAAGCTTAAATGAAGAAATAGAAAAAGCCGAGGGCTTGAGACTGCGAATGCAAGAAATGGTGATGAAGGCGAGAGACGTGTTTGGTAGCGAAAGTGTGAATCCGTCGACCACACAAGGTAGCCCAGAAACTACGATGACCGAAATTAGTATTCCGACAACAGCGACAGCTAAAAACTGCAAAGCAAGATTGCCAAAACTCGAGGTGAGAAAGTTCTCTGGAAAAGTAAACGAATGGCAAGAGTTCTGGGACTCTTCCAGCAGTGCCATTAATGAAAACGAAACACTGTCCAAAATAGATAAGTTTTCTTATCTACACGGACTGATTGACGGTTCTGCCAGAACGAGTATCGCTGGTTTTTCTCTGACATCTGACAATTACGACGCAGCAGTACAATTGTTAAAACGAAGGTTTGGGGAAAATATGGCGATTGAGAGGGCCCCAATTAACGAACTGTTAAAAGTGGCGGCTGTTTACGGAGAAAAGGACGTCCGTGGGCTGAGAATCCTGTTCGACACACACAGTGGAAGTACAGCACCGTGGTCTGGTAGCGCTGGGAGTAGATGAGTAAACCTACTCTGGTATCGTGGTGCCGTTGTTGCTGGAGAAATTACCAGATTCATTGAGGCTAACGATTACTAGAGGAGAGAACTATTTGGAATGGACTCTAGACCAAATGTTGAAAGCCCTCCTGCGAGAAGTGGAGTTGAGGGAAGCTTACTGCTTGACCCCTCAGGTGAAAGTGTAGCAAGACGAACATCGGAAACGACACCCATCGAGCGCAAGTGCCCTCATTACCAAAGATGGGGGAGAAAGGTGTGCGTTTTGTAGAGGAAACCACCTACACGAAGACTGCAGAAGAGTCACAGACATTAATACAAGCAATTAATATGTAGATATGGTAGATGTTTTAATTGTATAGAGAAAGGGCACCGTGCTTGTGATTGTAACGTAGTAGTTAAGTGTAAAATATGTAAGGGTGGGCATCATAGTTGTTTGTGTGAGCAAGTGCGAGAAATTGATGGGGGTACTACCCCTATAACTAGTGGCATGCTTGTAGGAACAAGTACTAGGGTTGCCCTCCAGACTGCCCAAGCTTTAATTAAGGGGAAGAGGTATACCAGAGTAAGAATATTGTTCGACTCAAAGAGTCATAAGTAATTTATTACTGCTAGGGCAGCAAGTGCGCATGGTTTAGGAGTGGTAAGGAAAGAGTGGCTAAATATTAGCACGTTTGGTGAGAACACCAAGGAGTCAGGACTGCAGGAACTTGTTCAGATCGACGTAATGCCTCTTAACGAAAGTAAGAATTTGAGGCTCAAAGCTTATGTCGTGCCTGAGATTTCACGCATAAGTAACAAGCACGTTGAGGTCGTGAAAAAAGATTTTCCACATTTAGGAAACCTGTGGTTTTCTGACATCTGTCGTTCCAAGGAGGAACTTGAGATTGATTTGTTGATAGGTTCGGATTATCCTTGGCAATTTCAGGGAGGGTCCATGATATGGGGGACTACTAATAAAAACTTCTGCCAATTAGAAACTTCCAATTAGAAACTTCTGCCTTCTCATTTCCTCTTTTTTCAATGAGGGAAGAACCAAGTGTTAATATTGTTGCGTCTTCTTGTGCCACATTACTTGTACTATCCAATGCCATGATAGATATTACATCATCGGACAACTGTTGACTACATCCTGTTGGATATTTATTTAATGCAAGCAGCAGTTTTCCTTCATACCTCATCTGTTTGGATGAAACCTTAGTTTCACCATGGCTTTCTTGGGAAATGCATGCAGGTGCACATCTAGAAAGCTCATCCATTGGAAAAAAGCCATTGCAAAGCTTACATGGTAGGTAATCATTTGGGTCGACCATTGTATCAGCTGCTGGCTTTCTCACTACTTTCAGTTTGCCATCCTTCATTTCCAGAACCTTTAAGTTATAGCCCATTCTGCAGATTTTTTCGAATTGCACCTTTCTTTTTGTCATTTGGCTTGTATGATAACGCTATTTTTACTTCTTGTTCGTCATTGTGCACTTGCTGAAGGTGATGTTGGCAGTTTTGGATATTCTTTGACAAAAAAAACAGCTGTTCTTTTTGTCATAAATGCGCAATCCTTCAGATGCTGACTTAGGGAGAAAACATGATTTTTAGAATTTGACACAAAACAAAACATACTTCATGTACAATTTTTATTATTTTGTAAAGTGGTAGTAACGTTTATTAAAAAGAAGGTATAAACATCTTTACAATTGTATTCTGCCTTCGTTAGTTAAAAATCAATAAGTAATTAAGTGAAACAGTTGCAGGTTAGTTTAAATTTACAGTTTATACAGCCAAAGTCCATCAAGTGTGCTACTTCATTATTTTGTTCTAGAAAATACTTTTTCATTCATTTTTGAAAGTTGAAATACTAATATTGTTAGTGTCCTTTAAGCGGTTAGGGAGCGAATTAAATAAAGTTCCACTATACAAGATTTTTGTTTTACTGGAGACTTTTGGAACTATCAGTGATGCTAACACTGTGTGGTTCTCCAACAAACTGAAATAAGTTATACAGGTCAGGCGCGGATTTAGAAGTTAGTCGCATAAATTAGACACTTCATGAACAACCCTATTGGTTATGCTTTTCTTAAGAATAATTCAGAACAAAAACCTATCCAATAGGATTGTTATTCACAGGTATTTTGAATTGCAAATTCTAAATCTAATTTATGCGACTAACTTCTAAATCTGCGCCTGCAGGTTTGATGAAGCTTTATTTTTTAATACAGTGAATACTAATAAGTTTTCTTAGTTTAATTAGATTATGTAGTGGAATCCACCCAAGCTTTTTATATAGTTCAACTGATGGTTCATCAGTAGATGCCACTAGTATAGTGCATGGGAAACCACATTTTATTATTTGATCCAGCATTTCATCTATATCAGAATAGCACTTTTTTGAAATGTCATAATAGGTTCGTATGACATTGAGAGGATCTAGACAGCAACATGAAACACCATGTAATTAAATTTAGGTATTTAAAAAGAAACCATGGTCTTAAAATTTATTTTATGATTTCTAAAGGCGCTCGTAAATGATAAAACGATTACATTGAATACCTTGAAGATAACATGTGAAATTGTGGATACACACGTAAATATTTTATTGCTGAGCATTCGACAAATGAACACAGGCATTCATCAGAGTAAATGATGACAATCTGTTTGATATGTTTTATTTTTTTGTTTCGGTTTGATATTTTTAATTCGGACTTTGGTATTGTATGTATGCATTGGCAGATTTGGTATTTTAATTGTGATTTTAGCATTATATTTGCAGGCTTGATATTTTCATTAGGACATTTGGTATAACTTATATGCCGTTTCATAATTTTGTCTGCAACAGGCTTAACTTGACTTAGATTAATTCCACTGATGCAAATTTAAGTATTTACAGTAATATGCTAAGTCCTGATGATTTAACATCGATAGGTGCATAATAAAACCATAATAAAGTTTGCTAATAAACTATTTACAGAAATAAAAGTTATATGAAAACTGTATGTTCTGTTCCTTTAATGTTTACTATAACGGTGCCTATAAAAGTCTATTAAAATCAACACCTATGTCTGTGAACCCCCTACAGTAGACGAGCAGGCCTGCTCATAAGGTAAATACAATACAAAATGTTTAAACAATGCCAATACTGGTATTGTATTACTACATACATACATACAATATTCAACTCACTCCCGCCAGTGGTTTTCAGTGGCCGATTCCAAGTGCATCAATCATTATGCTACACAACTTAGTATTTAACCTATAGACTATTCATCTTTACAATAACTGTGTTATTACTTTCCTAGTTTCTATATCCTAATCCACCCTGTCAACTTTTCCAGTGGGAGGAAACCGTAGTGCCCACAGAAAAAAACACTGTATTGATTACATGTATTAAATTTCTGACTAATTGCTTCTTATCTATTCTTAACTAGTTTCTCCTGCCACCTGTCCAGCTAATCTCTTGCACAGAATATCCTTTGTGCCTATATAGTGATAAGCCCCCTCCTACTTAACTCTGCTTTCAGTTGCGATACTGTCAATGTCAACTAATGAGGTGATTCCTCCTCTAGTATGGGTGCAATAAAAAATAACATGTTTATCTCATCTCACATGTCGAGCAGACTATAGACAAGAGAACATCTTCCACTTCTGGAACCAGTTTTTGTTCTGTATCAACGAAGAACAATGCTGCATTGTTCACAAAAACTGTTCGTGAGGGTCATCCTTCCCTCTTCCACACTCAATACGTGTAGGGTTTGGCAACATGGGACGGCATTCTTGATTTATAATTGGAGATGTAAGTTGATGGCATAGGGTGATGCTCAGGTAAATAAAATGCTCTAACGTAATTAGCCCATATTACTTTTCACCATTTACCTAGAGAACCTGTTGACTTAGAACAGTTAGTAAGGGTTAAGTCATGTTTTATTCCAGCATGCTTTGACTCCTTTGCCTGAAGTGATATTATACTTAAGCCAATGCCATAGTTTTCAAACAGAAGTGAGGAATGGTATAGAATAGCATAAGCCATTGTCCATACAGTAATACAGTAATATTAACCGACAATGGGAAAAATAATGCCAGAGATTAAAATACAGCATCAAATATTCTTTAAGCTGATTGATTTCTATTATGTTAGTAACTACCTTATAAAGTGCCTGCATTTCTGAAATACTGAGCAGCTTTACCTAGAACTAGCCTTTTAAGCTTCTGGGCTTGATCTGACTCATTTACAATTTGTAAAGCATATATTAATCTATACAAATGCTTAGCAGTGCAATTGCTTGTCTGCCTATGAGACAAATGCTTAAATTATTACCCTGGTGACTCTTGTCATTATAGTGCTCTCTGATCTTATTAGCAGTGAATGCAAGACCACAACGGTTTTGACTGATCATTAACAGCCATCTGTTAATTAAATCTGCTGAAGTTAACTGCATTGGTGCAGTTTGCACAATTTTAACAGGGAAACCCAGGATATCTAAAACTAACTCCATACAATTCCTTTGCAATGCTTCCTTATAAATTAAATTAAGGATATGTTGCCATGCATGTATCTCATTATGTATTGGCTCTGGTTGTTGAAGGTTGGCCTAGTCGCCAATCCTTGACTCCCCAAGCTGGCATATACCATTAGATGCCATAAATTCTAATACCTTTTTGTGGCTTTGGGCCTGGGATAAATTTCTGGACAATGTTTTGTGGAAAGCCACAAGCTTCTCCAAGTCCCTCTGCCTCCCTTCCTTAGTAAATGGTTTCCAAGTGCATGTATCAGACAGTCTGACTTGGAAAGCTCTCCATGATGAACATTGGGATATGAGGAGGGGTATGTTGCTGCCAGATTAAATTCATTATTAGCCCAACTCTGCCAGGATTGGTCAGCACTTGGCTGAAACTCAACTGTGCATTGGTGCCCACAAACAGTCAATATATTCTCATCCATCATCTTCATCTCTTCAGCATGCTGGTTCCAAATATCAATATCCACATTCAAACAGTTAAGCAAGTGATGGAATTCCCTACTTCTAACACTTAAGTCCAAAGTTCCAACATGTCAATGAACCTATGGACATCCCCAATTCACTTGTTTCGGGTGCACCGTCTTCCGAAAACTGAAATATAATGTGGTTAATGTTTCCATTAAACCACTGGAGCTGCTTTACTAAACCTATCTAACCTTAAACGCAGATCTAAGATCATAAATACTAATCCAGTGACTGTACACAATGCTCCTGGATAATTAGCAATTTGTGATACATTACCCATGTCTAAGTTTTTCACAAAGCGATCTACTTTCTCATTGCTAGCTATTTTAGGCAGAGCTACATCTACATTAAGGCATCTTAGATTTCTTGGCAGCCACACTTCTTTCTCTGCATCATACACAGAACTTTGGGTCTTACATAACTTAAACTTTCGTCTCAACAAATAGTTCTGGTATTTTTTGCTATTGCTTGCTTAATAGCTTCTTCAGAACTATTAAAATATTTTAAAGATTTTTCTAACAGTCCTTGCAAATACCTCCCTCGCTTATAGCTACTTATTCATTTATCAAAATCTCCTTGGATGCATATCCAGCAATTAAATCCCATGTACCAAAAATTGCACTATACTCACCATCATAGAAATATAATAAAAATAACTATATCACATACAAGTATTTAATTTACAATTCCATAACTTTAAAAATATTCAAAGCAACTTACACATATTTTAGCTTCATAAACAACTTGGCATGGGTTTCAAAGTCATTAGATATCGATATATCCAGTACTATACCATTACTTCCACAGTTCTAGCTTGTCTTTATTCCTCGTACCTAAAACAACATTCACAGAATTGTACAAAAGTATATGTTTGGAATCTAACCACTTAACTTGCTTGCATCAATCACCTATCGAGTAATTTCTTTCTCTCGATCTTCTAATGCACGAAACCTCATACTCAGCTTTCAGTTGCTTAGCTGTTTCGTTGGACTTCCTTTTACAAGCGAATATTCCGAAAAAAGGCACCCATCTTCCACTGTGCTTATGTTCCTTGCTGCAAAATTGTCAACTGCCTATTACGTAATTGGTGTAATGATCAATAATATATAACCACATGAATGTTTGAAATATTATTCAATAAACTATTGCTTTCACATGTGTACGTAAACAAATTTATTTTACATAAAAAAGTCCATGTGGAATACTATTTTTTATACCAACAATCTCTGTCACATGCAACCCTAATCAATAATGTCAAGTCTTCAATGTACAAGATGTTACACATATTTAATACTTCTCAATATGTATGAATCACACTTAAATAAATGAAAAATACTGGTCACTACCAAACACTTGATCCAAGTGCAAATTGAAATACTGCATCATTCATGCTCTGTGATGTGTCCCTCGTGGTGCAAAACTGCCTTAACATGTTCAGAAATAAGGGATTCACATTTTCTCTGAATTTGACACTACTCCTCTTTGCCACATGAACATAATGCCTCAACACACCAGTCAATTTAATCCGGGCGTTTTTTACAAACACTTCAAGTAATATTTCAAAGCCGACAATGCAAAGCAACAGGTGCCGACGGGCTCATTCCTAAAATTTTAAAGATTGCCACTCCAGCAATATCAATTTCATTGTCTTAGCTCATTAATTACTGTATATCCACTTGTAGTTTCCCATATACAAAAATCAAGGAAGTAAGAAGGACAAACAGAATTATCAACCCATCTCAGTTCTCCCCATTCTTTCCAAGCTGTTAAAGAGGCATATCTACGAGGCACTCTATGCCACCTGTCAAATAACAATTTATTATACGGACTGCAATCTGGTTTTCGAAAACATCATTCGACCGATACTGCTCTTATACGCCTTCTAGACCAAATTCTATTTGACCTCGATAAAAACAATGTGAGTGGCTTCGTTTTGGTTGACTACAGTAAAGCATTTGATTTAATTGATCATCAAATCTTATTTGTCCAATTAAATGCATATAGGTCTCGTGCATGCTTTTCCGACTGCGATTCATTGACAATAAAAGGAAATCGCTTTAATTGGCTTGCATGTATAGGCTCTGTGAAACTGTGATGCATGTGCATGTTGACGTTACGTCCACAGTTCTGTGAGTATTTATTTTGAATCAGCTTTACCTTTGGGCGAGATGTTAGTAGGTTTTGTGAGTCAGAGAACATCTCAAACAAAAGCAAAGCTTTCGAAAAGAAAGTACGCCCGGAAATATTATTGCACAATTTTTCAAATTTGTGGAACCCCAAAAATAAAAATAATAAAAATAACAAAGCCGAATATAAGACTTGCGCTACCACATAGCCTAAGCTAAGTCAGAATAGTGCAGTATGGTCAAAAGTTCAGAAGTTTTTAGCCAAGAAAACCAACATATCGACCTTGTGTGGTTTTAGTTTGGCAGTAACTATGTTGCCAGCGACACTGAAAAGACACTCGGAGTTGGAGCTTGCACCACAAACACAAGTATTTGCATGCAAGTTTGGCCAGTCGAGGATATGTAGCGGCGTGCACACTCCACCATTGAAGTGGGTCAGCGTCCAGGGCAATTTCGTGTGCACTCGGGACATTCCTAAATCAATCTGGGCATCACGAGTTACTAGCGTAGTGGACGCTGACGATTTTTTCATTTCGCCCAGAAGCTTTGTAAGTGATTTTTTTCTTCTTTGCTGGTGGTGGTTGATAGTCGTCTGATGCGTTGGGCCAGGGCAAACTTTTCCTCAACCCAGTAATTCTTTGCTTCAAGAGCGCGACCGCGTCATGGTTTTAGCGACATATTTTTCGATTACAAAATGGAGTCAAGGAAGAACGAAGATGTTTTATATAGTTGCTCAGCCCAGAGGGCAGGGGTTATTTACATGGTTTGTTGACTTCGTGCTGATTCTACAGTAAAGTTGAACACGGCGAATTATTTGAAGGAAGTCGTCAATTATTTTATAAGGTAAGGAATTATCTGGTTGCTGTAATATTTGTCTCTGTTAAGTATCATTATTTGCATTTGTTAGTTATTTTGTTTGAATACAAAAATAACAAGACGCCCGCTAGGCGTTAACTTGGGCTACTTAATCACTGGACAAATTAGGGAGATATGGCGTGGATATTGCTTGCAGAGGTTGGGCGGGGCGGTATGGGTATGCAATGTTCTGTTCGACAAGTCCTGTTCAGCCGTCTTGTTCAGCAAAAAAACTGCGTCTGCAACTTTATAAGCTAGGCAACTTTCCCCTTCGTACATAGATTTTGTGATTTTATCTACCGCTCCTTTATATACCGGAAATAAAATGTACGAACAACAAGCATACCGGAAGTAAAAAATGCGAAATTACGATTTCGTTACATGAAAAAAATGATTAATAAGAAAAACGCAGAAATCGTTGCGAAAGCTTACCTCTGCTTTGCAGCCCGAGGAATGAGGAAGAAAAATCAGGCGTCTACATGCAGGCTACCCCCCCCCCCCCCAATGCAGAACGCCTGACACGCAGACGAAATTTTTTCTAATATCTGTTCGATTGAAGGTCTTCGTGTGTCAAAATTTATATAAAAACAACGGAAAGGTATACGAAACATATCTGTTACGAAATTACATCGGTTTAACGAACATAAAAGCATTAAATCATCGGGTAAACAACGAATAGATCTTGAAGCCATGTCCTTTGATTTTTATAGAGGCGAGTCTCGCTTTAATCGCCAATACGCATTTTCTTATATAACATCTGATCATCACATTTTAAGTAGACAAAACCTACAGCGTTCGATTCGCCAGATTCAAGTGATCATTTCGATATAGAATTGATGTAAATCAGACAAAAACACATTTCATAATGATAAATATTACGGAGTTTCGTGGGATAAATGTTAACACAGCATAATATTCTGCTGTCCTTCGGCTGTCCATTCTGTCATCATGATTGATCTCATCTGTTTGGAGAGAATCTTTGCAATGGTTTGCAGGTTTACAGGTCTCGGTAAACTTTTCCAACTGCTATTCATTGTCAATAAAATGAAAGTCCGAAATCGCTTTCAATTTCGACTATATGTTGTTGACGTTTCGTCCACGGTTCTGCGAGTTCTTTCTTCAATCTCTCATCTGTGTTTCTCTCAGTCATCCAGTTATCTTGGAGAGAATCTTTGATTTGGTTTTCGACTTTACTCCCTTGGTACGTAATGTTACCTGAATTTAACAATTGTACAGTACCTAACACATGACGTATCTCATCTGAAAACCGAACAATTTTCCAAAATGTCTTCTACTGAAACTGGAAAACGTTATAGAACGTTTTGAAATGGAGAAGATAACACCAGATATAGTCGGTAAACTCACCTTAGACGAATTTAAACAGTTGGGGCTGCAGAACCGCGCAGAAATTATGGCATTACGAGTGGAATGTTGCAAATACGGACCACAACAACCACATAGATCTAGAATAGAATGTGGACCCCCTAAATTCGACATTCGACATTCCAAGGTCAGTCTTGGAATATTACTTGGAGGAGAATTTGACCATCGAAGATATTTCAAAAATGCTCTCCGTCTCACAAAGTACAATTTACCGTAGGATGCGACATTATGGACTAAGTAAGCTAGAATTCTCAATCATTTCCGACGAAGAACTAGATCGACAACTGACTGAAATCACAAAGGAATTTCCTCATTGTGGGGAGGGCATGATCAAACCAATACTTTTACAAAGAAACATTAAAGTGCAGAGGATGCGCTTGCGAGACAGTTTACACAGGGTGGACAACAATGGAGTTCTGCAAAGAAGAAGAGGTCGACTGCAGAGGCGAGTTTATAGCGTACAAGGACCCAACCACCTCTGGCATGTTGATACTAACCATAAGCTGATACGCTGGAATTTCATTATCATTGGAGGCATTGATGGCTTTAGTCGATTGGCTGTAATGCTGAAATGTTCTGACAACAACAAAGCCGAAACAGTTCTCACATGTTCTGTAGATGCTGTCAAGGAGTATGGCCTGCCGAGTAGGGTGAGAACGGACAAAGGCCTAGAAAATATGGGAATTGCGAACTATATGCTGCGGAATAGAGGTACAAACCGTGGAAGCATTATAGCAGGGAAGAGCACTCATAACCAACGGATCGAGAGGTTGTGGAGAGATGTTTTTGAAGGTGTCCTGAGCTATTTCTACCAGTTATTTTATTTCATGGAAGAAAACAACATATTGGATCCTCTGAATGATTACCATCTCACTGCACTTCATTATGTATTCTTATCAGTTATTAATGACAAATTGGAATTGTGGCAAAAAGCTTGGGCACGCCACAGAATGCGCACAACCAGGTCTACACCTTTGCAATTATGGCTGACTGGTCAAAATAACAATGCATAGTATCCCGATTTCTGGCTGGGACACCTATGGAGTAGAAGGGCTTCTGGATGTTAGTGAAGATCAGCCAGAAGGACAACGACCTGTATTCCTCCCAGTAGTGCTAACACTCAATGAAAATTGTCAAGCTGAACTAAACTCCCAAGTATGGACTAAATCCAATTATGGGATTGATGATTACATCAAAGCACTTACCATCATGCAAAGATACAACATTTAATTTATTCTAATGCAAGTTTGAGCAAAAGTAAATGTACGTCATGGAACAAAACTCTTTTAAACAAAAATAATCATAGAACAGTTTTAACGTGCACATGTTGTGAGAAATTAAGTTGGAAAACTCTGACTTCAATGAAGCACTCTTGAAATATACAAGAGATATACAAAATTTGTAAATATCAAATCTTTATGCTTTCAAGAGTTCTTTCACTGCATTATGCATATATACATTTATGTGAATAAGTTTATTACCATACATGGTAAAGTTAGTTTGTATTAAATTACTTCACAAGACTTCACAATATGTTCTCGCTAGTCTTTCCTGGCTCCAGAACAAATGCATGTAAAAATATACTTTTGTGCATATTTCAAAAAATATTTTATATAAACATGTAAAACTTCCAATGGCAACAATGTCACATAACTGTCATGGCCACCATATTGTAAATATAGTTTCATGCTTCCTGAGGAAGTGGTTATGACTTACAATTTAATAAAAATAGACATACATATAGTGTGTAAGTCTAATTGGAATGGTGGGGTTATATTTATCAATATCAATGTAAAAATCTCGTAGATCTAAATATGACCAAAAAAGCATTTAAAAATGCAAGGTCGTACAGAGAATGTAGCTCTTGAGACGGTGGTAATGGACGTTCATTGGTAGCATGAGGAAGTTTTAGGCGACAAGTGCATGTGTTAGCTGTTGGCAAAAATGTAGTTGTTGCCTCAACAAATACAAGGCTTGGATTTATAGTGAAACCCAAAATCGGTTCCTCTTCAGCTCCTGTCGCGAATTGCAATATATGACCCAAGGTTACACCACTTCGTCTTCCACCTAAGAAGGTTAATGAAATTGAAAATTTGAAATAACTGTACAGTAGCATCACAAAATGCAATATAAATTGTACCAGTACAGTCTGTAATGCCATTACAATCATTACAATTCGTAAATGTAAGCTACGGTAAGTCCCACACTCCCACGGTAAGCTTTTTCATTAAAAAATGTGATATATCCAGAAGTGGGATAGTAGAGATACCAAATTTTCAGTTGGGATAGCAGGTTCAGAAATCCTGGTATCCACTTGGGATTATACACACCATCAAAAAATCTAATCTCATGATATGCATCACATGTACAGTAGACTTACTTGCTGCTTCTCTGACGTATTTCATAAATTCGGCATAAACTTCATTTTCAAATTTCCTTTTGTTGGACCCTTGTTCACTGAATTCAGCTTTTAACAAATTAGTGAGTGTTCTCACAGTCAGTGTAGAAGAAGGGCCAGGTCTCAACAAATGTAAGAAGATGGGGAGCTGGCATCCCACCTAATAAATAGTAATAGGACCCAGGCATTAATACACCTGAGGATTGTCCTTACCACTTGGCTTTCATTCGAGGCATCACTTGCCAGTTTTAATGAGACCATCTCCTCCTTGATGTTTTTCGAAGCAGTCTTGTACCGAGGGTCCAACCAAGTGGCCGTATTCAGGATGGTCTGAGCTGCTTTGCTGGTATAGCGTTTCTGGAAGTCAGCTTGAATTCTGGCTATTATGTCTGCTGTCAAGCCCTTGATGAAGCGAAGCATGGGTTTAATGGAACTAACCGTGACGTACGAGTCACCTGATAATGCATGAGTAAAGTCGATCATTGGCTCCAGGGCCTTATGTACTGATGTCAAAACATCTATATCCTGCTACTTCAAAACAAGATGGGAAACTTTTCGCTCTTACGATAGCACTCGCCGAATCGCTCTTCTTGGTCCAATATTTAATTTTTTGTTAATTTGAGCGGCAGAGAGCCTCTAAAAGGTGTCCTATAGCCTCAGAAAACACAGTTATATTCACCAAAGAGTGATAAGTCTAATAAACTAAAATAAACTTACTGAAACAAGAGACTTGACTGGAAGTCGAGCTCAAGTTGTGCCTTGCTAAGTTCCCTACGTCTTTGGCAGCTCTGGCTGAATGCCGTCACAATACTCTTGCAAATTCCAGTTGCCTGTGAGATGCAAGGTTCGTCCTTTATAGCATTGGTAATGGCCAGGTGGAGATTGGCAAAAGCAGGAAATCCATGGCCAATCTAGGTCACGAGCCGCTTTCACAATATTCGCTCCACTGTCAGTAGTGAGGCATACTTGTTTTGAGGGTGAGAGTTGCCAGTGGTTTAGGATCTCCTTCATGCCATCTGCAAGGTTTTCGGTAGTGTGATCGGCGGGCACAACAGTGTTTGGAGACATCTGCTTTGGAGTTTCCAGTTGGGGTCGATGAAATATGGCTCGTCCAGATGTCTGATGTGGCAGAAAAGAATTAGCGTATTGAAGATGCTGTAAAACGCCCTCTTTCGTTTCATTGTACAGTTTCGGAATTGCTTGCTTGGCCAAAGTACTTTCTGCTTGGAAGTTCATTTCGGATCAAAATCCTTTAAAAGCTGTTTAAAGTCAGATTTCTCCACCGTGTATATCGGCATCATATCCTTGGCCAAGCATTGGGTGATCGAGTTGGTTAGTTTCTACCACTGTCTCCTTTCAATTTTTGCATCTTGGAAAACACGCCTGGGAAATGGACGGTTGCCCTTGGGTTGATGGCTGTTGACGTTTGCATTGTTTCCTGAGCTCTTGTGCCTTCGCAGGATGATGATCGCGGAAATGCCGTTGAAGGTTGTAAGTATTTCCTCCAGCAGCAGAAACCGTTTCGAGGCAAAGCTTGCATGTCGGCGTGGTGTTGTAGTCTTCATCCGCTTTGAACCCGAAATATTTCCAAACTGGAGATGTACTCAGGGTATAGTAAATAATATAAATCTGGACAATCGGAAAGTATCCTATTAAAGCGGCTGTGTTTCTCAACAGCTTTTACTCGCAAATCTTTTGCACCACTTGGTGAAACCCAGATGCCACACGGTGCCCACTTTGCACTATTTTCAAACCGCCGTGATCTTCTTGATAGGTCATCATACCATGTTTACCATTCTTGAGGTGGCGTTGTCTTCGGTTTTGCACTTCTTGTTGGACGTTTTAAAATGAATTTGCCTTTGGTTTTCCTTTACGCTTCTAAACTCAGTAAAAGTCCTCATCGGAGGCCCAGAACCTGATGGAAACAGACTACATGTGAGATGTGAGCTAACTCTTTTGGCCTGCCTGATACCAGACCAATTGATAAGTTTGATCTGGCTTCTTATAAACAAGCCTAAAAGCAGGAATCTCAAGATTAACATGAATATTAACTGATTGATGATGGTCATATTTGAAACTAACCAAGGCTGATTGTGAGGCCAGCTTTTGTAAACAAGAGCTGAAATGAACAAATGCTGGTCATGTAAACGCCCCCTAACTATCCTTTGTTTTCAAATCTATCTCAAACCAAACAAACGGGTTCAATGGCAAGTTAAAATAGCAATCTCAACAACCTTTTAGTCAGTTTATATTATAGCAATCTCAACAGTGATTGAAATTCTCAAACAGTTAATAGCTGGACCTATTCCTGGACCTGTCTAAAGCCTTCGATACGGTGGACCACGATATTCTGTTATCCAAATTAGCAGCAATTGGTGTTTGCCAACATGATCTGGCCTGGTTTAAATCCTATATTCAATCTCGTTCATTACAAACATCTGTAGGAACCGAATTATCTGAACCTCTCTTATGCAATATTGGAGTTCCGCAGGGAAGTATCCTGGGTCCCCTACTCTTTATCATTTATATCAATGACTTGCCCAATATTGTTAATCATACTCAAATATCTATCTTTGCTGATGACATGGTCATATGTCATTTTTCGAAATCATCACTGGACTTGGAAGAAAAGTTAAATGCTGACCTTAAACTGGTGCGCGAATGGTTGGTTAACAATAGACTAACTTTAAATATTAAAAAGACAAAGTTTATGATATTGGGCAGCAGCAGGAAAATCTGTTCAGTAAATTCCATCTCGATTATGATATACGGCAGTGAAGTTGATCAGGTATCGTCATTTAAATACCTTGGTATCACTTACTCTTCCAACATGACTTGGAGTGACCATATTGATAACATTACATCCAAAATAGAGAAACGCTTGGGCCTCTTGAAGAGAATTAAACATCTGTTGCCCAAATATGCTAGAATCCTATTCTTTAACAGCTTCATTCTGCCTGTGTTTCATTATGGAGATATTGTGTGGGGAGACAAAGATAACATTGTTTTAATGAGGACCTACAAATACTACAAAACAAAGCAGCCAAGATTATCATGAACTGTCCAACTCACAGTTCCACAAGTGATGCCCTCAGGAGATTGGACTGGTGTGACCTTTCAAGACGACGCCATTACAACCGCTGTTTATTTATTTTTAAAATCATAAATTACTTATCCATTTCTAATATATCACTAACTGCCATTAAAGATATGCATAGATATAATACACGAAATCGAAATAATTTATGTCTACCAAGAGTAAAGAGGAACTGGGGTAAACATAAACTTGACTACCATGCAGTTAAAGATTGGAATTCTTTAAATGAATCTATTAGAAATGCTAAGGATGTCCTAACTTTTAAAAGGCACTATTTTAATTATTTTAAGACTATTGATATCTGATAGATTTAATTACATGTATATAACCTAGATTTTTTACTATTTTAAACTTTTAATGCTTTTTAATCTAATTGTCCTCCATTTATATAGACAGTATTAATTATATCTATTATATAATCTATATATATTATATAATCAATATTTATATATTATTTTATATTTGTTTATTTTTATAAAATTGTATTAATTATTTTGTCAGGACCTCTCTGAAAATCACCTTTGGTGAGAGAGCTTCCTGAAATTAAATATTGTTCATCATCAATCTCAAAAGTGATTGTTTCAACAAATGTGGTTTCAACAATAATTTAAAATTCAACAATAGTTTTCAGTCAATTGGAACGAATCTGGTGAAGACTAGACTTGTCTGCTGATAGCCTGACAGATGGTTACTGGTTACTGAATTGTGAACACATGTTAACATGCAGCAGACGCAGCAGATAGTCCTGAAAAGAAAGAGAACAAATTTCTCAATTTACGAAATATTACCGAGATTATTAGTCAACCGAACGAATCTCCTTTGCAAACTTTCTTTGTGTCCCACTGTACACTGTCCATCGCCTGAAAAACAACATGATCGAACAAACCTGGTGTCAACTGAGAATATATACAACTAAATAAATCACTCTCACTTAACAAAAAAATGTAAAACGAGAAAGAAAGAGCTTACCCTTAAAATAAACTACTGTAAGCTTGTCAAAAATTCGAGGTTTGTCAAAAATCTCTTGGCAAAAGCAACCAGAGCTATCGGTGCTTTTGGACAGCGGTAATCCCAGAACTTGGAGTACTTACGGACTTACTTTCACACTCGATTACATAGTGGCTACCCTCCTCTAAAGAGTAGCCACAAAAACCATATTAACCTCATTTGGTTGGTCTGTCAAACTGGGTCAACCCATCTATGAATAAACTCTTTTATTATTATTAAACTGGTTTACAAAATGCATACAATAACAGAATGTTAAATTACTATGCATACTACAAAAATTATGTTATGACTTTTCATTACTTGAATTAAATAAGTTTATAGCATATGGAATAGGACTATTCTTACATCTATTAGTTCTACTAAAATTATTATAAAAACATTCCTTATTGAACCTAGTATTCCTTCTTGTTACTTCAGATTTCTTTGGGGGAAGTAAATAATTAAGTTTATGATCTTGTTTCGATAATTATTTTACAAGTTTAATACAATGTTCTTTACTCCTTTGTTCCAGCGTAGAGAGGTTAGTTAACTGTAGTACACTATCATACTACACTCCAGGGAAGATGATTCTCAGCGAACGTTTTTGCACTCGTTCGATGTTAGTCCGCTGTTTGGATGTTAATGGGGGCCAGTTGTTCAAAAGGTGATAAGCTTAATACAGAATTAATGGTAATTGAGTTGTCAGCATTATGCATTATCACAGGCAAAGATATTTGAAGTTTTTGTAGAAATTTAGAAATGTTTTGCCTTTGTTTTCAAATAAAACAAGCAACTGGTTAAATTTTGTTTCACAATTAGCACTAATTGCCCTTTAAACCAGCCCATGTTAGTATTTACACAATAGCCGGTTTACATAAATACATGTTACTGTTAAATCTTTCATTAACAAGGATATAACAGCATAAATGAAAATATCTTCACCATTAAAAAGCCACATAATAGTACTTCTCAAGGTTCAATCAAAAGTTATCAATTTATTTTATTAAATTACAATGCAAGTACCATCAGCTTACTTAACTATCATGGTGATCCTGATGAATGGGTATAGAACACCCACTGATGCGTGTAGCGCTCAAGGAAAATTGAGGTGTAGAATTGTTGCTACCATTCAGAGTTTGTAATTAAACAAGACAAAGAAACAAAATTTATAATATACAATTGTGGATAAATGTTAAAGTACATATTAACTCAACTTCTTTCTAGCACAAACAAAAGAAGACAAGGATAGAAGGTTTTTGTAGATTATTTGATCGAGAAATATGAAAAACAAAGATTCCACAAGCTCCCAAAGTTGGATATTCTGATTTCATGGCCGGTAGTACAGAGTCTGGGCCGAGGGTTGTTTGTGACGTCTATGTAGTCATTCGTTTTACTTCTAGCCCAGAATTATTAGGGTTTTCATAGTAAAAACGTGAAGAAACGTAGTTTTGTTGTTGAAGAGTATTTCCAATGTCAAATTCAGATAGTTATTCTTCCTCTGATAGTTCGTATTTTAACTCCGAATACGATTATGAAGTGTATATAGAGGACAAAGAACAGAAGATGAGAATGATGTCGAAAATGTGGCCGGCGCTGACGGTATGTTGCAAACATATGTTGACGAACCACTTGGAAATGAAGAGTGGATTCAAGCTTACGAACAAAGAAGACATCAGCAAACTGCTCGTAATGTGATGCTACAAAATCGTTTGGATGGCGAAATTTTATTAAAAGATTGGTAAGTTATCGCTTAACTAAAAGAAAAAACTGGCTTGTCCTTCGGTCAGTTCGCATCATTGTTCACATGTACACATATTCAAATGATTGGTAGCTTTCGTATATCTTTTCAGGTGTAAGTGCATGTGGCAATTGCTCCACAGAGTTTTTACAAAATGCCCATGAACCTGAGTGTTGCCAAAATGTTGAGAAATGAATATAAGCTTAGGGATAAAATAGGTTTTGGAAGACGTACAAAGTCCACCTTCGTGCATCTCATCCAGGATTTCAAGTGGTATGCTTGGAAAAGTGGCCGTTGAGGCTAGCTGACAATAAATATAGGAAGCTTGATCAGAGTGATTCAGAAGAAAAGTATGCAATAATAAAATGGTTTATATAAATGTATATATAAATATAAAATATATTTATTAAACATACACTGCTGATGTTGCATTTCCTGAGCTCGTTTACTGGGCGATGGAATACACACTACAATCCCAGTTTGGAATAATTTGGCTTTGAGAAAAGACTCTTAGCCGTTTTATTGAAACTTGAAATAAGAAACGTTAATAATAAATGTATAATTAATCTATGTTTTGACTTTGGCTACAGTTAAAGGTGGGGCAACACACGCCACAGCATCACGAGGGTTCGTGAATGCCGCCCCACCCCAGGCAAATGCAACACCGAAATAATTAGTTCTCTTCAATAGCCACCCCTGCTGACTATCTTGTGAGTCTGAAAACGTTTTGCGGCCAATATATTACTTTTTTAGAACGAATTTATCGGAACTTAAACGGACGCCCTTGCTATCCGTTTTGTTTCCAGAATGGTAGGTACTTGACGATTGCCAGTGAAAGTTTAATTAGAATATATATGCACCCAGCGTCTACACTATAAGAACTTAAACGGATGCCCTTGCTATCCGCTTTGTTTGAAGTTTGACGAATTTGCTCACATGCCGGATATGGTGAGGATAAGATAAGTTTCCGCCCTTGCTAGATAATCTTACCTTATCCCCGTATCCATGGTAACAACCCCCCACATACCCACCCTGGTGAACACGTTAAGTCGACATAGTTGGAACTCGAATGTATTTGAGAAAGGCATTCGACTTCCAACGGCCTAGAGTACGAATTTGTGCATCAGATATTCCCCGCTCTGCAGTGTGTGACGCAGAGCCAATTCTGAAACTATGAAGCGAAAATTCGGCATGATTAAATATGATAATATGAAACTGAGTAAACAGTTTCCATTGGCGTTAATAAATGGGAATAAAAGAAGGTCGAAGGCTCGACTGCATCAAAAGGGAAACTATAATATGATATAATAATGTAGGGGAATATCTGTTGGACATGCCTTCGCTGGTGGCAGTTGTTTGAAAGTTTGTTCCTGAAACCGAGATAAACAATCAGCCAGTTTGTTATATACCCCTGGTATATGTTTTGCCTTGAATACAATTACAAATTCTGTAAACAAGCTAGGATGAGCCTGCGAACAAAAAAACATCAACGATGGATCCTGACAGGATTGTTTATTGGTAATATATACTAAAGCTTCGTTGTTGGTACAAAATAATATCCAGCGATTTTGCATCATGTGACCCCACAAACATACGCTGAGGACTATTGGATAAAACTCTAAAAAGGCAATGTTTCTTTGCAGCCAGTTTTCAGGCCATAGACCATAACACCATTCGCTGCCAAAAACAGCGCCAAATCCAGTCGAACCTGCCACATCGGTAAACAAATTAAGCTTATTGGAATTGGCCCAGCATTCGTCCAGGAAAAACGATCTTCCATTAAATGTTGACAGGAAATAGAGCTAAATTTTTATATCCTCTTTAGTGTCCCGTCGAAGTGTAACAAAAGGTGTGAAAAGGGCTTTTCACCTCATGAGATCAATTAATCGATGCAGAAATGCTCGACCAGGCACGATAACAGAACAAGCAAAGTTAAGAAGGCCGACTAAAGATTGTGTTTCCTTCAAAGAGATCTTTTACGGTGTAAAAAATTCGATATTGATTCGATACACTTATCAATTTTCTCCTGAGGTAAACGAGCCTCGGATTTGATTGAGTCTAATTCAATGCCGGCAAAACACAACGTGGTTATGGGACCACATGTTTTTTCCGGCGCACCAGGGCAAGGCACTGTCTTGATTTTGTCGCAAGAAGCGAAAATTTTCGTCATATGTCTCCAGTTCTGTCCCCGTGTTGCCAAGTCTTGCACTATATCTCCGTATTTCATGAGGGCGGGGGCCTCATGAGGATACTAACGAGTGTACACCCCAACAAATATATGAAAAGCATTCATCCATGCCTCAATATTTAGAATCTTTTTAGGTTTTGCAGCTGGCTCTAAACATAGAGATGGTGTTTGACCTGAGTCACCACCCTGAAAGGTTATTTGATACTTGCTTTCAAACAATGGATTGCCCAACAAACAACTAAAATCCACAAACTCTTCGCTCCATATTTTGTTCTTAACTTTAATGGGGATTCGTGCATCAATTGGCAAGCTGACCGACTTGAAATGATGAGTTGAAGCAGATGAATAGTAGCCGGTAGCAATTGTGGCTCACCTGAGATGTGGGCATGAGCTTCCTAACGTCCCGTGAACCATGGTTGTTGTTGCCTCGGTTGCCACGCTGGGCACGTTTCTCGGCTGATCATAGGTGTCTCAGTGACTACACTGCCTTGAAATTGGCCAGTTGCTGTTTCACCTGAGGAGTTGGAGCTGATAGTCGGTGTCAGCCGTCTTGTAACTTACGAGTTGCTCGAAGAAGTTTGTAGGCAACATAGAACCCATGATGGAATATTCGGAAGCGAAACGGGCGGAGTTGTGACTGCGCTGGCAGTGGTGGAGGTCGAAGCTTCATTAGCTGTGTTTGCAGGAACCGGCACTGGTCGAAGCGACACACGACGGGAATGCGCTGGCTGCGGCAGAAACTGGTTTTCGTTGTTGCAAACGTTTCGGTGGCATACTGTAACGATAAACTTGTGGGAAAAGAGCAAAGCGGCCCAGATAAAGGATGAGGGAATAAATTTAATATAATAAATCAATGATTATGACTGTAGTAGATGTCGCGGCAGGGTCAAGCATGGCAAACATTACTGTCGCCGCCACAGAATCGAATATGTGAGGGCGAAGCCTCTATGATAATGCTGTGAGAACGCAGTCAATCACAGAAATATATGTGAAGGCGAAGCCTCCACAGTTTATAACCGAACAATATAAATGTATGGTTCAAACGACTGTTAATCTTTATATGGTAGTGTCATTTAAATAAATGTACGGAGAGCAACATCATGGATAGCGAATATTACTAACACATATCATGCACATATGAAAATAAATATGGTCCCTCAATAACTACGGTACAATAGATATTGCCCATTATTGCCAATCACGGTTGAAATGTACACCGTCTGATAGGAATGGTGAAGTGCTAGGGTTGGAAAAACCCATGTGGCATGTGTTCCAAAAGAACACTCACATACTGGTTCAAAATTTTTACTTTGGCATTGAACAATAAAGGCGCGTTTGCACGGGGAGTAACCTGACAATCTCCAATCACACAAACGTATTGCATTTGCAGTAAAATGTTTACCAGTTCTATCTCAGAACCGATCACTTCGGGTTTTCCGTTGCTTAAATCATTAGTGCCGATCTCTAAAATAATGATGTCAGGAGAATGAGCCGTCACGACACGTAAGTCGTTATTCCGTAGCTTCGGAACGGTTCTCCCACCAGACATATGCACAATGGCACTGTCGGTGAGGTTAAAATCAGTTGACGCACAAACGTCAAAATGTAAAGCGCCTAACAAAGGAATGTCCTAATATCAAAACTGAAGGTAGTGATGACATTACAAAAGGTTTTTAAGAATGATGTTACCCTCCGAATTACGTCATTGAACCAATGTGAATGAACTGAGTTGATCAGCACGGGCTGATATGGTTCATCTTATCTGACCTCGTGCGTTGTGACATTGATGGAATTTCCGTCTACTCCGGCCCTCTTTGACAAGAGATAATGCTACTATGGGTAAAATCTTATAAGCGAATTACAGGCGGAAGACATAAAATTCCTATTCGCAAGCAAATATTTTCTATATATTTGAACAAAGCTTTAAGATAATGTCGAAACCACGGTGAAATGATAAATAGTAAATATAGTTCTTACAAGAACTGTTTAAAGATAGAGAAATAAATAGGCTTTTAAAATAAACGAGCACGATGCATTTCGGCAGAGAACTTATCAAGTGCTACGTCTGCTAAAGAAAAAACCCTAAGATAGCTTGTATTTATAGTCATTCGAAAAGTCGAATTACGTCAGACGGATGACAGTGTTCCTAAAATAGCGATGTTTTGAAAATGAATTCCTTGTCGGCACAAGCCAGGATCTGACAGCTTGATGTAAAGAGATTCCAATACTTTCAATTGAAACAGCGAGCGACACTTAGCCAATATCTGGAATTTAGTGTCATTGTAAGAGTTGGCGCATTGAGAATTTTATAGGTGTCGGGAAATGGCAAAATCACAGTTAATGACCATGTCTTGACGGCATTGTCTTCTTGGCTGTTGGCGTAACAAAACGATTTTTCGGCGTATGTTAGTAGGAACGTGTTGTTTCATTCTTTCGCCTAACCTTTGAGATGTTCTTCCTACGTAGCGAGAACCACACTCGCATTTAAATTCGTAAATGTATCGAGAAAATGCATCTTAATTGGCTACAGAAGAAAGTATTTTCTATAGTAACCTTCAGTTGTTTCTCGAATTGTTCGGAAATTTGACCAATCCACGGTAATTTTAGGTAGACTGGGCATTTGTTAGGTATAGGCCATACATAGGTTCTAGATTAGGATGAGACATGAATATTTTACCAAGCAATCGGCCTGGGTATCAATTTGCTAAGAAAATGGTTTTTAATTCGCTAAAATTTTGTTCCAAAAACTTATCCGAAGATAACTTGCGTGTTCTTTTAATTAAACATTTCACCAATGAAATATTTTGTGTTTTGTTGAGCTAAAAGAATCAAAACGTGTGTAAAGGCCTGTAAATGTACATTTTCGATAAATGCTTGTCAGGAAACAATTATCATCTTTGTGAACTAACACATCCAGGAAAGCTAATTTGTTGTTATTTTCAAATTCATGTGTAAATTGTAAAAAAAGACGGATGAAGCGAATTTAGTATATGCAGGAAAGATAGAGCTGTTTGTTTGTGATTGAATAAAGTGAATGTGTCATGTACATATCGTTTGTACCGATTGGAATAATATCCGTGTTAGTATCGAACATTTTGCTTTCATAATGACCAACAAAATGTTGGCCAATACCAGTCCTAATGGCGATCCAATAGCTACACCATCAATTTGTTTATAAACTAAACTCTACCCCACTGGTCGCAATAAACATCAGTTCACGAAAAGCATCTTCCGAAACACTAGGTGGTTTAATATTTGAATGGTAGTGTGTCAATGCAAATCTCAATAGTTTCTTCAAGTGGAATATTTGTAAACAAACTAACAACATCAAACGAGCACATGGTTAGTTCTGAAGAATTATAATCAAGTTCTTTTGAATCATTAACAAATGTAAATGAGAATCTTTCAAAACATGTGAAGAAAATTTCTTCAACACTGGATTTAGTAAAAGAGATAACTTTTTTGCCAGACTATGTTGAGATGATTTTATCATTTATAAAATAGGTCTCAACGGAACACCATCTTTGTGGACTTTTGGTAAGCCATACATACATGATGCTAAATAATGATGATGAAGAAGTAAAGTCATAACGATGCACAGTGATGATTAAATATAGTGAAATAATCGAAACACTGCCTCTAACCAAAAAGCAATTTATTGAACAAATGTTTGGCTACCAATCTGTAGACTTCAACATGTTAAATTTGTTTATTTTTTTAAATAATACAACCTATGTCTTATACAACCTATGAAATTATCCAAACTATATACAGCTTGTCAATACACTTTAAATTTTAAATGAGATACTTTGAACTTTCTACTTACCAGGATTTGTTGGAGGTATATCTATTATGCTTTTCTTTCTTCTTTCCATAGTCTTCTTTATTGGATCTTTTGATTCTTTTGCAGTGAACATAGTGTTAATAGCTTCAGGTGTCATTTCTTTTGCCATGTGCACCAGGCTGTCATCTTTCATTGCTTGCAAAAATGTTTGATAGATGTCTTCAACATATTCTAAAAGTGAAAGTCTTGTTATAATAAGCAGGAATCAAATACATTTAGCTCTGTCTCTTTATTAGATCCTTACCAAAGTTTTCTTTCACCTTCACATTTCTTACAGTTGCCTCACCATTTTTGAATTTTGGATAAATAACTGAGAATCGTTCTGAACCATCGGCCTTTTCTTATTTTCACGCTGCAGGTTACAGTTAAAATGAATGGCTGCAAGAATATACCTTGAAACAATAGAATAAGCTTGTTTTAAAAATGGATGTTGTCCAAAAATAATATATTGTCCTTTCTAAATTATTTTTGTTATATTTACCTCAAACATTTTATAGTATGAATATGCTATCATCTTTGGGGCAAAGTGGTTAAGCACAGAATGAAAACCAGAGAGGTTGTTTGGTCTGACGGCAATGCGTTTTTGATATCCTTTAACATGTGTTTGTTTGTGAGGGCTGAATATACTTTCCGATACAAAAGGGAATCAAATAAGATAGTACAATATTTTTTGAAATGATTAAGGATTTCATTAAAAATGATTAACGCTCTGTTATCTGTCTAGTATATCAGATAAAAGAAGAAATGGCATGGATGTGTTCTATGCAAAGTATATTAATGTACCTGCTTCAAGTCATTCTCGTTCATGAAGTTCCTGATGGGAACATTTGTTGAATAGTGGGCCATCTAGCTGGTCATGTTTGTTCACCACATGACTGAGGAAAGACTTAAACTTTGCCCAGATAACATTGCCATTTCCTGATGGTGTTGTTGTTGCACTCCGTGTTATATGGCATGGGCATATCCAAGCAGTCAAAGCTTCACAGTCATTTTCTTTTGCAATTTTTATCAAATCTTTGTGAACTTCTAGTAAACATACAAGGAATATATATTTGCTGATAATCTAATGCTTCAGTGGTTCAGATAAAACATTTGTTTTGGAAGGCTTGCTTTTCTTTAAATGCCGTAAGTCAAAATAATGAACAATGGTTTTCAATTTTTCACACATGCTTGGCAATGGATGTATGTCAGTATGTTATTAAAGTTCCTATTATTAATCCACTTTCAATGAAATGTGCTACACATTGTTGAAATGCCATATATTCCATGGCTTGAATGCTACCTGCCTGATTCCTCTATACGAAATGGAAAAGTTCTGATGAAGCTTCCTCTGATTCAATGACTAGTTCAATGGAATGACACTTCACAATTAACCAACTTTTATTAATTGATCACACTAACCTGTACCAATGCAAAATGTATGATCTGTGGTATACTGCAACAAAAAATGTATAGGTACCATATTTTGCACTGTGACCCATGCTGTCATGTCTATTGTCAACAGCAATGATTAATTGGTCTTTCTGTTGCTTCATTTGTTGAAACATTTTCTCTTGGTACTTTCTCCAATAAATGCATATTGCTGGAATCAGCTTATTCTATAAATATAAACCATATCAAGTCCAAAATCAGAAATGTATTTGTTATTATCGGTGTATGCCTGTCTCGTATTCTCTCTGCATAATGGAAAGTGACCTGAAAATTCTTAATGGTTAACAATTTTGAGGTTATAAAAATATGTTTAGGTTTATTTTGTCAACTTACCCATTGATGTTTGAAGAATGTCTGTAGGGAAAAACAGGCCATATCCATGTGACTGAAAACATGCAACACCTTGCTAGCTGAAGCACCTGCTGCAAGAATGGCAAAGCTTAGCATCTTAGTTCCTTCCATGTATGGCTGACTGTTCCAGTTAAAATCGTTTTTGGTGCAATTTGAGTTTCCAACATGACTAGTTTGTATCAATGGGCCCCTTGTTAGGCATGTTGGAGAGACTTGAAAGAGCAAAAGGAGCTGAGAAAAAAGACTATATATTTCGATTTTTTTCTGAGGTTGCCTCTGTTGATAAAGCTGTAAACCATGAAATTAAAAAAAATCATTGGTGAACACTACGTTGGAGTTAAATCCCCATTGCTCATTATACATTCACAGGGATGTCCCTGTGAATTAATAATGAGCAATAGAATACATCCAACTTTTTTGAAAACCATTTCAAATATTAAACAATTGCACATGCAAACAAACAATCACACATACCTATAAGTGGTTTGAAAAGATTTAAACAAATGTAAATTGACTTGCCATTGGTCTTCATCTGTTGACTATTCAGTCTTGGTTTCTGATGTAGTCTCACTCTCAACTACATATTCCTCTCTACAATATCCTTCTACTATGAAGTCTCTTCAAACATAACCGCTTATTCTTGACTGGTACCAACACTGGTACTTTTTTATAGGTTGCCCCAAACTAGAATCTGAAGGTTTCGAATTACCCTTGGGTTCTGCAAAATGAAAGATAAGATGATCTTTGTAGGTTGAGTGTCATAACCTTAACCTCGCTAACTAAAACCATCTGTCACTGTAATCCTGCCCAAGCACTAAAATTAATTCTGAGTACATACTTGTTTTTATTTTATTAAATTCAGACTTCTGCTTGGTCAACTTATCCTTCAACGTAATTGTCTTGTTGCGCAGCAAGCGGATTTCTTTTTGAAGTAATTCATTGTCCTTCCACAACCTCTCATTAATTGTGCACATTTCAGCATCTTCTGTGACACAAGTTTTATAGCCAGCTATAAAACTCAACTTTGGTTTACTGTTTATAAATAAACATATTTATGCCATCTAGCTATAAAAACAATGAAAATTGACTGTCATAATTTTTAACTTGCTGTAGACGGTTCTTGACCTAACTTTGTTGTCATATTACACTCAGAAGTCGAGGGCTCTCCCATTTCCTACATATTTAAATAAAAAAGAAACAATGCCTAAAATTTATAATAACGTTATGTAACGTTTCTATTCCCAGACCTTTGCAAAGCAAAGTAAAAGTGACTTGTTTAAACTTGTTTATGCTTCTTTACTGTTATATTTGTTTAGTTGGCATTTGCCTATTTCTAAAAGTGATCTCAGTTGGAGTGTTTCATATAAATAATATATAATATTGGCTTGTTCGATAGTCTGCATGAACTATTCAGATAATCATTACGGTCTGAGCGTATTTTCCTCATATTACTTTTGCACGTATATTTTATAATTTTTGTTTCATTTTGCCAGTTTGTAATTAACTTATGTCGTGCAATGCAATAAATTTCAGCACTCTTGTTTTATTAAAACAATTATTTATATCAGTTGTTTTTAGTATTTATAACTATGGCTTACTGTAATTACAGTATAAGGCTTGAACTAACTGCCAAAAGCTTTGTAAATGTTGACAACCCGCTGCCCAAAGACGTGAACATCTTGACAACTTTGAAGTTCTAGCTATTGCTGTGCATTTATATATATATAAGGTTTAATTGAGATGTGATTTTATAATTATGGTTTACTGTAATTGCAAAGTGAAGCTTGAACTAGCTGCCGAAAGACTTGTTAATCTTGACAACCCACTGCCCAAAGATCTTGACAACTTTGAAGTTCTAGCTATTGCTGTGCATTTATATATATATAGGGTTTAATTGAGATGTGATTTTATAATTGTGGTTTACTGTAATTGCACAGTGAAGCTTGAACTAGCTGCCAAAAGACATTGAAATCTTGCCAACCCGCTGCCCAAAGACGTTTCATCTTGACAACTTGGAAGTTCTGTGTTTTATTGCTTTAATTACTTTTATAATGATAGAGTAGGCTTTATTTCCCCTATGGATTACTGTATATATTTAATAAATACAATAATTTTACTTAAATATTATACAATATAGGCAGCCTGATCTGTAATAGTTAAGATATTCCATAGACAAAAATACATTGAGATCTTGACAAAACACTTGCCAAAGACATTATATTATTACCTTGACACCTAGATGTTGACTTTTACACATTTTCTTTTCCTAGGTTTTTGTCATATGAGGCTGGAAGGTGTCTTGTTGATCTGTCAGGAGCCGTATTAAACTTGGCCTTTTGTGTGCTAGTGGATGGACGGACATATTTCCAATGGTAAGAATAAGTTCATTTTTCACCCTCTCTCCAATGGTTATAAGAACTTTTCCCAGAGAGTATACATCACTTGCTATACTAGGGGCATTGCCCTATAGCACTTGAGGTGCAATATGTGGGTAGATATCTGTGTATCTTTTTGCAGACAAATGTTATTTTTCTGACTTTACCAAAAAGTAAATACTGGTAAATCTCTTGTAAGTTTTCTTCATGCAGTTGTTTTTCAACAACCAGTATATCATGTGTGAAAATTTCTTCAAAAGGCACTGGCCATATGTACCAGCACCAATGACCCTGCCACCTTCTAATTCTTCCAGTTCTTCAGGCAATATTTTGGAAACTGGACACTCTTTCAATTTTTGTTTAACATCAATTTATTTAATGAGAGTAACACATGACAGCAAAAATGCCGATAAACTTGTGGCCCTCCTTTCTTCTGGAAAGGTTGTAAAATTAATACTAAATTAGAACCAATTATTTATTGTACATCTAAATACACTACACTGTGCAGTACACTGTATAGACCACTTTCATGGTGACAAATTTAAATATTTTTAAATTAGCTTGGCACTGGCATTGGTAGAGTGTTGCGATTTCAGGGGTTCAGGGTCCCTTTCAAGAGGTTGGTAGTGGGAGTTTCTTCCCAACAAGGCTAGAAAGACTAACTTATATGGCTATAAAAGAATATAATCAAATGACCGCACTTATGAAAGGTCTATATGGATTCTGACATTTTCAATATTAGCTACAAAACACATACCAAGGGAAGTTTCGGCTAATAATGAAAAACTGTAAATATTAAACACAATAAAATATTGATTGTAAGTATTTTCTTCCCAAAGAATATTAAGGCTAAGTAAAAAAATATAGTAGTTTATCGTCCTAACTTTTAAAAAAAAGGAGAATGCGGGCGCTTTTTTTTCAAGATGGCTTCTCTGAATTGGCCATCACCTACCAAAACCTATTTTTAACACATATTAAATCTATTTAACGTTGTATTACAAGCACAAACAAGAATTGAATGGATTTCTCTACAAATGCTTTGAAACAAGATTGCGCCAAAACAAATTGTGGCGTATAAAACCAGAAATGAACCAAAAAGTCCAAAGTTCCTGAAAGGTAACAGAAGATACCGAAACGCACGAAAATGGCCGAAAGGTTGCGCAAAAGGCCCCCAAAACAAGAAAAAACAATAAAAAAAATTACTTTATTTTTTTACTTGGCCTAAAATATATTCTAATTTATTGGGAGTTGTAAATTGTGTAATGTCTGTCCAAACTTTGTTTAGTTTAAAAGTAGGATAATCTAAGCAACATATACGATATATTAAGATACTTGTTTATATGCACTCATCAAAGCGCAAAACATTTTTGATTTCGTTCACAGATACTTAGTGGCTGTGCGTTGTATGCTTCTCTTCCCTATAGCCATCCAAGCCATGTCCTTGTTTTATTGCCATTGACCAAATGTGCCTGTACCAGCATTATGCACAAATGTCAAAGTGACTTTATGCTTTTAAAGGCTAGCATTTCTGTGCTTAATTACCTTTTCATTTCTTTGTTGAACTTGAACACCTCTCTTTCGTAGTACTTCGAAGCTAACTGCTTATAATCAGCCAACTTACTGCGCGTTGTGCCAACAGCAGACTGCACCTGACGGCTTATCCTATGTTCTCGCTTTACCACTTGCTCATCGCTTCGTTGCTGTCTTTTCTTCTTTCTCGTGTTGGGCATATACCGTTTTGACTCTGAGGATTTAGATTAACCATTTAGTTTTGCCAACTAACGAACCATTGTGGGAAAGATCATGTTTGCACGCGTAAAAGCGCAATTCTCACCGAAATAGCGTAAATACCATATTTGGATACATTGTCCATATGTGCTCCCCAATTATGGAGAGCTACTGGATCGAGCAACATTCAAAGTCGTTGTCGAGGGTAACATACAGCTTTTAAAGTTTAAACTCAAGTACTCAACAGCATTAAGCAGATTTAAAAAGTGAACTATGAAACCTAACAATTGTAATAATAATATTGGAATAGTACCATTTACGCTGGCAGAGTAAGGTATGTATATACAGTACTTCAAATGCTATTTTACAAACTTTTGTGCTATCTACAAAATATTATGGTCATATTAAATTTACGGTTCATTTTATTTAATCACTGATTCTGAAAAGAGCCGTTTTGTTTTTAATACAAAACAGTAATAGTTCTTTATACTCCTGGAAATTTCTTCAAGATTGCTTTGGTATACTTGATTTGTTTTGCGAGTAACTTCGCGTTGTTGTCAGATGTCAATTCTGAATGAATATCCTGGTAGGTGACAGTTTTCACTAAAAAGGTCATGTTCCCATTCGTTGAGGCTTTCTCTACAGTTGCATAACTGCGTGTCAATCTTGATTTCAATTACAGCGAGAATATCCATGTATTCTTCGAAATAATCCTTATTATTAAGGTATGTCTTGTGCTTCTATTAAGGTATGTCTTGTCAAACATGACAACTTCTAGCACATTGCCCAAGACTTGTTCCAGATAGATAGATAGAAAACTTTATTTAAACACGCTGACCTCGTCAACCGTAGCTGATTTCCACGAGGGGCGTGTATAATAGAAGATTAATACAGTAACAGTATATAAGAAAAGTGTTTTAAAGCTATTTACATTCTTCTTTCATTTCTGATACCAAAGACAATATCTTGCTTAGTTCGAGCTGATAGTGGTCATCACTATCGCAGGATGCATCATTTTCATCGTTACCGACGCCAGCCACGAGCATGTGCTCAATGGTTTCATCCGCGTTCGCTTTGTTGTCAATACAAGTATTTTCATCTTCGTTCACACCAGCACAGCGTTTCAGGCTATTTGGTAGTTATCTTTCACCACCATTAATCTTTGATTTGACTTCTCCTGCCATTTCAAGAGACAATCACGATGAAGAAGCTCCACAGTTTCACCTATGGTAGTCTGACAGGTATACCTTCTACTTACAGCGGTATTTGTGTTGCTTTCAACATGTTTCCTCTTTTCATGGACTCCAGTAATTACACTCTCCTCAGCCGGTGTGGGATCGATTTCCATTTGGTTAATGTTGTGGCAACTACTGTGGTGGTTAAGTTATTGGCAGGACCTGTAAGACAAATTTATAAATGTTGTATTAATGGATGACTTTACATGACATTCCATTGTGTATTGTTGTTAACCAATTATTTTGTGGTTATTTTCACTAAAACATACCTGTCACATCCAATTTTTGATCGATCTGTGAAGGCTTCTCTTTGATCACAATTTGCATCACCACCAAAGATCAATGGCAAGCTCCTCGCTTGAGATTACCTGCTCTTCTCTGTAAGCATCAATTATGTCTTCCACGCATTCAGTACCTGCATCGTTTTGGCTTGATTCATTCTCGTCTGCATTAACCATGGTTAAACCACTGTGTTATTCGTCATCTACAAAAAATGTTTGACCTGGCAAAATAGTACCAAATTCAAGCAATTCTGCCAACACTCATCAAGGTACACTTCACCCTTCAAGCTCATAGAACGAAAGTGATGAAGAGAAGGACCTTTGTGGTGTGTCGGGCAATCTGAACCATCAAAGAACTCAACATCACCATTTTCATGATCAGTCCACCTGGGTACATTCTCACATAACAGGAAGTTACTTATTCTTGTGAGGTGAGAACTCCATACACTTTTGTGTTTTGCAATTGTTGTGTGTGATGACTGTGTTCCCAATGGGTGGTAATGTGGTGAGCTTGGATACAGTTGCTTGTTGTTTGGCAAGTATGTTTTCATCTCTCATTTGTTTCCGTGCTTGAAGCCTTACGAAAATATTTCCAATGATGTGGTATTCGTGGTATGATGTCGTGGTCCTTGTTAGGTTGGTGATGGTGTTAAAAATACGTTCTTGTTCTTCAGTATGGCATGATTTTCCACTATTAGATGGGTGCATGGGAAGTGATATTATGGAAGTAGTTTTCATAAAACTTTCGTTTTGTTAGTTGTTTGACCAAATATCTCCTTACACAAAATAGCATGAACCCATACGATGTTGTGGAACTGGAGCACAGATCATGGGTTTCTCTTGATATCTGAACTGTATGCAATGGACTGAATCTCCACCAAGAAATCTAGCAAGAGCTGTGCTTTCTGGGAGATTGTCCCTCAGTTTATTGGCTAACATAATAAGAGCACATTGGTAATCAAATGTGCGTTTTGTTTCCTTTTGACCATTATTTCATGAACGCATTCTGCTTCTTCTTTCATTAAGTGGGATGGGAGCTCTGTAACAACATTTTGAATGTGTTTTCCAATATCATGCAGTGGCTCAAAAACAAGAACTTCATATTTTCCACAGCTGATTGATACAGCTGATTGATTCCATTGTAGCAGTTGGGTTGTTGAATAGCAGTGCTGGGACTCTTTGAACACCATGGAGATTTTCAACTAGTAACTCCCCAAGCTCCTTTTTTGTTTCCCATCATATATTTGTCCAGCTGTAAGTTCATTATCAATTCATCCTTTTTCAGCTGATGCAATGGTTTGTACACCTTTAAGTGATTTTCTCTTTGCAACAGGTCCTTTCAATACCAATTTCTGCCTGTCTGTCTGTGAAAGGCAAGTATGTGCAGTTGAAGGAATGCTGAAGATTGGACACTTTGCTTGCATGCACACTACATCCTGCACAATAATAATGTACCCCCTTATGTTGGTCACTCTCAAATTGTCATACAGGACTATCCCCGTGGAAGAACCACATTACATCTGTGACCTGATGTGGTGAGTAACTTTGTTTCAAATTCTTTAAGGCATTCTACCCTAGTCTCAACATATGACAACTGGTTCAACATTACCTTGTACATCTTCCTTTCTTCCAGTATCTTCTCATATTCTGCATTGCTATAGTAGACAGCAGTGTCATACAAACAAGATACCGTAAATACAATGTGACCATTGTTGGCTTTCATATTTATACTGCCCATCTTGACTAATGAAACTAGTCAATTACGGAGCTCAGGAAAGGCATGTAATTTTAATTGCCATTCAGCAGATATGGCAATGGATGGGTGGGTTCTAGGGTTGGGGATGCGATAAACTTTCATGAATCGTTCATGAATAGTTCATGTTCAGTTCATCAAAAATAAAACAAGTGGTTCATGAACAATTGTTCATCAATGTGTTTCATGAACTTTATGTTGTATCGTTCATGAATGTTCATGTATATTCATAACATTGATTATTTCATGAACTTATTATTCATGAAATTCGTTCATGAATATTTAATGATTTTGATGGGCATTAGTCACATTTTGACAAAATACTAACCATGAAAGGTTCATGAAATTTGTTCATGAACATATCATGAATGTTATAGCAATTTAAGATACTTAAGGTAATTGACTGCAGGTAATAAAGTTTATTGAAGTCCTTGGTCATTACAACAATATAATTAGAATAAAAAAACTGAGCTATTTCACTATTTGTCATTTATGCACATTAAATACAATAAGAATGTGGTACTCTTAAAAAGCAAGAACAGTTATTGCTATCCACAGGACCAATGAAAAACAAGGTTTCTTCAAGATCATCTACTGGCACAATAATTTTAGTTGGGGCATTGGGAAGATTTACAGCTGTTAAATGTTTTTCTCTAGTAATCACATCAATAAATTATGGATTCATCATTTTAAATTGCGTGATGACAGCATAAACCATGGATGAGGATTTGTTCAAAAGGAAATATTGAACAGCTCTTCCTTCAGAAGAACCATATAACACATTCTTCTTTTCATTCTTAATTTTTCTTTACAAATTCCGCATCAGATGCAGCATCATTGAATGGATGAATTCTAACTAAATATATAAACACATAAACAAACAAACAAATCAACCATTACCAACCAAACACACCAATAAATACTTTTGATATAACATGACATGATAATGTTAACGTATTTAGTGCTGACGACTTGACAGTTTGAAACTTGTTGTTTTTGTCCATATTGTGCTAGCTTTTTGTTTTTTTCTGCTTGGCGAAGCATCGTAGTAGCTTCTTTGATTTTAATAATTTTATGGACAACATTTCCTGTCCCATAAACACTTTGCAATACTATTGAATTTGCGTCACAAAATGCAAAACAGCTCCATGCCCACAAAGGACCTCACAATCGTACAAAATGAACTAGGTGTGTGCCAGGGAATAGGGAAATCGTTATAGAACCTTTTCAACAATGCTAACATGAAATCCGTCACTGGAAAGTTTACTCATCTCCTCGCTAAAGCTACCTATAAACTGATGGAAAGGGGGTTTACCCTTCCCATGCTAAATTCCTGCCACAATGATATTTTCTCTGGTAAAGTGCAAACTCGGTGATAACTCGGTGATAGCTAAAAAGATTGGCCACAGCTCGATCTTTGATGAAGAATACAAATTAATTCCATCTGTGTTGAATATAACAGTAAGATATAAATTAGATTCTGACATGTTATCACGTTGAGCCAGCTTCTGATAAGCCACTCCATCAGTTATGTCTGTTGCAATTTTCATGGAGCTTTATCTCCGCTGTACTAACTTCGTTTTGTCTTTGTAATATCATCTATTAGACATATAATAGGGAGGACAGTCAAATTTTGAGATAAGATATATTCACCTAAAAAGGTGCTATTTAGACAGATCTCGTAGATCATTTTGGTGTTTAAATTTTCAAAATTGATCAACTGTAGCCAAAGTTATAGTATTTTGAATATCCAAATTTCCCAGTTTTAGGACAACCAGAGAAAAATTTGGTATATAAAACCATATAGGAGCAATGGCACCAAATACAAACATTTAAAAACAAAATATATACTTATTTTAGTTTATTTTAGCAATCACTAATCAAAACACAATGTCTTTGCAAATGAAACTTTCAGAAACATTGTCTTTGCAAATGTCGTTTTTGGTAATCTATTAAATTCTTTGCTGCCAAGTTTTTTCATAACCATCCTAACTACAGCCTCAACTTTACTGGTGCTTACATTAAGTACAAGGAAATCTTGGTATACCTTTCTAATTTGATATATATATATATATATATATATATATAGTACAATCTACAGACACGTGTTTCGCTGTTCCACAGCTCATCAGTGTAGCTTGGTACAATCTAGACATGGCATGAGGAACTATCCATACCCAAGCGATTGCCGGTGACAACCGCTTGTGGGACAAATAGCAGTCATGTGCACATCCAGAGAGCGTGAAGCGGTATAGGGCCAGAGTGCTCAAACTACTACAACGGTAGTGCGCGTTGCATATCGCTAGAGGACACCCACACCAACTTCACCGAGTGCTCAACATCACCGAAATGAAGGAGCGTGGTGGATATATATATATATTTACCATTGTGGAACACTTTAATTTCATCACTTAATACCTCATTTATGGAATCCTCATGCTCTAAAATTTTATTCTCTAACTCTCTATTTTCCTCACTTAGTTTTCTAACTTTATGCTGGTAGTCTTGAAACAATACCACACTGCTTAATTTCTTAGCTTGACTCTTATAGTAACTAGCCTTATGTTGTGCTCTTGTTTTGTTCTGAATAGAACATGCCAATTTCAAATTTAGATCTATTGTTGCAGTGTAATTATTTGTTTGCTTTACAGAAATAACATTTCACTTCTCAAAATCACTTTTAAGTTGCTTATTTTTTATTTTCCATTTCAAATTTTGAAAGTTGTTATTGTTTTCTCTTTAACCACTTATTGACATTTCTCGAATTGTAATTTCCTATCTTCAAAAGTGTCTGTTCTAAATCTGCTGATGTTTTGGAATATATTTTTTTCAAATTAACTAACTCAGTTTTAATTTATTCTTAGTTCTAGTTTTCCATGCACGGCTCAATTTTTCTATAGTTTTCGGTCAATTCATTAGATAAAATACAAATTAAATTAGTCTTCTTGGAGCATTCAGATTTTAATTTCTCGACCTTTTCCCTTTCCTTACCAAGTTTTTCAAAAAGTAATGCCAAATCAGGATTTGTATTTCTTACGTTTTCCTCTCACTCTATAGGAAGAGGATTGAAGGAGATTATCATAAAACTTAGCCTTATCCTTATCACTTTTCCTCATATTATTTCTATCATGCAAAGCTACTACTTTCTTTCTCAAAGCCTTTCCATCAATTTTGTAATTATCTCCAAAATATTTAATAAATTATAGAATAATAAAAGTATATCCATTTTGTTGCCTAAAAGCATTTAACTCCAGAATAATTTGGTTATATTCAGAACTGCTACAGAAAAAACCAGGCCTCTCGGTACCTGGTGTTATAAATGAAATTAACATTGAAGTTGTGATTCCTGCCTTTTTGCAATTTTCCCCTAAACAATTTTCAATGACGACAAAGATATCCACAAAAGACTATAGCTATGAGCTATCCCTTCAAATCTTCAAATGCAAAACCATGAAAAAAAAATCGAATATATTTAGTAACGTTTCGTTGCACCCAGCAACATCTTCAGAGTGATGTATTATAGTTCAAAATTGGATTTAGATTTAGATTTTAGATTTAAACTTTATTTAAAGACTGGTAAGTCAAAGACTTATCTTCCCCAGGGCCCTCGCTACGTTAAGATCAACGAGATAACTGTAGAAAGATGGATAAGTACAGTATAGTATGACAAGACTAAGTAACTAAAACGGAAGAATTAAAAGAGACTAAAATGACGACAGAAGTATGGAAGAGATTTTTTCGTTTAGTGATGGTTTAAATTTGGAAATAAGTAAACTTTCACCAAACGAGAAGTTCGAGATTGGAATTGGAGTGAGCTGAAGAAATCATAGAGAAATCATCTGACAAGATAGCATGTTTAGTAAACCGAGAATGTGCGAGAACACTTGAGAGTACTGAGACGGTTAGCTTTTTCCGTGTGGCGAAATAGTCATATATATATATATTAGGTGAATAGACCAAAACATGGACAAAATCCCAGTAAGTAAGAGTGCTCGATACAAAAATTGTAGAGCTAGTTATAAAGTATATGTAAAATCTAAACTTTTACAGATGCCGTAACACTGGTTTCATGCCTAAGGCAATCATCAGACGACTAACTAACATCAACGTATTCACTGAATTATATACAATTCGCGCGGCATGGATCAAAAGCACTAATTGTCGGGCGGTGTTTATTTGAAGTTACGTAGTAGGTATTTGTTTATGTGGCGGCAGCTTGATAGAAGTTCGTTTCGTTTGTTTAGAAGTCTGTATTTTTGGAAAATGATATGATACTTTTCGGCTAGGCAAAGTTCACATCGTGTTGATCCGTTTCGGAAGGCAGGCACGCTGTCTAAAACTGACCACTTTATTTCAGGGTTTGAAGAGTTTTTTTCTCGTAAGTTCGAAACATGTTTTGAGAGTTCTGTTGAGTTGATTTTGTTTTGGTAGCGGAATGAATTTAGAAGGTATGTTCTGTCAATCCAATGTAATTTGTTCCGTTAGTGTCTGTGTCAGTTGTGATGCGGGCTCGGTAGACCAGGCTTCGAGTTAGGCAATTTCCTTGGAGGGGGCAATGCTTCTTGACTTTACAGTTGCATGTCTTTCTTTGGCTTTCTTCCTGGTTGTTAAGTATTTTTCGGTTACGCGATGTTATGACGCTCGACATATTTGGCATACAGCTGTAGCTGACCTTGATATTGTTCCTATTGAAAATCTTATGAAATTTATGGTTGCTGGGGAAGTGGTTGTCAATAAGTTGTAAAAATTTCTTGCCTACATTCGTCTGTACGTTCATGCTGTACAATGGATTAAACCAAATGATGTTTTTTTTTCTCTTAGCTGTTGTGGAGGGTTCCTTGTTGGTAGTTTGCTCGAATTGAATGGTTTCTCCGTATCCACTGGCATTCAACGCTTCGTTGTAATATGGTGCTGCTTTATCAAACATTTCTTTGTTGGACGATATGTTGTTGATTCGCTTGCTGATGCTCTTTGGTAGTTGTTTAATTATGCTTGGCGGGTGGTTAGAATTGGTGTGGATATAAACGGGGTTATCGTTTGGTTTTTTGTAAGGCTTGTAGGTGTCGGCTTGTAGGTGTTGGTTGGAAGGTTGAAGGTGACGTTGAGGAAATTAGCTTCTTTCAGGTTGACTTGAATCGTAATCTTTAGCCCGAGGTTGAAAATTTTTGTAATTTCTTTTCGGATCTTGTCAGATGCTTGGCTGTTGATATTATGGAAAGCTGCCAGACCGTCGTCTCTGTACAAACCAATATGCGACTCTCCATAATTCTGAGACAGGATGCTCAAGATGTAGATACCTATACTAATTCACAGACTTTGGCTCCATCGTAGCTCCCCATTGTGACGTCAAATGTGTTGTCGCCGTCCCTTTTTACCCATCCGTTACGTTGGTCGAAAAGTAGCGATTCGTGTGCGTGCATAATGATTTCCAAATCACTCTGGTTGATCGGTACGAATTCCTTGGCATAATCTATGGCTTTCGTTAGCAGTTCTTCCGTTATCGATGCGTAGAAGTCGACTATATCAAACTGTGCGAAGCTGAAATTTTCCTTGTCTTCTAATGTGTTGAACCACTCTATCACGCTCTTCGTATTCTTCCACTGGTGCACTTGGGTTTATTCTTTCGTGTATGCGTTTATTCTCTCTAATACTTGCTTGCTAACTCGTCCTAGGATGCTTTTCGCCAGGTTTATCAGTCGGCATTTTGGTGTATTGTTGAAGTTCTCCTTGAGGGTGATGAAGGCTTGTTGCTTGGCAAGGATTGTGGTTTTCTCTTGGATGTCTAATATTGATGCGATCTGTTTTGCCTTTCCGTTGATTTCGTTGTAGGTGTTACTGTTGCATTTCTTGTAAGATTTCGTAATGTTCTCGTGTAGTAGCTTGTCGTGCGTGGCTTTGTCCATTTCGTACATGTTCCTAGTTTTATCTGCTGGGATGAAGGCTTTGGGTGGAGTTTCTAATTGATTTGATATCTTCTTTCAATTTACTTTGGAATTGGTTGTATACTTGTTGGAATTTGATATTCCTTGTCATTTCTACCAAGTCGTTCTCAAAGTTTTCCATTTCGTTAACTTGTGGTGGGCATCTTCTTGACTTGAAACCAAACTTCTGTTGCTGTTCGTTGTTGTTTTCTTCCTTCTCAAAAAAGTGGGCTTTCCATCTCATTCGTTTAGTTACGTCTTCTACTTTCTCGATCAGGCGCTTCTTGTATAGTTTTTCTGATGGTATAGGTATATTTTTCAGTGAGTAGTTGAATGTCCGCTGTTCCATTTTAGATTTATCTTTCGGGAAATATAGAGTGCTCAACAAGTAAGGAGCGAATAATATTAGGTGAATAGACCAAAACATGGACAAAATCCCAGTAAGTAAGAGTGCTCGATACAAAAATTGTAGAGAATTGGCTGTCAAAATTGGCTGTCTGCCGTGATCCTTCCGCCAAAACTGATGGTTACAACCGATGTAACGAGGATCAGGAGCCCCAGCATTTGGTCCGACAATTATTCTCTGGAACGTGTTGAAGTTAGAACCACTGTTAGAATGACTGAAATTTTGCATTTGTCGATGATTCGGTGAACTTGAGAATGTCGGCATAAATAAACCTTATTCTTAAAATAGTCAAATAGAACTAAAATGAAATGAAATACTGGATCCAAAAAACTTAAATCGAGATAAAACGTAGAGCTCATAAAAACGTGCCTGCCATGGATGACGGGGCGCTTACAGCTATCCAATGAAACGACAAAGATCCTAACCCCTGGTCGTGTTCTCGAAAAAACTCGTTAGGCGGGTGGTTATGGTTAGGATCTTTGTTGTTTTGGAGTTGGTTACAGTCGTGTCTCCACTTTTCGGCCTTTTGGGTATACTAAAGAGACACGACCCGCAGGTTACTGTACAATAAAATTTCATTTAAGCTGCCATACCGGGCGCTCCCTCGGCACTGAGAAGACCCTGGGTACGAGGTTGTGTATTACTCTCGTACAATTCTATACCATTTATTTTAAATTAATATTTGTACTTCGAACTGTTCATCTTTCATGCAAATTGTAATTTGTTCAATCTCTTTAGAGTAGACCATTCACAATATGAAACTCCCGTAACAAAACAAGACTTGCACAATTTTTTAACGGTTTTATTATTAATATATTGTACAAAATTATTTTAAGAGATGTAATTTGGTCCTAAAAAATATTTGAAGAAAAACCGTTTAAACCTATTGGAAACAGGATGTAAATTATTAATACGATTGCGAAAGAGCTGGATCAGTAGTTACCATCAAAAGTTGATGTAGAAATTTGCCCAACATTTCCTTTCCCGTTTCCCCTCTATCTGCGGGGTTTTATTGCGGGGCCGCCTACATTCTGCCTTTATGTGGCCCCTTCGGCCACAATTGTAGCATCGTTTATCTGATAAGAAACAAAGGAAACTAGATAGTAATGTTAGTTTAAAGTTGCCACGTATCATGATCTTTGTGAAAATGGTTAATTAATAATAAATAAAATTCACATAAAGAAGTGATGTTAACCTTGGTTGAGTTCTAGTATCTGATAGCTGCTTACCTTGATTTCGTCTTTCGATGACAGCTGGTGATTCTTGCCGAGGACGATCGTCAGTATCTGCTGCATATACGAATAGAAAATATTTAGTCTCGATTATTGCCTATAATTTCAAATGGTTTTATGACTGAAATTAGAAATGTCAATACCTTTCAAGCTTTGTATAACCCTTGCCACGATTTCTATAAACACACAAAAGTCAACATGATATTTGTAGAAGAACCAGGAAAATTATAGCAGAGCTGTGGCCGCAAATATTTCCTTTTAGCGATTTCGAGCTACGTTGTTGGAAAAATTATGTATGATGACCTATATTGCAACATACCGGCAATTCGTCTTTCTTCTTCTTGGTCTTAATAAATTTAAGAGAAAACGAAATGACACAAGTAATGGTTTAATTACTTCCATCGTGATATGCGTAGTTGACTATGAAGCGTGAATATAAATAAATGCGTGTTAGTGCTTATAGGGGAAACGTTTGCAAATGTAATTTTACTGTTTTGTAGTAACAAAAATATAGATGTTAAATATAAATAAATAAAGATAGATACAGACATTATTTCCATTTCTTCTTTTCCTTGTTCATTTTCTTAATGATAATAAAATGTTATGCTTGTAAAGTATCTAACTTTCATGCAGTTCCTAGTAAAACGAAAATTACGCTATCGTACCTCTTGCTGCACCAGCCATCATATAACGTAGCTCGTCCCCAAGTGCGATGCCAAGTGGCGAACTTGATCAAAAGTGATGGTGAATAGAGCGAGGTAAAGCCAATTATTCAAATAATCCAATTTTAATTTTTCACACACACTTAACTAAATGAATGTAGTGATTGCATTATAAATTCCTGTACAGTGTGTATCAAAAAAACCTTAACTGGCATAAAATTAATTAACATTCCTTTCAAACAACTTACAGTATTGTAGCAGTTTAAAAGCCCTAGACACCTCTGAGCCAATACTAATTAATTTTATGCCGGTTCACTTTTTTTATACACACTGTACAATCCACCTTTTCCGCAGGGGGTAACACGTGCCCTGAACACTAATTTTTCGGACAAACAAACCAGATTTCAGTATTCAGACAGTCTGATCTATTGATCAAATCGAAATGGTTAAAAGATGTGCATGGGGTACTTGTAATAGCGATTCTCGTTACCCCGAACGATTACAAACAGAAGAATAGAATACTTTATTAAACACTCCCAAAAGGGTTTTTCAGTGTCCAACTACATGATACTAATTAAAGATATAATATACAATATAGAACTAAATATTAAAATGTTAAAATGTTAAAAACTAATCAGCTATGTTCCTCAATAAATTCTTTAACTAAAATAGTTCTGAACTCGTATTTAAAACGTTGCAAAGTAAAATTGTTGTTTTTCAACCATTCTGGCAAACTGTTCCATATGGAAGTAGCTCGATAGATAAAGGAGCGTTGTCCTGTGGCAGTTCTGCATAAAGGTATATCTAGCTTTCCATTATGCCTAGTGTTAAGGTTATGTAACTGTGCCCTAGTCTTAAACTCACGACATAAATATGGTGGGACCATGCCTCTAATACATTTGAAAGCCATTACAGTGTCTCTTAGGCACAACATATAACTAACTGGTAACCAGCCAAGCTGTTTTAAAGATGGTGTGATGTGATCATATTTCTTGGTGCCAGTGATAATACGTGTTGCAAAATTCTGAACCATTTGGAGTTTTGCGATGTTTTTCTTTGATGTATTCGACCATATGGTAGAACAGTAATAGAGCTTACTAAAAACCAGAGCGTTGATTAAATAAGTCAATGTTTTTCTATCTAAAATATGCTTTGCTCTATTAATTTAACATAGGCTTCCTGTACAGGCGGAAACCAACTTGGTGACATGTTCATCATACCTTAAGCCATTGTCCAGTGTGATGCCTAGATATGTGGCTGAGGTCACAGGAAACAGTTGCTTATCAAGTAAAGTTAGTTGGAAATTTACTGGTATCTTTTTCAACATCTGGCGAGTTCCAAACACAAGCAGTTTCGTCTTATCAGGATTAATTAGGAGACTATTTAATGAACACCAAGAAGCAATTCTGCGAAGATCCTCGTTAAGCTGGACAACAGCTGTATTTACATCTTTGACTGGAAACGACAGAAGAAATTAGAATCGTCTACATAAGATTTTAGGGAACATACATGCGGTACCATAGGTAAATCGTTGATATAGATGTTAAATAGTACTGGCCCGAGAATTGAACCCTGTGGTACACCATGGGTCGTTGTACGTGCTTCAGAAAGTGCTGATCCAATACGCACGGCCTGTTTACATTCTGTCAAATAACTCTTGAACCAGCTTACTGCAGCTTCAGACACACCCAATACTTGGAGTTTATCCAAAAGTAACATGTGTTCTATACTATCAAACGCCTTAGAAAGATCTAATAAAACCAAGGCTACAACCTCCATATGATCCATAGCATTTAAGATTGTGTCTGATATTAATAGATTCAATGTCTCGGTTGAGTGCATCCTCCTATTTCCACTCTGATTTTCATTAAGACATTTCCTCTGTACCATATAATCAGTTAGCTGTTCCAGAACCACACGTTCGCAAATCTTTGATGCAGCAGCTAACAAAGAGATTGGACGATTATTGTTGGCCATTTCGTGATCCCCTTCTTTCAACAACGGGATAACTTCCGATAACTTCCACGCATAGTCGCAAAGAACAATTCAGAAGATGGTAAAACTGTCAAATTTCATAGTTTTCCAGCGGTAAAAAAGTACAGAGAACGCAGGGAAGCTTGGATAAGGGCATGTTGTCGTGGTGATGACTTTGTGTGTACGAAGGACAGCTACATTTGTAGCCATCGGTAAACTTGGACCAACTGAAAAAAATCCTAACCCAATATCGGCTACAGCTAGCACACAAAAGGTATGGTAATATTCGGAGAAATATTTAAAATGCGCTCTTTTAACACATACATTGGATAAGAATGTATTTTAATAATTTGCGCCAATAATTACTTTCTTCAAAGGTTGCATGGTTGAGCAGGAAGAGAAAGCCACTGTCGCACCGGGTAAAAAAGCAAACGAATTCGAAAGACTGATGAAAATTCTGCTGCAAATGCATTGTTAATGCTTGTTACACATTCTACCAGTTCCATGGTAAAGAGTGCTGACCAAATATGTGTTGCCAAAACACTGGTATCCTTGGCAGACGATGTCGAAAGTCTTCAAAATAATACTGGTAATTCAGAATCACTTCTCAGTGATTTTAAAACTGTTACTTGTAGTACTTATTGTTATTATTTTGATGTGTAATAGACTACCATTGAACTTGGTCATATGAGTCCATATTCAGATGCACTGTTGACAAGCAAACAACATGAGACCCTTTTCATTGAAACTGTCAGAGATCCTTACAATACTTGCCATTACACAGGTGATTATTGTTTTTAACATTTTATTAACCTATCAACTTGTGTCCTACTTTTGAGATGTCTCTATTTACACATACAGAAAATTAATTTTGTAATCTTAAATCGCCTTTCTTAACTATACTGTAGGCCTTGAAATTAAAGTTTTGCTTGCCGTTTATAATTTGGTTAAAAAAAAAGCAGAAGGGGTCAAAATCAACACGAAATAGCTGTTTACAGAATCGTTATTTAAAGGTGACTTATTCAAGTTAATAACTTAACTTCATATCTTGTATAACAAATTCCCATTGGTGAAGAATTAGACATACATTGATGCTAGTCTGGCTTAGAATGTTTTGAGCATAGCTTGAAAAGCTACATTGAAAACTTTCTGGCAAGAGTGGCATCAAAGTATGTGTAAATTGCTATATGAGTGTTGTGTATGGATTTATTTTGTAGCCAAACGTATAATGAACTCTTCCTTTACTTTTTTAGAGAAAATACAGCTTGAATAAGATGACCGTTCTGGAGCAGCTAATAATGACCCTTGTCAGGTTGAAGCGCAAACCAAGCATTATTATGCTTGCTGATCTTTTTGGAATTTCTCCTGGAACAGCAAGCAAGACCTTCATTTCATGGTTGTTGTTTTTGAAACGAAAGCTGGTATTTCTTATTATATTTTCTACTATGGAAGAAATGTCTGTTTTACGGCTTCCTGAGCCATTCAGAGAATTTCCCAATTTACGTGATATTGACTGTACAGAATTCTACATCAAGAAGCCCTTCAGAATAGCATCACAAAGATCCACTTACAGCAGTTACAAGTCAAGAAACACTTTTAAATTGTTTCTGTCAATTTTACCTGTCCCACATTTTAACTTTGTATCCAACTTTTTCAGTGGCAGTATCAGCGACAAAGAAATTGTGAAACAGTGCGGTTTCTTAGAGCAATTAAATCCTGGTGATGTTATTATGGCAGACAAAGGATTTAATATTCAGGATTGCCATACAAGGCTACTTGCACCTACCTCAATGAAAAAGGGTAACATCTCTGCCAAAGCTTGCACTGTTACAAGGAGGATAGCAAAGCCTCGAGTGCATATCGAAAGGTTAATCCGAAAGCTTAAATGTTTTACAATCTTAAGAGGAGTGATTCCATTAACACTTGTGCTTTAAGTCTGTAATAGACCGTTCCTCGACCATCCCCAGAAGTGTCCACTCCTGTGGGATAGGGGTGGCTGAGAGCCAGTCTGGTTGCACAACTTTTATATTATACATAGATGTAAATATTTAGATAAATTGTAATTATTCTCAGGTTCCTCAACAACGAATAAGCAACTGTGGCATATATATTACAAAGTTTCTTAAACATTTTCTGGAGGTAAAGTTCAATTACAGAAATATTACATTCTGTTTCAGTTATTCTTAATTATCAACTTACAGTATTCTCTTATATATATATTTTAGGAGTTGGACATTTATAAGTCCAGTGCAGAAGAATACTGTGCCAAGGTGCACACATGAGGATGCAGAAAAAACAAGGGTGGCACAAAGTCCTATTTACAAAATCGCTTCAAATAATTATTTACTAACTTATAATTATTTTTAAACCAATCACTTTTATATAATATATCAATATCAAAACACTGAGAAGCTTAGATGTGTGAAATTGATCGTCCAGGTTGTTGTAGTATTGAGAAAGACTATTGTATTGCTGGTGACTGAAACGTCAGTCACCAACAACATGGACGATCAACTTCACACATCTAATGATACTCCTAGGTTCAAACCATTTACTTTATTACTGAGAAGCTTGTTGAAAAATGAGGCGATAACCCAAATTTTTGAGTAAAATAGCTTGAAGAACATCATCACTGTCATACTAATTAATGGTCAAGTTTAATCACCCTGATCAATAATACTTGGCTGCAAAGTAACTAGTGCAGCACAAACCTTTATTATCGAGTCTACATATGGTTTAAGTTCCATACAAGCCTTTCCACATTAACAATTACCTTTAACACTTTGTTTGCCAATTGAAGGTGTTTCTTTGGCAAACAATATTTGTGTGTCATATGTGCCAGGTCGCTTTTAAAAGAGAAAGGACAAAAACCAATTACACTTGTGATTACCAATCACAAGGTGGGTATCTTGACTTTTGTGTCATTATACACTATACTATGGAAATGTACTAATACGTACCTAAAGATAAGACTGACTTCATTCCTCCTGATAGTAATATCCCAGGTTAAGGAGTCCATGATAATTATATGCCTATAAATGTGACAAAATGAAATAAACTAAATTCTAAAATTTACTGTAAATTTATATATTGTCAATTTGATATGAATTTGTTTATTACCATGGGGTTATTATAACAACAATCAGTGGTATCTACAAAATAAAGAGATATACTTTAAAATACATTTAATATACATACTTCCTGTTTATTGGAATGAAGATGTAATCTTTGCTCAATATATCCGGCTTGAAAAACATCAGCTCGATTATTTCTTTAATTCCTTAATAACAAATCAATAAGTTATTACCAGAAATGAAACATGAATCTGACCTTGGGCTTAACCCTATCCTGCATGACAGCCTTTACTAAATTTATTTTTGGTGTACCTTGAACGCTTCCTCTTTCCTTCTTGTTCACCACACAACATAGTATAAAAGAACGAACTAATAACTGGGAAATGGCAGCATGCTTCCCTGTGGACAATAAAGTAAAATGTTTTTTAAATTTTGCTGGCCAAATACAGTTGATATATTTATAACAACTTTTTTGATCAACTATGTGCTCACCCTATCAGAAAGTTAACAATATTGTCATTTGTCATGGTACCAGGTGAAAAACCATTGATACATGTCTGCCAGCTGTTGTGGTCTATGAGCTGAGAGACTCAGGTTCAAACCCTGGGTTGGTCCACCACTCAGGGTCTTAAAATAATTGAGGAGAAGGTGCTGCCTTTGCAACAACACCAGCAAATGGTAAGATTTTCGGGTCTTCTCGGAAAACGACCTGAAATCGTAGGCCCTCGGAATCCCTATGTGTTTTCCGTTCACCTAAGAGCGATAAACTGAACAGTCGAGCACTTAAAACATGAGCCTCTTCGTGATCGACTCAAAATAAATCATACTCAAGAACTGTACTTCTGGCAAACTATGGTTTGTTTGTGGGCCACAGCATCAGTTTGCATCATTTCTTCTATAGAATATAAATAATAATAAATACATTTATTTAATGTATTGTACACTCGATAAAATACTGAAATCTCATTTAATAAAATGTAAAATACTTATTTGGACATAATAACCAAGCGGACAAAGTTAAAAGAAATGGACTGGTTGATTACAGGAAACTACCAACTGCCATTCCAAGCATCTCAGTCAATCAGAAAGAGCCATTATAAAATATTTGAATTGTACATTTACCTTTTAATTCCAATTAAGTCCAGTTAATTGAAATATCATAAATGGTAGAACATGGGCTATCCAGAATACTTGCAGTCTGTCTACCACTGACTGAATAAATATTTTGTCAAATGGGACTTGGACTGCAAACACACCAGGTAACACAATGTCAGATCGTAAACAAACGTCTGTAGCTGCACTTGAAAATAATACTTGGAGTTACATTGTAACGAAAATGCTTCTCCAAGTTGCTTCCCCCCAACCTCAGCAGTCAGGAAAGCTTCTTTAGATGCTTCCAAGGCATTTGTATTCAACCACAGCTGCAGGGTATTTTTCTTCACATTCACATGTACGAATATTGTCCACACTATAGCTCCAAAGAAAGGCTTTTTACTGGAGATCAGAAAACCTTTGGACACAAGTTTCAGTTTGTGATGGTGCTTGCTCTCAATTTTGTGGTATGCATGTCGTGCACTGTCCCTCATGCTTTAGGCCCCAGTCTCGTGGGTTTTGTGGTTGGTCTGGAAGAGAGGTAAGTGGGATTGGACATTGGGATTAACAATCTCCTCCACAAGTTTTCTCACATCTTTCTTTTGACCTTTGTCCAGGCTGGATTAAATTCCAAAAATTATTTGTCTTAGAAGCTGAGATGATGCCAGCCTTCTGGATATACCACTCTCTGCATTTCCATTGTCTCAATGTAGCATTGTTGAGATTCCCTACTTCATCCCTGGTGAACCATTGTGACTCACCACCATTAACAAGGTCTGCTACTAATGCTTGAATCCCACTCTGTGCTAATCTCAAACAGCTTCTTCTTCATAATGCCTACATTTTCTCTAATAGAGGAAGTATGGCTGGTGGTTTTGGAACGACTTTTCTGGGCATCTCCTTCGTGTACCGGACACAGACTACGTCAGACACATCAAGGTTATTTTCTCAACTTTTAAACTAAATATTTCAATGATGTAATATTCTGTGTCCGGTACACGAAGTGAGAACCAAAGATTCGATGTAACCATCTTGAAACAAACGATAGAAGGATTTGTAAGCCGTAATAAAGACTACTTATCGTAGTCGGTCAAATGATATATGAGGTGGTTGAAGATGTCATACAGTCCAAACGGAGGCGAATCCATAAAATTATTCACAACGTTATGAGATCCAGACAACAGGTCTTCGATTTCCATATCATGAATAATTAATTTCTGAACTGTATTGGTTGCCTTTTCAAGATTAAGATGAATGGGAAGCATCATCTTTTCTACGGCATTTGCGATTTCGACTAAAGCAGGCTTCAAATGGCCCATGACCGTAACACATCGCTCTCGAAGATAATATTTTAACTGTGACACAGTCATGTCTTTGAAATTTTTGCATCCAGATGCATTTGTCATCATTACTACAGATTCACGAACGATTCACTTCAACTCAGTTAATATATTTGCTAAAAAGTCGCCTATTCTTGTTTATAACTACACTAGAGACAGTCACAACCACTACCGAATATCACTTTCGAATGTTTGTTTGTTCGGGGACACGTGTTACCCCCCGCAGACACATCGCGAAAAAGGTGGATTCTATACATTTTTTAAATTAACATTTCATTTCGAACTGTTCATCTTTCATGCAAATTGTTATTTGTTCAGTCGACAATTCGTATAGAGTAGACCATTCACAATATTAAACTCCTGTAACTAAACAAGACTCACACATTTTTAATGGTGTTATTATTTAATACGATTGCGAAAGAGCTGGATTATTTACCATAAAAAATTGATGTATAATTTTTTTTGCCCCCCCCCCCCCACGCATCCTCTCGATCCGCAGGCATCTTTTATCTGATAAGAATCAAAGGAAATGATTAGAATCCAAGCCACAATATTTGTGAAAATAGTTAGTGAAGAATAAATATAATTCACATAGAGACTTTATATTCAGCTCACTCCTAAGTTCTACCAAGTGGCGAACTAAAGCCAATTATTCCAATAATCCAATTTTATTTTTTACACCTGCATTATAACAGTAACCAAACCTTGTGTCAAATAACAGGCCGACTGTAAAAAAAACAACATATTTTGTGAATCTGAAAATATTTTATCCAGTTGAATTCAAAATGTATGTATTATATATAGTTCACTGTGAGATGTTAATTATTTATAACTTTGAATAGTGATGCCAATATTCATTTAACATGCAACGTGCAGGTCTTCAACAGAAATTAATTTTATGTAGTTGCATACATACAGGTGATAGTTCTATTCAGGTTGAAAAACTTTAGTTTGGTTGTTCAATGAACGTAGAGACTTGTTTGCTATTCTGAGCTTATCCACCGTTTAAGCTAAAGGCCTTCGTACAACCGGCCATTGTTTGACAGTATTTCCATGCCATGATCGTTTTCTTTAAAACAGTTGCAAGTCACATTTAAAATTCTCCTAAACTTTTTGTCATGGGGTACACTATACTAAATGAATACAGCATGTTCTAATGCTCTCAATGAAAACGTAACTCAATTCCAATACTTTAATTGTTCAATAGAGATTTTGATGCACTGCAGGTGTACTTGTAGTCTTTATATAGGACTAACTATATTCATTAACCTGCAGCTCTATTATAATGCCAGCTGGATGATTTTACTAGTTGTCAAGTGGAGAAGCACACATGGTTCTAAGGTATATGGTAACTCAGTAAGTGTAGGAGAATCAAAACCTTGAAATTTGATGATCATTGATCCGTCGCAGTTTTAATAAGAATACAATAACAACTGACGCACATCAGAAATTTCCAAGCAAATGTTTGTTTTTTCAAATTTAATGTAATTATTATTTTTACTTTTTTAATTTAATTAATAAATGTTGATTTCATTAGTAAATACCAGTCCCATCTTATTTTTATATAACAAAAATATGAATTATAAAATCATGTGTGAACTTTTAAACTTATTTCAGTAATTCACTTGGACCCCGTTCCGAAATTTGTACGGTTCCGCCTTCCATTTACATGGGTAACACGGAACCGGACGAATTCGAGAACGGCTAACCGGCGAATTCCCTTGTACCTACAATCGGGAGCAAAATGCAATTACCAATGCAATTACCAATGAGCAACATTGAAACGGGGGGGAGGGGATAACATAAAATGAAGTTGTATTTTCTATCCGCTTTCCAATGGTTGTCATATTCCATACTGTAAATATTTGAAGTGTCTCAACATTTATGCACGCAATTGTAGATATTGGTTCAGCCAATCAGAGGCAATCTTCTTTGAGCTGCGACCTTCCTCAAAGCGGTTAATGTGCTTAGAAATTAGTCGGCCGCTTCGTCGTATACTTTGAACGTTATCCCGATCAATATTTAACAGTTTTTACGTAATTACAAATGTGTATACACCTCGTATGGTTCGTCAGATATGATCACAAATCGCCAATAGCTGCTTTGGGAAAATATTGGGTGAAGTTTCATAAATCCAGAAATTATGTCAGACTTCGGTAGTAAAATTCGAAATTAAAATCTGCTATTATTTCTAATAGAAAACATCGTAAGGGTTAGGGTTTAGGACTATGTTTTAAATTCGGGATACTTATATGAAACGTCAGCCAAAATGTTGCTCTATCTAATCTGTCAAATTAAAATACTCTGGAAAACAAAAGAATTTGGTCTGATGAGCATATAAACAAGTTAAAGACTACGGGATCGGTTTTTATTCAACAGTAAAGACCTCGGTCTTCACAGTTGAATAAAACCTCGAGCTAGACGTGGTGCCAACGTGCGGTTACTGTTGGTAAGACATGCATTCTGGTAGTGTACGCGTTAAATTAGTTCACTTGTGAAAGGTTTGGAGGCAACGTAATCGTTTCACAGCAACATTAAATAAACGTTTGTTAAAAACGTCTGGTAAACCGTTAGCAAACGTTCGCCTCACGCAACGTTTCGTAATTGACGGTTAATAGTTTAGGATTTTGTTGTATTTATTACGGTGCATGCGTACAGCACGTGTAAGTGATTGTATAAACCTTGCCAAAATAAAGCCATGATAATCTGACAATTAATAAATGAGTCGTTTTGAAAGATTAACCTGACAGTATTTGTATTAAATTATTTCAATGCAATCCTATGTGCAATAAGAAATGGTATCAACTTTATTAACTGGAATAATCTTAATATCAAACTTAGAAAATTTTCCTTATATGCAGTATAGTCAAATTTTACTGTTATCGTCCCATGCCAGGCCAGGGCAACCAAAATGCAGAGTAGTTCAATAATTGGCCAACGGTGCATGGGTATCTTCGTTCTTCAGGTACTTGGTCAATGTTATCCACCTCTGCCTTTGGCAGATAACATTGACCTCGGTCAGCCTCATCCAATAATTTTATAATATTTTAGGCAAGTGCTTATATCATTTTAATTATTTTCCCTTAATAGTTTAAATTAGGTATAAAGACAAAATACATTTGGCATCTTTAATAGAGTCTATAATATCATTTTTCGATAAGCAGTAATTGAGCCTTTTCTGTTCGTCACCATATAGGTATTTTGTGAGTTTACAAGTAACAACTAGATATATGTGACCAATACAACTTATTCATTTTATATAACCAAAATAACATCTCTGATCTATTCTCTTATTTAACAATTAGACAGCAAGCCCGAGTTGTCTATTTAACAATTAGACAACGAGTCCGAGTTGACTATTCACTCAGACAGTGAGGACGTGTCATCTAATTGTTTTAGTAGAAACAAATCACTGGACTATTACATCATGCATTCTCCAAAAAATATCAAAAAACTCATCTGAAACCTCCCCAAATCGATAGTTTTCTGCCATTGTTTTGAGCGCGTTTCGCCATCATGGTCTATCACGAATAGACAATGGTTGAGTAGCCAATCAGAATATGCAGCATTTGTAATAGACCATGGTCAGTTTCTACTAAGAGCAGATAGTCAACAAGGCAAAGCCGAGTTAACTATCGCTCAGAGACAACGAGCGCAAGTTGTCTAATTGTTTTAGTATAAACCAACTAGTGTGACAAAATATTAGTTGAATGAAACGAACTGAAACATAGGTAAAATGTGTGTTTTCTACTTGAAAATCGATTATTTTCGCTACTAATGGTATATCACTCAATAGACAGTGAGTAGCTCAGCCAATCAAATGGCAGGATTTGAGATAGTCCACTAGTTGATTTATACTAATTGTATTTATTCAGTGTAAGTTAGAGAATTTAAACAAGTGACTTGTTGAACACTAAGGTTTTTCAGAAACAGTTTAACAATGTTCATAAGGCTAAAACGTTTTAATGAAAGTGTAAACTTTGCAGGCACTTGTTACCTGGAAAGTTTTTAATTTATCTTGCCTGGATCTCTTCTTTCTTTAACTCAATTTCAGCCTTCTGCATTTGCCTCTCCTCTTCTTTGTTATTGCATTTTCATCACCCCCTTTCCTTTTCTTGGTTTCTGAAAGCTCCATCGCCTTTCATGTCATCTGCTGCTATTTTGTGTGCTTCAACCTTTCTCTTTTTCGCTTCATCTACAGCCTGCACATTATCACATGCATCTTCCCTTTCAACAATCTCCTCCAACATCACGTCTAATTCTGTCCTTTCAGGACTTATCCCACTGGCGCTTTCTCTTAAAACGAAGTATAAACTTGTTGTTGTGGTCTCTCACTGACCTTTGATCCACCTTGAATTTGGGCTCTTTTATATCAGATAGCTTATCTGCCAGACCTTCCCCCTTCCCGTCGATGATTTCTTTGTGTTGAAAAGATTCGACATCAAGATTTTGCGTCCATGACATAGGTACGGTTTTGGTAGATCTGTGAACAGAAATATGAACTTAGCTTTGTAATAAGCTTAAATGTATTCCCGAATGGGATGATAATAGTTGGCAACAAATTAAAAGTATAACTACCCAAGTTATAAAACAATAGACAATACTTACAAACTTTGCTTCGTTGAGGACGCTTGGGTATTTATCTGTTGATCTTACATGTCATGAATAATTCTACGATTACTGAAGAAACAAAATTTTCATTTTAATGGACCAAGCTTGGTTATTGGGATATCAATACGATAACCAGGCACGTAGCAAGAGTAAGAAATTCAAGGGGGCAAGATTGATTTCGGGGGGTAAGTGCAGGGATAAATATTGTTGATTTTCAGTTTTCATCCTGGGGATGCGTGAAAATGTTGAAAATAATTTCTCAATGAAACAAAAACTAATTTTATTTGCATAAAAAGCATCCCAATCCGAAAATAACAGTAAATTATATACAAGCCGAGATCCCGGGGTACCGGGATCATATAAACGGGTGTAGGTAAAACATGGCCCTACCCGTTTTCCTTTCAATTTTGTTGGATTTATGTTTTCCACGTTTTCCAAGAAGATATTAGGGTTGTTAGAATACATTTCACCATAAAAATCTCGTTACCAACCCAGAAACTAGCGTTCCTAATCGCAGAGTCGAAATGTGGAGAGAGGACTGGGACAGAGTTTGCCTTAATTTCGATAATTGTAACCAACCCCAAAACAACAAAGATCCTAACTCTAACTACCAGCCTAACGAGTTTTCTAACCGTAACCCTTAGAAAACTCGTTAGATGGCAGGGTTAGGTTTAGGAACTTTGTTGGTTTGGGGTTGGTTACAATTATCGAAATTAAGTCACTCTGTCCCAGTCCTCTCTCCACATTTCGACTTTTTGGGTATACTAGACTGTTAGACCAACACAATCTCTTCCTTAAATTAACCATTATCCTTAATTCTCAAATTGCTCTAAATTAAGGATAATGGTTAATTTAGTGGCGATCGTGAGTTTCGTGCATGCGTACATTAGTCAATTACTATCCCACATGCTTAGTGTCTCTCACTAATCATAAGTTTAGCACGCCACTACCAGCCATCACTGATCCACTCCCCTACTTGGTCACCTGTAATTCAGTCTGTGAAAACTTGCACGATAGCTTGTCGACCCCCGCTGAGCTACTCAGATCTGAGTAGTAGATTTTGAGTGGTTTAATAATTAATACTCATGATTCATAATTGTTTATTTGATTGGATTATTTGATCTCACAAGAATTCTCAGAGAACCAATTGTAACTGGAATAAGTCAAGGTTGTGATTCTACTACGCAGATCTGAGTAGCTCAGCTGGGGGTCGACAAGCTATCGTGATATTCAGGCATTAGGCTGGGGGTTTGGGATGGGGTTAGAAAACCCATTAGGAGGGGCGTTTTTTTGTTGTGTTGGGTTCTAACATCAGATTAACCATTATCCTTAATTCAGAGCGATTTGTAAATTAAGGATAATAGTTAATTTAAGGAAGAGACCCAGTAATCCCCCATCCAGTGGGCTGGTACGAGGGCAATGTATTTGCTCGTCAATGCAATGTATTTTTTCGTCAATACCTTGTATTTGTTCGTAGGCCACTTCCTTATATGGAATACGTACTAGAGGTACATATGGACATTTTCACTGGAAAGTTAACGCTGAAGTAAAACGAGCATGGCCCAATCCAATCCTTTCTCTGTTATTAGGAACGCTAGTTTCTGGGTTGGTAACTAGATTTTTATGATGAAATGTATTCTAACAACCCCAATATCTTCATGGAAAACGTGGAAAACCAATATATAAAACGATAGGGCCATAGGTGGGGCCATGGGCCATGTTTTACCTACACCCCATATAAACAGGTCCTAACTACAACTTTTTATTTGATAATTTCAGGACCAGGTTACTAAGCTAGGGAACCCTATGCTGGTCTACAGTATATAGAAAGTAATAAAGTAAAAGCAGTTATAAACTAATATGCTATCACAATAAACTGAATTCAAGGATAACAACTGACATTACAGAAGAAAGCGTCGCTGCTTCATCCAAAGTGTTCAATTTACATCACTGTAGCAAAGCGAGTCCATATCTTTTTCAATAGATAAGAGCGCAAGATTATTGAGATGCATAGTGGTCATTTGTGAGCGCAAACGAGTTTTTATTTTCTTCACAGATAAGAACGTTCGCTCAACCTTGCATGACGTCTGAGGGATAGTCACAAGAATCTGATATAAGTTGTGAACATCAGGGAAAATATCTTTGTCAATGACATCAAGTTCATCGATCAAAGTATCTAGCTGAGATTCACGGAAACGGAAAACTTCTATTTCACAATCTTTGATGTCTATTGCATACAGTTCAGATAGCGTATTCAGTTCCTGTCTGTTTAGAAAGTTTTGAGAGTTTGGTAAGGAATGGGCATCCAATTCTGCTAAGATCTCGCCTACATTTTGGCGTAACAAAATGGAAAGCTCTTCAAAGTTGGATGCATTTGGGTGTCCAACAGAGCTAGTTAGATACGCGTTTCTCAACCTTTCTGGAAGACCCCGTTGTCTGATTGTGCTTCTTACATCTAAATTTTCGATTGCATATTTGACAACCTTGTCAAACTCGAAATTGACCAACCTTTCCCTCAGGTCGGCAAGCAATATCAGACAAGAAGAAACAGTTGCTGTCGACTTTTGAAAAGCTTTAGTAAAAAAAGAAGAGTAATCATACAGCCTACCAAAGAAAACTAAGAGGGTCACAAATTTCTTAGTTTGTAGGGTACCTAACAAAGATTTAGCTGGTAGACTTGTCTCTGCATCTTGATAGCTTTCAAATATGCCTAAAGTATAAAGAATGCAATCAAACCGACGCAGAAACCTCTCCACCTCCAAAGAACGGGAAGGCCAATGAGTACTACATGAACGTGCAAGTTCAAGAGCTTGCGCATTGGGATAGCGCTCATGCTGGATGTCTAAGAAAGCTGCATGGCGCTTTGTTCCATTCATGAACGAATACGTCAAATACAATGTATCAAAGAAACATTTGATCAGAGGATGTCATTCAGCAGTTGCAGCTAACACTAAGTTAAGCCTATGTGAAGCACAATGAACATATGTAGCATTGTGATAACCTGCTCCTTTCATCCGCGCTTGGACACCTGTGTATGGCTGACATAACACTAGCCCCGTCGTAACCCTGCCCTACACATTTCAGAGGGTCGAGCTCAAAAGGCTGAAGTAGCTTTATCAGTTTTTCAGAGATAGTGCCCGCATCCATGTCCTTCAATTCAATAAAGCCAATAGCTCTTTCTCTGACATCACCTTTATGGATATATCGCAAAGAAGCACCTAACAACTCCTTCTTAGATGCATCTTTCACTTCGTCAGCTAGAATAGCATAACAAGACGCGTTTTCTACTTCATGTTTAACATGCTCAAGAAGCACCGAAGAAAGTGACATAAACAAATCATTTTGAATATTTTTGCATTTCCTGGAAGACTTTCGATCCTCTTCGTTACATTACTATCATATTTTCCTAAAAATGCTATCATGTCCAGAAAGTTCCCTTTATTAAGTGACTGATCCGATTCATCATCTCCTCGAAGAGGAATTTCTTGTTTGGCATAAAAAATGATAATGTCAAGAACAGTCATTAAATGTTGCCGATTGTCATCGATGAATTTTTCATTTCGAAAATTGGGATCCAGTTGCTTATCAACCGTGCCTATTTTTTTATGCATGGCCCAGATTTTCTGTGTTTCAACAGCTACCTCATGACACACAGAACTATCGTGCTTTCTGCACTTGTCTCCAAGTTTCTTCCAGTCACAAAGTCCTTTTGTTGAAAACGTCACTTCAGTTGTTGGTCCTCCAAAAAGCCGACACGGTTGGCAGAATATAGCATCGAGTTCTTTGCTATACTCTATCCAGGAGAATTGAGAATACCAATGAGCACAAAAATGTCTACCAGCCTGTTTTTTTTTGGAACATAATAGAAGGCTGCCTCGGTTTCTCACCTTTTTTGGACAAATCATTCACAGGGGATTGTGTATGAGTCGTGTTAAAACTCGGAGTACGAGAACTATAGGTACAGGAATCGGAAGTTGAAGGCGTTTCAACTTGAAGACTCGTAACAACAAGCTCTACCTCGTCATCATCTAAAGTGGCAGCATGATCTTCGACTTCTGTTGATTTCTTTTAAAATATGCCGAAAACTTGCTTTGTTGTAGCCTTTTCTCATCTAGAACTGTGAGAGATAGGAGTCACTGAACTGACTGAAGTACAGAAAATCTGAAATAAACGATGATTTAGCATGACTTTAGAACTTATAGTGAATCTATGAAAGTGCCTTCACTCATGCGTAAAGATAAAGATCACTGATGCATAGTTCAGAGCACGCTTTTGAAAACGGTAACACGAGAAATTGCAACATCACTTACATTAGACAAAACAGCAGCTCTCAATCTGGTTGCTCAAAACCTTCCGTTGACACTCCTGGCTTCTGACAACAAATAACAAGCAGTCTACAGTCACTCAATAATTTTTTTAGCAGAGATTCAGTGCCTATATCAAAATCGAAAGAGTTTCCTAACAATGTGCGTGACTTCCTGTCTAGACTTCAAACCGTCTTTACATAATATCGCAACGTGAGTTTCAAATTTCACTCAACCTTAACCGTGAGAAGTGTGTTGAATATGAAATAAAACAAAGTAACAAAGCGGGTTCAGGGTTGTCCTCTTTCTCGTTTCTAGAGAAGGACAAGAAGCTAAAATATCATACTTTTGCTGTAACCTGTTGGTGATAAAGCAATAATGTCGGATTAAGCAAACTAGTTAATGCCATCCGCTGCTCATCTTTTAGCTGGATAGAAACATCGAATTTAATTGTACGATAATTCTCTGATAAATCTTTCTATATGTTCACTGATTCTCTCCGCCATATTGTATCATTCAAGCATTTATTATTGTCTGCAATTAACACCTAAGCCAATCAGAAGGTTGCGTGACTTGCGTCCCTATTTGGACGCCACTCCCACAACCCACATGAGCCGGCTCACGGGGGCCAGAAAAACTTGGGAGGGGGCAGTCGCCCCCCCCCCCCTTGCCCCCCGTAGCTACGTGCCTGACGATAACAAACCATTACGATCATGGTAAAAGATGATAGTACACTTACATGTTCAGGAAAACAGAAGAAAGTCACAAATACTTCTACAACGACGTGAATATGCCTAAACCGCGTTGTCGACGAGGAGACGACGCTTGGGCATGCGCAGTCCACCAATTTTGGAAAATTTACTTCCTGGCGGCCGCGTTGTGGTGGCGCGTCATCGAATCTTAAAATCCCTAATATCTGGGTTTTATATATATAATGATAAGATTTAATATCAAATTGGATTTTGCAACCTAAAGCGGTTGAAATACATCCATAAACATAGCTGCTTGCTTAGCTATTTCATGTAAAATACAAGTTATTATAGTAGAAATATTAAAAATTCTCAAATCTATAAAATATAGATATAAAAACTAGGTACTGAGAGTATTAAATCGTTCAACAGACGACGGAATACATGAGTTTTTAAAACGATTTGTAGTGCATTTGATTGGTGCAAGTTTCTTTGGAGCACGTAGGTCATATTTAGGGTTTGCAGCAATCTCCACCAGACCTGTTAGCGGACTAGACTCTGGGACAACTTTATTTTTGAAGAATGCCGAGCACAGTTGTTCACGTCTTGAATGCAAAGCTGGGATGTTACAGACCTCTAGTGCGTCGAAGTAAGATAATGATGGATGGAAAATTTTTAAGGCTCTGCGCTGGATCCTTTCAATATCTTTTGATAGATATCCTGGGATGTTGAAATGCTAAATTTGGTTACAGTATTCCAATATTGGTCTTATACACGTTGTATACACTGAAATTAACGTTTTCGTATCAGCCTTTGCTCTTTTTAAAAGACGTAACATATAGAGACGTCTCGAAGATTTTTTTACGATATATGCGACGTGTTCATTCCACTTGAGGTCACTGCTAAGCATTAGGCCCAATAGTTTTGCAGACTTTACGTGTTCAACAAGGTAGTCGTTTACGGTCAGTTGTTGAAAGATAGGTTCCTTTTTCCAAAAACAGATTAGAATTTCCTTACACTTCTGGGCATTTAAAACCATATCATTTTCTTCACACCACAAATTTATTCCATCTAGGGTAATTTGCAGGACTGATTGATCGTTTACAGCAACCGTCTCCGAAAAAGTGGTGTCTACATATTTCCACCGGCTTTCCCAGTCCTTTAACAGGTCATTGATCATTATCATAAACAATATAGGGCCCAGAACAGTTCCCTAAGGGACGCCACCGTTTACTTGTTGGTAGAATTTCCAACCTTCACATGCTGCCTTGTTGGTCAGGAAACTTCTTACCTACTCTATCAAGGTAGGGTCGATGGCCATATCCTTCATCTTTCTTAACAGAATGTTATGGTTTATTCGATCGAAGGCCTTGCTGAAGTCTAAGAGTAAAACACGAACACACTGGTCGCGCTGATCAGTGACCTTGTATAGATGGTGGACTAAGGACAGGAGACCATGTGTTGTTGACAGTCCAGGTAATGATCCGAACTGGTTAGTGTCAATCAGTTGTCTAATTTGTGACATGAGCCATTTAGCAACAAAGCGCTCCATTGTTTTTGAGAGAACTGCTGTTAATATGATATGGGCCGTAAGTCCTTTTCCAAGTCTTTTACTGGATTTATTTTTGGAACTGGTATAATATCAGCTAATTTCCAAACATCTGGAACTGACCTTTCTTGGATCGAAGCGTTAAAAATTAAGGCAACTGGTGACAAAAGTTCCATTGCAAAGTCCTTTAAAATCCATGTGGGTAAATTATCTGGCCCCGACGCCTTTCCGTGCTTTAAGTTAGATAACTGTATGTAGACTTCTTCAGGAGAAATCCAATATTTCAGAGCAATTTCTTCAGCAGATTCAGCAGGGTTAGAGGAACTCCTAAGGACCCCTGACATTGAAGGGGGCCCCCAATGTATCTATGATCTCATTCATTAGCATAACAGTTGAATTAACTGGAAGAAATAATCTTTTTAAACATAAAAATAAGTTCCTTTGTGTTACTAAGGGGGGTGAGAGCCCGATATCGGTCTCCCGAACAAGAATCTCCTAAGGGCCCCTGTTCACTAGTTCTGTTACGCCACTGTATTCATCAATTTAATGCCATTTATATTAAGTGCAATTATATGAATTTTCAGCTTTTATTCCAACACTGAATTTATCGGACCTTACATGCTTTGTCCATTCCGTTTCACCTATCAAAGAATCCGGAGGAACAAATTATTTTAACTGCAACCTTCAGACTGAAGAAAAAGTTATCAACACAGTATGCATTTCTCCTGTCAAATGGGATACATTGGAGTCCCATGAAAAACAAAAAATCCGAGTAAAAATCCGAAAGTACCAAATAAGCAACAAATTTGGTAAAGAGGATGTTGTTATTAAAAAGTACACAACGATCGTTCCAACTACCACCTCTCTCGAATACAAAGACCTCACAACCCCAATTACAATCGCTTCACTTTCTCAAACGACCCCACAACAGATGGTAACAGTTAAAGGTTGTGTTGCACATTTATCTGCGACAAAAGTAGCTGTACTGCCCATGGGACAACTGAAGAAACAAAAGGCATTTATTGTCGATCCCACAGGATCCATAAAAATTGTACTCTGGGAAACCCACACCGACACCATTGAAGCAAGAAAAACATACAACTTCAACCATATCTGAACACCCCTAAAAAGATGAAGATTGTACAATCACAGCAACAGATGACTTCAAAGAAAAACTTGCTGCTCCAGATATGACCACATCCATAAAGGAAATTACAGCAACGATTATTGGAGTAAATTCTGTGTCAAAATATCCAACCTGCATGTCCTGTTCCTATAAGGTAATCGTCAAATCCAATGGGAAACTAGCTCACTGTATGTCATGTAAAATGAGAACAACATTGTCAGCTTGCAAATATCAATGGTTTGTGTGCACCTGTTTGTACAAAATGCAGAAAACCCTGAATTAACCGAAGGATTGCTAGACCTGGCAATGCTCCAACTTTCTTATGACACAACATCAACCAAACTTGTGAATATAGAGAAAATTAAAATGTAAGTCTATTTTGAACTTATATACAAACTACTGTACGGTTTGAAGCAATTTCCTGTTCTGTTTCATTTTCTATTACGTACCAAATTTAATGATATGTTGTAATTAACATACTGTTATTATTATAATGTATCTTACTGCCTTATGACACAATTGGCAAACTTGTGGATATATTGTAGAAAGAAATCATCATTAGATGTTTATGTAAGTCTGTCTTAAACTTACATAGAGTGTACTATTGTTTAAAGGAAACATTTCCTGTTCTGTTCTCAAATTATTTATTACTGTATACTTACCCAACTTCATGGTATCTTAAGTTCAATTAAACGTAATGACGTCCTACTGATCAGTAATCTACATTAAACTGCATGTTTTTGGTTTTGGGAAAGTTTTAACATTTTTTCATTGTTCAAATAAAAGGTTTTTTTATTTTGTTGGTTCACCTCTGTGTCATTACCTACTAATTACCAGCAGACAACCCCTGAAAATAAATTGATCCCTGGTATTACATTCCTCAAGCTACCTTCTGTATGTATAGAATATATCTCTAGCAACAGTTTGTTATCACTGTTTTGCAAGAGGGTGCCCTAGAGGTTCTTCCATGCTTGTGAAAAGTCTGGCCACAAAAGAATCGGTTTATGTTGTTTAGCATGTTCAACAATGGTCCATCCCTTCGACCACAATATGTTTCTTCTATGGGTCTATTATTGCATTAAAGTTCATTAAATTTATAGCCACTAATACCAAGGGTCATCAGACACGCGCATGCAATGTGTGCCTATTTGTTTATTGTGATGTGGGGGCCGTACTCCGAGGTAGTGCAATACCATGACAACCCGTGGCCAGGGTGAAGCAAGCTTCACAATCCCATGGCCGAGGTCCAAAAATCAGTTTAATATATGAGCTAGGCAATGCCTAGCATACCAGATATTAAGCTGATAAAAACAGACATTTATTACATGAATGCTCAAAAGTGATGTCCTAAATCGATTTGTGTGTGTAATGTCGAAAATTCTAAATCATATGTCCTAGTGACTTCCTAAGCTTGTATCCTAATTACTCTCATGGGTTGTAGTAACTCCAACCAAGGCATGTGTCTGAATGACTGGCATGATATAAAAATTGGTGTGAAAACAAAAAGGATTGAAATTAACATTTAAAGTGTGTGTGGAGGTTCAAAAGAATCGTCCTCTTCTGGGAAGTAGGCGCCATCGTATTCTTCGTCGCTTTCGTCATACTTGGCATTATGGTTGTTGTAAATAGCACCAAGGTCAGTCGTCAGTGGGAGATTCGGTTGTGATAGTGCGTCATTCGCCAGGGTTTTTACCATCTGGTCGAGGTCGTTGCAGAAGCTGACAACCTGGATGAACCATTTCAATCCGCTTACAAACGTTTACATAGCACCAGGACAGCTCTTGTTAAAGTGCAAAATGATATTCTTACCGCAATTGACAACCAGAATTGCGTCGTGCTAATGTTATTTGATATGAGTGCAGCATTTGACACGGTTGATCATGAATTACTTTTAGCAAGACTGTCTAATCGTTTTGGCATAAAGGGCCAAGCATTGCAATGGGTTCAGTCCTATCTTCAAGATCGCAGTCAGTTTGTCGTTATTGATGGGGATTCAAGTCTAACACTAAAGAGCTAAAGTGTGGAGTTCCTCAGGGGTCTGTACTTGGCCCAATATTGTATCTACTATACACCGCACCGTGCGGAGACAGTATCAGGAGCCATGGGCTTGCCTACCATCTATACGCGGATGATATTCAACTCTATTGTTCATTTAAACCCACGCAAACCGAACAACATGTGTCTATAAGGCGTATTGAAGCTTGTGTTAGCGAAATCGACTCATGGATGGTACGCAATAAACTGCAACTAAATCGTGACAAGACCGAGCTCCTTGTACTATGCGCTAAACACCGTCCACGTCCAAGTTTCCAGAGAACGCATACCGCCGTCTACTTCTGCAAAGAATATTGGTGTTACTTTTGATCAGCATATGTCCCTTGAACAGCATGTAGCCAATATATGCAAAATTTCTTTTTATCATTTACGTAATATAGCTAAAATTAGGAACTGTCTGTCTCAATCAGATACAGAAATTTTAATCCATGCTCTCATTTCCACTAAACTTGATAGCTGTAATTCACTATTATATGGACTTCCGCAATTCTTACTTGATCGGTTACAAAATGTACAGAACTCAGCAGGTCGCCTTATAACATGTAGCAGCAAGTTCGACCATATAACACCGCTTCTCCAACTACTACACTGGCTACCAGTAAGACAACGTATAGTATTTAAAATTCTACTTCTTAGCTATAAAGCTTTAATGGTCTTGCGCCAGGATACATTAGGGACATGCTACACTCGTATAAACCTATTAGACAACTGCGTTCATCTGCTCGAGAATTGCTAACAGTTCCACCCGCAAGACTATCACGCTATGGTGAATGAGCTTTCCAGGATGTAGCACCAAAATTGTGGAACTCGCTCCCAGATGAAACTCGTCGCTGTACCACTGTAACTAGTTTTAAGACAAATATCAAAACTTATCTTTTTAATCAAGCTTATAATTAGTTTAGGTTTTTATCTTATATATATATATATTTTACATATATACATGTACGGTGGCCCAGAAAGTCAACACAGATTTGCATTTATTTCAAAATAAATATATTTATACCGATTGCAATGTACGTAAATTGGGAACAAAAATTGCAATTTGTTTTTTATTTCGATACAAATGCAATTTGTTTTTTATTTCGATACAAATGCAAATTTTATTTCGATACAAATGCAAATTTTTTTATTTCGATACAAATGCAAGTTTTTTTATTTCGATACAAATGCAAATTTTTTTATTTCGATACAAATGCAACTTTTTTTCGTTACAAATGCAATTATTATTTTTCGACCCAGCTTTAAATATTCAACTCTTCAAGTAGCCGCCATTTTGGATTTTTAGTAAATTGACTAAATTCGTTTCATATATCAAAAACAAAATGAACTGTGTGAACTGCAATGCGGAACTTGATTGGGGTGATCTGTTTTGTAGTGTGTGTGGAGGACGAGTTGATAACGACGATGAGGAAATGGAGCTAATAGAACAGTATTTTCATAGAGGATTCGAGTACCAGACAATCTTATCTTTCTTGCAAAAATATCACGGAATTAGCATGTCTTTAAGCACACTAAAATCCAGATTAAAACAACGAGGACTAAAAAGAGTGAATCCAAACTATGATATTCAAGTTGTCCGGGAAAAAATACAAAAAGAACTAGATGGACCTGGCTGCTCAGGAGGATACATAACAATGTGGCATGCATTGCGTTTGGAAGGAATAGAAGTCCCTAGACGTGTAGTAGCAGAGCTTTTGAAAGAACTCGACCCTGAAGGCTGTCAGTTACGGAGAGCAAAGCGCCTACGTCGCAGAAGTTATCACAATCAAGGGCCAAATCATGTGTGGCATCTAGACGGCTACGATAAACTTAAGCCATATGGACTACCTATTCACGGATGCATAGATGGTTGGAGTCGAAAAATATTGTGGCTTCAAGTAGCACGTACAAATAATTCGCCGCATGTGCCAGCTACCTTGTTCCTTGATTGCGTTAGGAACTTTGGAGGATGCCCCGTAAAGCTGCGAACAGATTGTGGTACCGAAAACGGGGTAATGGCATCTATGCAGTGTTGTATGAGAGATAGTGTAGATGCCCACAAGTATGGAACATCTCCCGCGAATCAGCGAATTGAAGCGTGGTGGTCGTACCTACGAAAAAGCAGAACTAACTGGTGGATGAATTTTTCAAAGACTTGGTAGATCGGGAAATGTTCACTCATGGCAATATATTGCATGTCGAATGCCTTTGGTTTTGCTTTGCTGGTATTTTACAAAATGATTTGGACAAAGTAAAACACCACTGGAATAATCATTATATCCGGGCTTCTAGATATGACACCATCAAAGGTAGACCAGACGAGCTATATTTTCTTCCAGAACACGATGATGGAGCAGATAACCTTATTCGAGCTATTTCTTCTGAACAGTTGGAACATTTATCAGATAATTTAATATTCGACCAAGAGGAAAATGACTATCAAGAATACTTTAAATACTTAATTCTCAACAGTGAATTGCAAATGCCAGTTGACTGGAGGGATGCAATGGACCTTTATAATGCTATTATTCACATTGCTCAACATGGTAACTAATGTGAAATTTAAGTAAAAGTAGTGAAATTGGGTAGGATTTGTTTTTTTTCTGTTTGGAACATGTATTCTAAATAAAAGACAAATTACAGGTCCCAGCCTATTAGGGGGTACATCGCCTTATATATAGGGGGTAAGTCGACCGGTATAAAGCTCGGGGTCTTACCTAATATGTAAAGGCTGATAATCGAGTCGGTCGAGCTAGTCGTCAGTCGTATCTGCGTACCCACCCACCCGGATCGGCCTCAAGTCAGGAAAGGATGAGCGGAAGGAAATAGGAATCAGTCGCCGGCGCAGTTTTCCCTTTCGTAAACGGTCTTTGCCATCCTAAACAATGACCCCAACCCCCCCTGAATCCTAAGCCTCCGGAATTTTTCGCAACAATGCGACAGCTTTACACAGTTTTTCCGTATATATTAGTAAAAAATTCCGGGGGTTAGGATTCAGGGGTATCGGGGTCATTGTTTAGGATGGCAAAGACCGTTCGAGATGGCAAAGACCGTTCGAGATGGCAAAGACCGTTTACGAAAGGGAAAACTGCGTCGCCGGCTCTGCCGGGTGAGTACCAATTGTTCTTGTTGTTTTTTTACGTATCATTCTCATTTTTTTACTCATCATTTTCCCTGTCTTACACGGGTGACTAGCTGAATTCGGGGGATGGAGGATGTACCGTTGGTTCGGGGGGATCTTCAGTTGGGTCCTCGCAGGTTTGGCAACCTTGCACACAGTGGCGAAGCTGGCCTTAGCAACTGGTCATGCTATGCTAATTTGTAACATCTGCATATTTTGAAAACAATACATTTCTAAAGATCCGAATATGTAAATCGTTTCATAATTTGCATAGCATGACCAGTTGCTATGGGCAACTTCGCCATGGCCAGCGAGAGGTCCTCGCAGGTTGCCATCCTCGCTCTTCGTGGATGGCGTGTTAGCTACTGACTCCATCCCTCCGTTAGAGATCTATTAATAGTAACAATTATTATAGGGTGTTCAGTATCACTTAACTATAGGTTCAGTTGAACACCGATAAATAATCGTTAAAACATTTAAAGATGTCAAAATCAAGAAAAAATGAGACAAACAAATTGCTGATTCAGCACAAATTGTGACCTTTGCATGTTAGTTTGGTGAATGTTTAAACGAACTATAGCTCAGTTACTATGTATCAGAATCAAATGAACCTTTGAACACATAAGTTACCTTGACAACAAAATTGGTGACATTATTAACTGTGTTTCATCTTGCATTATCTGTGTTCAAAGGTTCATTTGATTCTGACACATAGTAACTGAGCTATAGTTCATTTAAAACATTCACCAAACTAACATGCAAAGTTATGACGTCACAATTTGTGCTCAATCAGCAATTTGTTTGTCTCATATTTTTTCATACTTTAAACTCTGAAACTGGAAAATATATGAAGGAACGGTAAACTACCTGTACATATCGTCCTATTTTTTGATGCTAAATGAAGCAACAAAAATTTCATTTCATAGGCACTTTAATGTTTGGTAATAATATAAACATTTTAAACATGCTGCCATGGTTGTACCTAATGTACTTCATGGGGGTGGGGTGAAATACATTATTTGTTTAAATTATGTCACTTTAGCCCCCTTTTTCCCATAACCACTATTCCACATTTGTGGTAGGTACTGTACTGTACCAAATAGCATAAAAATGCCAAAACTCAACAACGAACAAATATTGATTGGAAAGTGTGTAGGTAAACTGCTACCAGCACATGTAAAAGAAGGAAATCGATGAAGGCTTGCTATTATTATTAAAGTTCACAACAGACCAAAACCAACACTGTCCTTCAAAGCAGACACCATGAGTTCCTCCATCTCTTTCCCAGATTTTATATGAACTGGCAAAGTAAAGACAAGATCGCATGTGGATGTGGTTGGGCGACAGCGACAACCTAACACACAACCATGCAGGAACTGGCACTTTAGTGCCCTTGAAAAACCAAGAGGTGGCACATTCCTGGCTCCAGTGCACCACTGCAGCAAATCTTGCACTGAAACATCAGCAATTCCTAAAACAAATGTTAAATGTCACATGTTAAACCATTACTTTCTAGGATGGCTTAAGGGTTCTTCCTTTGATGAATAAAATCATCTGGCATTAAACATATTGAAATAATCTGGCTATTATTATAGACCGTGTACAGTAAAATAATAAAGAGGCCAGCTCAGGTAGGAGTGGGTTAAAGTTATTTAAAAAGTAACAATGTTAACAAAAAATGTAGTGAAACTTGATGGTACTGCTACTGGACCTTATCATTAACAAAAAAATCAATAGTACAGTATATTATATTGAAGAGGCACTAACATATTTTACAATTTTAATTAACAGAAAAAGGCCCTACTAACCTCCTGTCTCTAGGTTTTGAAGAAACTCGCAGAAATGTAGAAATGTGTCTCCTTCCTGTTCTCTTAAAATCTGGCTTTCATGATATTCTGGTACAATTTGGTCAATAAGTTTATTAGCTGTAATAGCTATGCCTTTGCTATGGGTAAAGATACACATGACAAGATGAGCCCGGACAAAGTGTGTAATTTTGCGCTTTGTGCATTGTGGGACATGTACCTCAATAATTGAGGTGACTGTCCCATGATGCCTTGCGGTCAACCTCGGAAAACTAGCTATCGACCAGCGACAAGATAATCTTTGAGAAATTTAACTCAGATTGTTATGTTACTCGGTGTTGAAACAGAGGATATATTCAAGTTTTGTATTCAGGCAAACTATTATTGGATTTAAAACAGTGACCCGTTCAAACGCATTCAAACGCCGTTCGAACGGCGTTCGGTAAGCGTTAGAACGCTGCTAAACGCCGTTCGAACGGTTGACTAGAACCGTTCGAACGCCGAATCGCCGTTCGAACGGTTGACTACAACCGTTCGAACGCTGCTAAACGCCGTTCAAACGACTGATTAGAACCGTTCGAACGGCTGAATAGAACGTTCGAACGCTGCTAAAACCGGTACCATGTGTTTTAATATCGTAATCTAGAAAGGGAAACCGTCTGTCGTAGAATGCCTCCGCATGCGTCGCTGGCTCTCGCGTTTCTTTCATTTCAATCTTTATTTCATCAGAAATTACTTTATTAACGAATGATCGGTTCACTCATACATACAGCTGCGTGCACATTCATTGACGGTCAACATCACTATGGCAATGGTCACACCGGATGTTTGTTTCTTTGGTTTGCGAACATTTCGAAAAGCGTCTTTGTAAATCGCTATTTTGATCTGCGTTTGCCCATAGGTTTGCCGAATTGTGGCAAAAACAATTGTGATCAAGTAAATTAGTTTTAAATAGTCTCAAATTACTGTTGTCAGCGAATATCCGTCTCAGTTACGGGCATGAACCGTCGCGAAGAACGCTTACGATATGTTTGACAGTTTGGTTATGTAAATGCTTGTTGATGAACGTTTAATTGGACGCAAGGTTGAACGCTTGTAGGCACTAGCCAACTTCCAACCGTTCGAGATAGCCGTTCGAACGCCACTCACTAGCCGTTCGAATGGTATACAGACCTGTCAACCTAGAAAATTTGAAACAGGGAGGTTTTGCTTATTAACCCCTAAAAACTGGGAGATTTGATCAAAAACTGGGAGATTTTACCAAAACCAGGAAAGAAAACATATGCAGTGAGTGTTTAATTTTTAGAGTTTGTTTTATCCCTTCAGTTCAAAATACCAAGTATTTGCATGCTAGCTCACATGTGGAACATCAACAATAACAAGTTTTATTCTAAAGATCATAAAATCACTGCGGAATGTAAAGCGAATAAAATAACATTGTTCATTGTCTCTTATGCTTGTCATTGTACACTTTGGATGCACTTTTGCACTTCGGTAGAAGATCAGCATCTGGTTGCCATTTGTAGCATGGCGTAACTGCTTCTGGGTTATGGCACTTCATTGCGAGGATACTGGATAAGGAACCATCCAATTTCAGCGAAGACCTACTGTCTGTTTTGTTCTTACGAACAATACTAAATAGTCTCTCCTGCCCCGCATTGCTGTGGGGAATCACGAGCACTACCTCTGCTAGACGTGGAAGGTATTTGAATCGACTTAGGGAGGTTTGTGGAACTTTCATCTGTGAGATATGATGCCATAACACATCAACTCTGTAATGCACTAAGGCGTTGTCATCTTCATCCATTCCATCAATCACTTTTGCTTCAGTCCAAGCAGCTTGGCCAATGTCATCATATGAAAGTGAGCGAAAATCTACAAATTCATCATACAAGTCATCATTCTTGATTGTGTCCATGAATGAAACATTGGAAAACTTCTCCAAGAAAAACTCAACATTCTCCCATTTTGCCTGAAGCCTTTTTTCAACATCTATCCAAATGCTGTTGCAAATTACGTCATTACTAATTGGGAACTTCTCTAGAATGTATTTTAAAGCATGCTTAAAGTAATGTAATGCACCAATGTGAACTTTCATATAGTCATTATCGGAGATGGTACCATCATTCCGTAATCTATTAAGTGTAAATTTTGTAGTGCCACCAAGAAACATAGATCTGGCATTGTCGATAAATATTGTCTCATCACCAAGATCTATCTCTGTAATAGATGAGATATCTTGCAGCACGGCAGGCTTAACGATTCTGTTGGCAAGTTTTCTTCCCAGACGCTCCATTGATGGCTTGAGAATATGAATAGTGGGCTCCTCTCTTTGAAGTAAACGATTGAAGGAGGTAAAAATGCCAATGGCAGCTGAATTGAACAGTAGAGAAGGTCTCGAGCAGTGGATTAGTAAACCAACGATTTAAGCGTTGGAACCTATCATCTCGAAAATCTTCACTCAGGAAATATGCTTTCAAACTTGGTAGCTTTTTCAATATTCTTTCCATACAACGCTCTAATGAAAGCCACGGATAGAAAGATGTTTTAGCACAGATTGATACTCTTGATCACAAAATTCGAAGTATTCGGTGAGTTTTCAGTAGTATAGAAAGTGGGGCTACCAGCACAGTTTTCAATTTTTCGTGCTTTGCAACTAAAATTGAAAACTGTGCTGTTACCACACACTTTCGAGACTACTAAAACGATACGAAATAAATTTCGTTAAATAAAATTCGTTAAATGAAACAAAAATAAATTAGACTCGAAAACCATCACACACGTTTCCCAAAATAGTTTTTCTAGTATTAGTACGTAGAAGCTGCAACTCTCTGTCGTGGCTGGTCATCCTTTTCCCGAGTACAGTATGTTTAAACCTCTCGTCTAGTTCCTCACGTTCTAATATAGTATTAGAGAAGAGTTGTCGTTTGATCTCTCTAACCTGGTAGATAAATAGCAACTCTTTGTTGAGTCTCGCTGTCTTTTCCTCCACTGACTCCCGACGTTCTACACTCATTAAGTTAGTATATATTCATGTCTTTAGGTCGTTTTGTAAATTATTGTAATTAGATAGAACTGTCTCCTTCGTTCGGGGGTTTCCCCTCGGGGATTTCCCCTCTAGCCATGTGACTGAGTACGTGTTTACTAGTTGTTAGTCCACCCGATAACAACCCTAAACAAGGGAGGTAGGGGGATACGTATGATATAAACTTCTCTACGTCTCTTTTAAGTAGCTGGTCAGTAATCAACTCTTTTTCAAGCTTTTCAGGTGATTCAATAGCGTTGAACCCTCCTAACGCGTGGGCGAACTTGCTTATTAAAAGGTCACAGAGAAACACGTTCGCTTTCTCCATTCTTTTTACCTCCCATTCTTCGTATATCTTGTTGATAACTTTATCTGAGGCCTTTTTGAGATAAGCGATGGATTTGTCTATCTCACCGTCCTCTGAGAGTCTTCTTAGTTCGTCTCGTTTCTTGTCTACATCAGTTTGAGGAGTGTCGTCAACTTGTGACGTGTCGATTTGTGGTTCATCAATCACTTCCTGTTCTGCTTCTCGTATGTCTTCAATTAGTTCGTCAATTGTATCAGTATTTTTTGTCTTCCGTTTTGGCATGTCCTATACTATACGACGTGTTTTGTTTTTGCGGAATAACTATTTCGTACGAGTACGGATGTCTTAGAAGTATCTCCAATCTTGCGTACTCGTTGTCTTTCAACTGTTTTATTATTTTCTGAATTTCCTCTTTATCGACTCCGTTGAGATAATCGTCTACGATAATTTTCATATCGTTTCTGTTAGGGTTGTACAATGTTACTAACTTTGAGATGTTCTCACGATATGGTTTACTAATTGAGGTTAGTTGTTGTGTTATGACTATTGTGGATAGTTTGTAATGTCTAGCGCTAAAGGCTAGTTTAACTAGTTCGCTTGTTCTGTTTTTAACGTCCTGCCCACCAGCACAATCATCTAATATTATTAGTGAATTGGTACCTTTATAAGTATCAGTCACGTGTTTGAGGACTACGTTGACCTTATCTTGCTCACACTGAATAGCGATAAAGTTTGGGTCTCTCAAGTATTTCCACTCTATGTACGTTTTATTCCATTCAAATGTTGGACATATAAGAATGATGTAATCGAAGTGGTTCGTGTAGTCTTTCTCTATCATATCCAAGAGGTAGTGCGTTTTACCACAGGCTGTCATACCAACAATTAGCATGTTAAAAGGCGTTTTCATATAGAATACTATATGTTTTAGTATTGGATTGATTGTAGATCGTTGTTGATAAGGTTTACGAGTCCGTCGGAGAGTATGAATATTCTACACATGACGTTCGCTGTTGTGACTTTTTTAATGATTTCCATCAGTATTCCTGACTGAGTATTCACGATCTTTTTTCCAGTGGCTACTTTAGCGTTATCTTCGATAGATCTAAGGTCAACAACCAAAGCGAAACCGTCTTTGTAAAACTTTTGGACAGTCATGTGCTGGTCACAGTCTAGTTTTCGTCCAAATAGTCGTTTCGCTTCTACCCATAGTCTTGATTTTGGTATTCCTTGACTGTATACCATATTTGGCACGCCTTCTATAGTAAGTTTGACTGACTCTATGTTTGGGTAGACGAACTCCTCACTGTCAGTTCTTGTCTTATTTGTGAAGAGTAGAACGATAGCTTTCATTGACTTTCTTGGTAGGTTAATATTTTCGTTCACAAGTGTGATTCCTTTATCCCACTCCACAGTCTTCATTAGCGTGACGTGCTCGTATGAGAGAGATCTACCGGATGCGTATAGAGACGATACTTCATCAGCGATCTCTTGACTCTCGATAGTTTCGTACTCCAATTCGAGGTTCTCCAACGTATAACCAGTAACAGCTGATCCAGATTGAGCCACCATAATATCAGTTGCTTTGGGGAGTGTGATTATGTACCTGAGATTATTGTTCATATTATACGGTGCGTATAAACCGTGATCTTCTAGAATCTTGTCAAGTTGAATCTTTTGTTTAGTGCCGTGAATAGAGAACATCAGACCGTCGCTAACTTTTTGTACGTTTCCACTGGCCGCGCCGCTGTCATCCTTCGAGATTAACTTTCGAAGGTTCTCGTTTGCTAGGCCGTATTCGATCATAGCCGTTCGCTCTGTTTTAGGTCTCCACAAATCTCTGTACGTACCGATAACACTCTCACCACAGTTGTCGTACACAGTCTCACCTGCTAATTTTATAACCAGTTTTTCAGAGAGTAGTCTCGAGAGGTTATTAAGAAACCATGATTTCGCGTTCGCACTTTTGAAGTCGAATAGGAGATGGAAACTGGAGGGTACCAAACAAGTGTTACCCTTTGTCTTTGGGATGTCAATGTATAACTCCTCCTCTGGATTGGCTTTGTTAGGGTTCAGTGTCACAACGTGACGGGTTCTTGTACCTTTGATAGCAGATATTTCACGACGTCTATATCCAGGAAGCAACTCTTTTTCACTAGTATTCATACTATATATTATAACACATGTTTTATTTCCTCTGTTTGTACTGATCGTAGACGAACCAAGCTAGTGCTATCGCTAGGATCCATAAATTAGACGCTAACCAAGATATGCCTGCAGCTCTCCACTTTAGCGCAGTTGCCACCACGTTTAGCAGTCCAGCCAGTAGAGGGCCAGCCTTTGTGGCTAGGTTAGCTATAGCTTTTCCTAATTTTCCAAGTGCTTGACCACCTTTGAAGACAACACTTCTAGCAGATATTATAATTGTGGTGATAAAAGAGGCTATGGTTATTCCTAAAGCCGAAGCGCCTAACCAATTTTCTTTAAACCACTCCTTTACTTTTTGTAACCGAGTGATTTCCTCTTCTTGTCGCTCCCTAACAGTCTCACGTTCCAATTGATCTAAGGTTCGGTCCCTAGCTATCTTGAGACCTGTCAATCGTTCATTCAACTCGAACTCCTCTGTGGAGTCGGCTTCCCATCTGTTGATATCGTCTGCGGTCTTGTCAATAGCGTCCTGAAAATAGTCGGCTTGAACTGTTAGAAATTGTGGTCTAGTGTCTGGATCGATTGTATCACTTGGGTTTAGGACACCTTAACTCGCGATTTTCTTCTTCTGTTAACCCAAATACGTTATCGTAGTTCATTTCTGTTCTAATTACTGGGAAGTCTTCACTCGAAACTGTGGTGTCTTCTGTTCTATCGTCAGTTGTTGGGGTGTCTACATTTTCTGTTCTAACGTCAGTTGTCGTGTCGGGGGTTTGACCGACCAACTGCTTAAACTGTTCAATCGCACTCTTACTTTTAATGTCTGTACTGTAGATTAAACCATTTTTTCCAGGTTTTAGTATTAGTTTAGGTTTCAAATATTTACCATCTTCTCCTACCGGTTTGAAAAGAATAGAACCTGATGGTGTTACATATGACCTATTGACTATATTCCTTGACACATCGTCATTACTGAGTCTTTTTTTATACAGTTTACGTATTTTTCTATCTATTAGATTGGTTCTTTTTATATCATTTTCTAAAATCTCTTTGTTGAGTGTTTTTAGCTTACCCAACCTTCTTTCGATTTCGCTAGCCTCTTCGAAAGCTAAATTGAAGCTCTCGTCGTGGACGTCACCATATGTCGTCAGTTCAGCAAATACTACTGCTGGAGCCTCAGTGGTGACATCGCTGCCTTTACTAGTGATTAACACTGTTTTCCCATCTTCTCTGCCTGTGAATAATGTCTTCGTAAATCTGTTTTGTAACCTGAGTTTTATGGCTCTAGTCTCTATCTCTATTTCCACCTTGACGATTTTGGCTAATCTAACGGTTTGTTCTTGATCTGTTTCGTCTTCTATGAGTGTAGTATTGTTAAGTGTCTCGAGCTTTTCTTCTAACTGCTCGTCTGTATACTCCTTAAACTTGTCAAGATTTTGCATTTCGATTTCATCGAACCCTCCTTCAGCCATTATACACTACTCAATATTTTGAATGTCGCTTTCTGGTATCCATGAGTTGTGCTTACTGTCGTAGCCAAGCCACTTGACTAAAACCATTTTCTTACCTCCCACCTTCTTTCTCTTTAGTATCTTCTCAACTTTATATACATCGTCTTTTTTATCGACAGCTGACAACTCTTCCTCATAGAACTTACCAACGATAGGTTCCCCTTCATGGTCCTCTATCTCGTACACGGTAGGGTCACCACGTATGACCTTTGTAACTTTGAATAGCTCCTCAGTGAAGTTAGCCTCATACCCTTTTGCAAATATGCTCTTGTACTTTGATATCCTGACAGTCTCACCTACTTTAAACTTTGGTAGTGGGTAGTCACCGAAATGGTGTCCAAACAACGTCGTCCATACTTCGTTTTCGTTTTTCTTACTAACGTCTTTAGGTTTCATTAGAATAGTACTATGTTTGGTATTGTTGTAATTCTCAACGAGCTGATCTAAAACGTCAATCCACTTGTACGTTCCTTTACTGTAGAAGTACTTCCACATAGACGTCTTGAGTGTTCTGTTAAACCGTTCCACGACTGCTGCCTTTTTATCAGAGTTCGTGCTGAAGTACTTCACATTGTGTTTATCCAATAGATCCTTCACACCAACGTTATAGAATTCCTTACCGTCGTCAAACTGAACCAGCTTTGGATACTCGCCAAATCTAACCTTAGCCTTCTCCAATAACTTTGAGACAGCCTTAGTCATGTTTTTCGTATCTTTCCTGTAGACAGGTATGGTAAACGCATACCTACTAAGGATCTCAGTGGCTGTTAGTATCCAGTAGTACCCGTTGTTCTTGTGCTTGTACTTACCCATATCGGCCAAGTCCATCTGTATCTGCTCACCCAGATAGTCAACAAACGTTTGTCTAAACTTGTGTTTCTTAACAACTGGTTTGTACCTAGTGTATGTGTCTTGAGATTTTAGCCAGTCCTTTATCTTTACCCTACTAACGTTTAGACCGTCTTCTTGTGCCTTTTGGTACAGCCTCTCGGCGGATTGGTAACCAGTTGATGGGTTGTAGTAAATATCTCTTAGTTCTTGCTCTACGTCCATATACACTACGTGATGTGTAAATCTAACAACACCTCGCCAACGTTAATACTGTTATCGTCCTGATCTGTTATCTTGAACTCTAGTTGATTGATGATTCCTTTATTTATTGGGATTTTCGACCCAACATCAAAATGTTGTACAGAGCCCTTTAATGTCTGTGTGCTAGTTATTGGCAGTACTGCGATACAACCACTTTTGCTACCATTAACTATGTTCTTAGACCTGTCCACAATATTAGATGTTACTTGTATGTATTTCAGTCCTCTGTTAACGTTCACAACGTTAGGACTGGTTTTTGTGGTGGTTATTGTAGTGTTTTCGTCAAACCCTAGAAGTTGTCCAAATTTAAACAGTTCTATTTGTTGATCAGTTGTTATCGTACACGTCGAGTCATATCTGTTAGCCACTAGCTTGACGTCTCCTAACTCTTTCAAGTCGTCGGCAATCGTTTTAAAGGTGTGGTACCCAGGACTAAAAACGTGGTTGTTACTGTTATAAGTTATCTTACTGTTGACTGTGGTTACGTTAACGTAGTCCCAAAAGATGGTTGCCTTCTCCACTAGTAAGTGAGGGTCTGAGTTAGTTGCTATAATTGACTCTGGTAGGTCTATAGTTTTCGTTGAACCACTAATCAATACTACCACTCTCATATAACGTACGGTATGTTATGATGGATGCGTTCAAAAGAAAGTATCCTTATGCTGACAATAATAGGTTTTTTCTTGATGTTGACGACAACATGCATATACATATATTCTTCGTGACGAAAACTAATATTGGTGACGTTAGTGTAGACTCGAGTAGGTTTAAGAGTAACCCGGAGTATACTAAGTATCTAACGATAAACAAACCAATGATAGTTAACCAAAAAGAGATAGCTAATGCCATACGCGTGGCTAAGCTGAATCTAGTTAAAAAGTACCCTCACGTCACTTTGAGCAAGTTTGAGTTCGATCCAACTGTCTCACAAGATGGTGAGGTTAATGGCGTTGACATATATTTTAGAAACAACGACATCATAAGCACTAACATAACTAGTGACACCTTCAAAAACGACAAGAGTATGTGGGTTTGGTTACACAACAACAAGTCTCCAAAAGGTCACGACGACAAGTTTCCAAAAATATGGCTATCTGGTGGAACTATCCAACCATTACCGAAAGGTCGCAAGAACCACTGGGGACTTTGGGATGGTTATCCAACGGAAAACGTGTTGAACTACCCAGTGAATAACTTTAGAGTCTTCGTTAACCAAAAGAGCTACTTTCTCTCAAAGCTACTAATATTACAAATCACCACGTCAAAGACAAAGTCAAAGTGGGACGACAACGAGAGCTACTATAGAGTAGTGTTTGCAACGTATTGTGCAAGTTTCTGTTGTGGAGTGTCGTTACAACACTTATCACCCTCACAAGAAGTTCACCCTGTTATTACGAGTGTGATGAGGTTCCATCTATACTTTACTGTTAGAAGACTTCTCAGAAGGATGGAAGGTGGTGAGAGTATGAGATCTATAAGTAGAGAGTTTGACGCTGGAGAATTGTATGGCAAGACAGACAAGATTCCTAGAAAACATTATTACCAGGGTAAGGTTCTTGCTGATGGTACAACAGGTGAGGAGAGAGTCTTCACGATTAACGACGTTAAGAACGACTACAAACGATACGTTCCTCTGGTGTCGAATGGTTTCACCAACGTTGGGAGACAATACCTAAATCAGTCTATAGAAGCCTTTGTTTACTCCACACTTGGTGCACAAGCAAGAACACGTGTGTCAGTCGTTGGTGATTCTGCAGGCAGTCTAGAGACTCAACAAGAGTTCCGAAAGCTGGTGGAGGATAGTGTTATAAACTACGACGTGTCAACGTGGATTCTCAACATGAACAAGTCGATTAGAGACACTAATGTTGTCCAAAATCTTGCGTTATCACCGTCTACGTGGTTAATGCCAAGCAACGTTGTAATCCTCAAGAACAAAATCGCTGGGTACAACAACCTATTGAAGACTGCTACACAGAGTATGAAGTTTGGAGTAAATAGTGGGTTAAACTACGCGAAAACGACGGAGGTTAAGAAAATACACCAAGAAGGTGGAGAGCACCTGGAGACACTTGACAAACCAAAGGTGACGAATCGTCTGGTGACATCAAACGTGGCACACCAGGAAGGTGGAGAGCATCTGGAGACACTTGACAAACCAAAGGTGACGAATCGTCTGGTGACATCAAACGTGGTACACCAGGAAGGTGGAGAGCATCTGGAGACACTTGACAAACCAAAGGTAACACATCAAGAACGTCGTCTAGAAGTGACACCAGACAACACAGAGTTGTGGCTAGTCCTAGGGGTCTCGGCTGTGTCTGGCTATTTAGTAAGCAAATATGTGTTATAGCATAATGAGTCTAAGTTATGGATTTGAGGACAGAGACTACGAGAGTGACAAAATATTAAGAAGAGCGAAGAGACATCTAGACAGTGACCCTAAGTTAAGCGTTAGCGGTGGGAGGATGTCTGGGAATATAGATATGGCGTTCAGGGCACTCAAAAACGTAGCAGATCCAGAAGACGATTGGGATGCTATCAATAAAAAAAGTGTTGGAGTCTGTATACTTATCGCAATACTTTAGAACGCAGTCCTATAACGTTCTATTTGATTTTAACGTCACAAACCATGCTGTGAGTATGGTGGAGTACCACAGTGGAACAAATAAAGTGAAAACCATTAGAGATAAAACGAATATGTTAGTTCAATACGATCCAACGTATGGTCCTATTATTGGTGTTAACAACGGTCATAGCTTCCTATCCCCTCAGCTAACTCCAATTCCGTTTGAAGCTGGAGTGCATTTTAACTGTCCACGTATGCAATACTGTGACATATCCGTTTTTATGGTAGTGAGATTAGTCACGAGGGTTTCTACGATAGATTGGGAGGCAATTATCTCAAACGATGATGGATCGTGGGACAAGTACATAGGATACAAAGGAGGAGAAAACGATAAATTATCATATGGTGGTGGCTCTCCAGCAAAGGAGTATACGTGTACAATCCCAAATAACATCGACATCACCAAGAGACATATGATATCAATACATTGGCGGATGGGTAACTCCTACGTTAAGGTGAACAACATAAGATCAACAGACTCAGACTTCACAGCTAATCATGAAGAGATAGGGTCTCCTTACGTAACGATCTTTGGAGTGTATCGACCAAAAATACCACTCGCACCGTATAAGTACCCGTCTTTGATAGAGTTCTACGGTGTGAGGGTTGTCTCTGGCTACATGACGAGCCGAGACATAATATTAGTTGGTAGAGATATGATGAAGGAATATGATGCGAGCTAAGATATATGAGGAAGAAGTCAGTTGTTGTTTTCAATCACATATCAAAGGATATGTCAGAGGAAGAGGTACTAGAGCTCAAACGCTTGTACGCGTACTACCACAAACTAGAAGCCTGTTACAAATGGAAATACAAGAGGTTGAAGAAAGTTAAACTATCGTTAAACATGACTAGCATAGGGTTAACGACAGTAGGGATTGTAGCTGGATCGATAACCGCTAACCCTCTAATCATTGCTTGTATTAGTGGTCCTGGTGTGATCATCCAAGGCTACTTGGCTAAATCCAATCTGACTAGTAGAGTGGAGCATTGTAAGTTCGCACACACTAGCTACAAAAAGATACTGACACAACTAAGATCGTATCTTAGAGGTCTTCCTTACAATGAGTCAATGTTCCTCTCAGACGTAGTGTTGGACGATAACGTGACTGACTTATGCCCACCAATCAATGGAATGGTGAGAAGGTACAGTAGAATATATGAGACATAAGAGGGTCCGACTCCGACCCCCTTTAAACATGGGTCTACACGTAAGAACCAGTGGTGTGTCAGTCGACAAGCCCCAAGAGTAGGTGCTCAGAAGTATCACCAATTAGGAGTTTGTTCTGACCAACCCCCCGTTTTGGGGGGTTGGTCAGATCGTGTGTTTGTGCAAAGCAAATTATTGTTTTTTAAACCCCGTCGTTTCAACGGGGTTTAAAAATATACATCCAAGTACAGTCTATATATCAGAACCAGGAGTATTGAGCAGTTATTTTTTAAGAATAGCTGACCCCTCAAAACGGGGGGTCAGCTTTACCTAAAGAAAAACACTACTTTAAGTTTAAAATAAAACATACGTTATAGTATAGGTGATGAGTATCACTAAAATATTTAGAAATAACGACATGTCAGTCACTGCTATAAAAGATGGAGACAATATTTGGTTCTACGGAAAAGAAATTGCAGAGATTTTAGGATATAAGAGACCGTATAAGGCTATAACAGATCATGTCGACGATGATGAGAGAAGAAAAGTTAGTAAAGTAACACCTCAGAGTATACCAATTGATACAGACTGTCAAAACAGACAAGTTTGGCAAATCAACGAGTCTGGAGTCTACGCTCTAATATTCTCATCTAAACTAGAGTCTGCTAGGATGTTTAAAAAATGGGTATTCACAGAAGTTCTACCATCCATTAGAAAGACGGGCCAGTACACACAATGCAATCAGTTATCAATAATGAATGAGACAGACTTGCACTATGACATTGTGAAGTACATTAGAGAGTACCATCCAACAATAGTCATCCCAGGGTTGGGTGAGTACCAAGACACATCTACTAAAAGAATAGATGGATGGAAGAAGGGTTACAGTGGTGGACAACCAGATTTGATAGTTCCACAACTACACAAGAGATACAATGGTTTTGCTATAGAGTTCAAAACACCGAAAGGTAATGGGGTTATTAGGAATAACCAGTTGAGGGTATTAAGGAGACTAAGATCACAAGGGTACAACACATTACTATCCTCAGACCAACATGAGATAATACATTTCATAGAGACATATATGACAGACTCTAGAGCCCTGTGTGAGTACTGTAATAGGAGATTTAAGAGTGAAACCACACTGTTTAATCACCAAAGATACTTTCATCGAATACTCTATCTGTGAGATAATCTGTGAGATGACTGTGAGACGATCTGTGACGAGATATCACGTATAATATAGATGACTGACAATGAGTCTGTACCTATTATAACGTCGACAACAAGGGTTAAAGACCCTAAGAGAGTAGAGGCAGGCAAACGCTTGGCTGCTATATCTAAAGCAGCCAAAGAGAGGAAGATGAGAGAGAGAGTGATAAATGAGGACGATAGTTTTAACTACGGATACATCATAGGCACTATAGGAGTGGTAATAGCCGCTGGTTCATTGTATTACACGATTAGTCAAGACAAACAAGTAGTAACCGAAGAGTCTAAGACCGTCGTTATAAAACCACCACGTAAACTCGACAGCTTCGATTAAAACATGTCGTATAATATATGGCATCAATAGACAGAAAAGAACTGATGAACGAGCTATACGACGCAGCCCTTGTGACTGCTGGAGCCGTAGCCGTATCCATGGCATCAAAGAAAGTACTAAAAGAACCGTTAGGCACTCCTGAATCAGTGAAGGGCACCCTCAAGTTAGCGACTGCTGTAGGCGTTTCAACGCTACTCGTTAAGTGGGCGCAGAGCAAGAAATACTTACCTATTGACCCGTTCTCAAAATAATCTAACGTAATACATAATGGCTAGTGTGATAGCAGGTGGTTTATTCAACGCTATAGCATTCGCAGGAGCTGGATTCATATTCAGCAAGCTAAACCACACCGGCTACGAGACAGAGATAAAGAGACACAACAAAGCATTGGAGAGTCTTGCAAGAGCGAAAGAAAAGTTCTACGAGAACGAGATTCGTCAGAGAGACAAAATTCAGGAGCTAAGACAACAACTGTCAGATGCTAATGCAGACATAAACGACACGAACCACGCTCTGGATCAACTAAGACAAGTACTGACGATACAGTATGATGGGAAGACATTTAGCAAAGAGCCTGAGTTGTCAGACTATTACAAACCTTCAGATGAGATGAAAGAATATCAAACGGTATTCGTTGGAGTTGTTGGACTACCTTTAGGTTACTTAACATATAGAGTATTATAGAAATGAGCACTAAAACTTTGAAGGAGATGGCTATGGAATTTGATAAAAAGCGTAACTTGACAGAGACACTCTCTTACCAAACTCGTCAGATAGAAGAGTTGGAACAACTACTATCAGACGCTCTAAAACAGGTCACAACAATAAAGTGTGAGTGGGAGATACTAACCGACAACCACGAAGTTACTACACTACAGTCTAAAGATACATATAGTGTAGTAACTTAGATGGTTGACGAACGTACAATGAGAATGTTCTATGCTGGGTATACACTGGATGAGATTGAGACATCAAAAAAGTGGAGTGGTACTACATTAGGGTACACGTTGGACGAGATCAAGAATGGAAGTAAGGACGCAACACCAAAAAAGTGGCACGACACCACATACTGTTACGAGTGTAGTAACCACAGAACCCAAATCGAAGATGGTATATTTAGTTGTAACAAGTGTGGAGAGACTACCTACGGACGCGTGAGAAACTTTGTACCTAACATTTGGATGTACAGGAAATCGGCTCATAGTTACAGTAAGTGGTTAGAGAGAATGTTGACTGGACTAGTTAACGAGAGTGACATACCAACAGTTGTCAGTGATTTTATAGAGATAATATGGTCTCTTAAAAGAAACAAGTTGATTGTTAAGAATATATCGAAATATATTTTCTATGTCATAAGAATATGCTCTAGAAGAGGTATAGAGTTGAGAGGTAGTCTTAGCGACCTCAAACCTGGTAAGGTTAAGGTACGATTCGAGTATAACCTGTATAGTGTAGTATACAAGGATCTAGGTTGGGATGGGAGAGGAGATCCATACTACAATGAGTGGGTAAATAAAATATATAGTAATATATAATGGCAAGACCAAAAATTTACCAAACCAAAGAAGAAGCTTTAATAGCAGCCAGAGCGCAAACCAAAGAGTGGATGAGAACTCATAAGTGGGTGTGTGAGACATGCGACCAGTCATACCACGTGACCTCTAAATATAAACACATCAAGACTAAAAAACATTTTAGGAACCTAAACAGCTAGTTCTGGACTATTTTGTAATGTCCATACGCATAGCTAGACACACCGTCTGGTAGTATATGTCGCTTGTCGTCAAAGCAACTTAAGGATATCTTATTTATTTCATAGCTTCCTAGTTGGTGGCTCTTGCTGCGAATAGTTTTAATTATGTGAGACATTTGCTCACCATTTGTCAGGACACTTTTATAGTTGTCGTGTCTTATATTATTTCTAATGGTACTCTTCTTGATACCTTTAGCAGTCTTCCCACCTTTTCCATCCTCTTTTATGTAGCTATACATTTTCGATCTTAAACCAACGAACTCAACGATTGGGACTCCTAATGTCTCATCCTTCATTTTACCAATAACCTTCTTGTTGGTTAGGTCGAAGTAAGGAGAGGACTTATCATATCCACTAAAGTCGAACATTTCTTTGTTAGCGTACATGTCTTTGTACACATCCTCCGTCTCAATCTCATACATTAGGCTATCCGTGTCTGTGAATAGTAGTTTGGCTTTGTTGCCATACTCCTTTTTGATGTTATTGTAGTGGAAGTCGTACATCAATGTCTTTGATAAGTCTAGAATACACATACCTACGTATGCTGGTCTATTTAGAGTTAGTGTCTCTTTGATCTTGTGAACTGCTACCAAGTTATTGTCAAATATTTTACTGCTAACAAAGGTTGGTTTTGACGTTAGTTTCTTCAGTTTTTCCTTGTCTGTTACTAACTCCACATTCACACGCTTTCGTAGATTCTCCATAGTCTTTCCAAACACACTATTATTCATGAGCTTAAAAAAGTCTTTCTCAAAGTCATTCTTTGCTTGGGTTCTCTTATCCGTGTTAAAGTCGATATATTGCTTGAGCCACGGTGACTGATCGAACTGAAGTACTCTATGTACCTTCTTAACCTTCATTCCCAAACTTCTGTATAACTGTAGGTTTCTATAATGAACGACATACTTACTCTTACCGTTTAGGTTAGGTATAAGTTTCGCAACCTCTCCTACAGATATCTTAAACTTATTTTGGATTGTCTTACAATAGTTTGACAACATATCACTACTTACTTTCATCCTCTCAGGGGCTAAAGGATAGTCGTTGTGAAGATCGTGCAACTCCTCTGGATACTCTAAATCAACCTCGAGTATCAAACCTTTGTCTGATTCGTTGTTATATTTGTCTAGACTGTTGATGTCAAAACCTTCGACCCACTCAAATCCACCAGTCGGTAGATACTGACACATAGCCCAACCGTAAAGGTTATTCGCATCTAGGTATACGATGTGTTTCGATGGTTTACTACTATCATACCCCTTCATGTATTTGTTATTAGCTTCTCCGTGCCTATGTGTTATGCAGGAGACACCACCCCGCATTCCTTTCTCGATGAACTGAAACATATCAATGTTAGTCATTAACTTTAGTTCCACTCCTGTCATCTTTAGAGCAGCGTCCCACGATAGTCCAGGTGATGTGAAGTAATGACAAGGATCTAACTGGTAGTACTGTTTACACGTTCTTCTAAAGTTCTCGAACACGTCAGCCAGTAGGTATAGGTCGTGGTACTCACCCATATTCTCCACACCCATTGTCTTACACACTTCTTGAGCGTGCTCGTAGTCTGTGTCTGACACATGCTCGTCGTTTAGGATGCTGTAGAAACTCTCCTTTGATGGCAACTCAAGTTCGTTAAACTTATCGAAACTATCCATATAGTCATATGGGTAAACACCTTTTCGCGACACCAACTCTAGCTCCTCGCCTTGAAATAGTTCAGACGTATACTTGAGACATTCCTTTGGTAGGTTGTTCACCAGGTTGGCTAGACTAGAGCTCATGAATTGGAAACTATCTAGAAACACTAGATGTTTACCTAACATGAATGCCATATATTTCTCCATATTATTTGGTATGACGTTGATTTTCTGACCTATCTTGCCTATCTCTTGCATTATGAAGTGACTATCGTACCCTCTTAGATTATGGAATATGACAGGTATCTTATCAGTCAGTCTATAGTTCCTATTACATAACTGATGTGCCGAACCTCTATACTTACCAGTGACATGACAATGATCTCTAACTCTCACTTGTCCCCTTTTGTATTCTCTATCACAAATATGACATTTAGTCGCTTCCTTGAAGTTAACCTTGTCAGCTATGGTCATCACCATGTCCTTATTAAAATGCTCCTTTCTGACTTTCTTGCAGTATTTAACCTCCTCTAGCATCTTTTTCATGAACTTCCTAACTGCGTTCTTACCTCGAAACATCTCTACTGGTTTACTATATTTATCGTCATAACAGCACACTACTTTGTATCCATACCCACATTCCGTGTGTCTTTGGTACTCGCTAGTGTACGATCCTGTGAGTGGTGTCACGTTGTCAACCTTCTCTGTGATAGCCTCGAAGTCTGCGTATATTACGAATGGTACCTCTAATTGTTTATGAAAGTTTTCATACCCAAGAGTGCTGTCTTCTTCATCTGGCATCTTGATCGCTTGCTTACCATTTACCACCATACAAACCTCCTTATGATTCTCTAGAATCTCATTGGTAGTAAAACAATGAAGACAGTACCTACAGAAATTCTTACGACACTTGTGATTAGACTGACCACACATAAACCTACCAAAGTCTTTGATGTACACGTAGTGTCGTTTAACACCATTCGTTATTAGCAGCAGGTCCATATGATCCTCACACTTCTCCTCAGAAACGTAGATAGGGAATGGCTGCTTGTCCTCATACCCAAACACGCTGATGCTAATATCATTCTGCCTCTCAATCTTTTTGTACTGTTTCGTATCCACTGGAAATCTCACTCCTTCATAATTGACAGAACCTACGTTCTTCTTATGCTTCGACACTCTCTGCGGATTCTTTCCTACAGGACACTTGTGCAACACGTGACACCACATGAAACACTTGTCATCTTCATTCTTTATATTAATCAAACCTTTCGACGCGTTCCTCAACTCTTCCGGTAGCTCAATATAACTCGATCCTTTAAGAGGCTTATACACTACCACATTAATATAGTGATCGTTAACACTATCTACAACCCACCCAGACCCTTCTGACAACCACACAGCTATACGATTCACTATCTCCTCACTAGCTTGCTTCGTAGTCCCACTAATATCAACACTATTAGTCACTGTTTTGACAACACTATTGAAGAAGGCTGTCTTAAACATAGACTCTCCATCACCAATTTGTTTCTCTAGAGTCACTTTCAATGTCTCAGAAAACTTTAAACCTTTCAGTCTCTCTAACTCTTTCTGTAAAGTTGAGCCCACTACTCCTCTAGTCTTGACTAGTTGTTTTAGTGAATCCTTATTGTCGATCACCTTAACACTATACGACTTGGTGTACCCTTTTAGAGCAACTCTCCTTTGCACTACAGTAGGACGTTTCATCTTAGCAATAAGACTAGTGATTCTCTTGTACTCTTTGTCTGAGGCCTCCTGACTTAGTCGTGACCTCCTCACATATCGCCTAAGATCACGTCTAGCCTTTCGAACTTCTCTGACCTCCCTAACTCTGGTGACTCTACTAATAACGTTCTCTCTAGATCCTCTCCTAATAAGATCCATCCACTTATACCCCAACGCTTTAGCATCAGCTAGATAGCCAGACATCCTCTCTAGAAAACTCATCTTAATATTCGGTATAACTAAATTACCAGAACCTATAGCAGGATCATGTGCACCACCACTCGATAGTGTACCACTACGAGCGACATTACCACCCATAATAGGGTTACGTTTACGTTCAGACTTTTTCATACGAGTCGTTTTATTATTTAATATAGCTAAGTCCTTAGACCTTTTTGAATCATGAGCCCCACTCAACTCATGACTCGAAATAAATCCCATATCAGGATCATATGTAATATTGCTTGACATAGTCTTGTTACGAGCGACATCCTCACCCACAGCAGCCCCACGTCTAGACACCTCACTCTGTAGCCTACTAGCTGACACATGTCTAATAGACTCCAAACCATGCGACATATTGTCTATTAGTAGTCTCGAAAGTGGTGGTAACAGCACACTTTCTCCATTTGAATGTCTCAACTTCTCTGGAGAACTCAGCACTTTTTCCGTTTTTGGATTCCACATATTTGCTCGAAAATTATATGTGGAATCCAAAAACGAAAAAAGTGCTTCGTTCCCCAGAGAAAAAAGTTGAGACATGAAAAATGGAAAAAGTGTGCTGGTAGCCCCACTTTCTATACTACTGTTTTCCCTTTCTTTTAGTACTTTTGTCAAACCAATAATAACAGTCTACACACACATCTTCCACACTAAGGTTGACGTGTGTACTGAATGCTTCATTGGCATGACTGGCTGCAATGTGGGCCAGATGACAAGGGCATCCTGCAATAAATGTCGCAGGATTCTTCTCCAAGAAACGAGATGCCACTGAATTATTTATGCCAATCATGCTGTTAGTGTTATCAACACTTAAACTGACACAATTTGTCCAAGGCATATCTTCCTCAAAGCATTGCTCAATTGCCTCAAATATCTTAAAAGCTTTGCAACAATCATCACCTTCAGTGACACACATGTTGAAAAAATGATCAGTGACAAGTTTAGATCGTTTTATGTCATATATTCTGATTGACACTGGATTCATCTTCTGGACACCAGTATCATTTGATCCATCATGTCCGACACTATATGCATGGGTCTTGCAGTGTTCAACTATATAGTTGTGACAATCAGGTGCAAATGCTTCATTCAAAATTGCAAATGTTTTGGTTTTGGCACATGAATAAGATGATGCAATTTTGCTATCCGGAAAAATTTTTCTTGAAGAGGGGCCCCATGTGATCTGCTGTGGCTATAGGTAAGTTATGTTGAACAATAAAGTTGGTTACCATAACTTCAGCATTCAAAACCTGGTTTTCGAAGTTGATATCAGAAGATTTAAAGAACGATAACTGGGGCTGCTTTTTCCAGGAAGAGTAATTTTTAAGGTGAGTTTCCGTCTTGCAGTGGTCTTCGACGTCTTTTAATCCTTGATGATGACAACTCAGATTTTTACCACATGGAAGGCAATGAAATTTATAAACATCACTTTTTACTGCTTGAATAGGATGCAAAGGTCTCCACTCGGTTTTAAAAGCAACTTTGTACTTAGCAGATCCAGTGTACTTTCTTTTAAGCGGTATTTCTGCTTCATTTTCACTTTCAATTCCTGATGCAGCACTGCTGTCACCGTCAGAGCTTGAGTACGACGCCATGTTGAATAAAACACGTGTTTCTTGAGATCCCATGTTACCCCCACTTACCCCCACTAATATTGCCTCTCGTATCCCTTTGGTAACCTAATTATCCTTATTATTTATATTATTGCGTAAAAATAGCTAAAAAAGTGAAACTGAAAGACTTGGAGTCTACGGTTTCGGTTTGAGCTTGGACACGCTTCATTTTCACGCAATTACTGTATCTGGAAAACATTTCAATACTTTATAAAGAGTTTATTACAATTAAATCAAGAAACCGGGAGAAAATCCTTCATACCGGGAGAAAAGGGTCAAAACCGGGAGTCTCCCGGTGGCACCGGGAGAGATGACAGGTCTGGGTATAGCTAGCCGTTCGAATTTTTCACCAAACCGTTCGAACGGCGTTCGAAATATTATTTTTTCCCATTGAGGGTCACCTATTAATTTTCTTCTTCCAAAATAGAATTCCGTTTCAAATAGATCAACATATTTATCGCTTGCTTTGAATACAAATGTGTTCGCTGAGTTCTTGTCTCGCTGAGTCTTGAGTTCAAGTGATTCTCTGACCGTGTAACCATAGAAACAACCTCATTAATCAACCAATCACAGTAAAGTATCTATGAACACATCCCGTCACACTTTGCGAGCATAAATTACACACTTTGTCCGGGCGCATCTTCTAATGACTTCCAATCTTCAGGATACTCTTTTACACTATTCAGGATACCATATGTGGCAAGTCCTTCCTGCAGCTGTTGAAGTTGGGGGAAAACCTTGCCTACCTGGTCCATGACACATATTGCCCTTGAGAAAAAAATGGTATGTGACTGGACATGACTACGAAATTTAAATACTCACTCTACCAACATGCAATATGCGTTAAGCCAAATTAGTGAAAATATTATGCACTTTGTGAATGGAGTATAAGGATGGAATATAAATATTTCTGGTGAAAATGTGTAATTGTAGAGTACCTGAATATTATAAAGTAGAAGCATTTTACCGATTTTACCGAAGCATTTATTTTTATAAGTATACTACAACCACAACATTATTATTAGCAATACAAAGATACAGATCATTTACACCCTGGTCTACTATACACTGTTGGTAAAAAAGTAGAGTGCTCGTAGACAGCTAGTGTTTTGGATATATAACAAAGTGAAAAGGTGGTAAACTGCCAAGATTTCTAGTGACGAAATACTGACGTTTCGAGTGGAGCCCTTCATCAGAGTAAGACAAGGGCTCCGCTCAAAACATCAGTATTTCGTCACTAAAAATCTTGGCAATTTACCCCCTTTTCACTTTACTATAATACACTCATGATACACTGTAGGTACTCTGATTTACATCAAATTTATTCCAAATTTATTTCCAAATTTATTTCCAATTTTCAAACTGGCCCGCTTTGGCCGCTTACCGGGATGGAAAGTAAAGATCCATACACATATTCCGAACTTTATGCTAACAAAACAGCAACCCAAACCCTCAGAACTACAATTGTCTTCCTGGACACCTTTCAGAAGGAACCATTGTTTAAAGTAATAATTCAGAATAAAAACAAATTGTCAATGTAGTTAAATAGAGCTATAAACTACTGTATACTCTATTCCTAGAACATATGCCTCACCCTCCTAAACCTGTAAGTGCCAGATGCATGTATGTCTACCCTTGGACGAGGTGGGCATTACAAAATGTACCCAAGTAGCATGCTGCACTAATTGAATGTACAGTATTATACTATCAAATAACACATACTTTATTAGTTCCTTTATGGTGATTTTGGTTTCTCTGCATGGGACTCCTTTGTATCCTACGTTTTCAAGGACAGGGTAAACATCATCATTCATCAGAATGTTGCCAATTTCCTCTTCTGATGCATTGCTAAGCTGCAGTATTAGTTTAATTAGTACAATAAGAGATGATTAGGCTCACCAATTTGAAATTGATACAAAATACACATACTGTACATGGTACTAGTACTTAATTTCCCATTATTATACATACAAACCTTTTCACATAGGTCTTTATAAGAAGTTGAGTTCATGTTCTCTACACAAAGATTATCACATAGGTAACTATATATAACTGGACTTAAAAAGCTTGGTGCCTGTCCTTCCTGCATGATAGATAGGGCCATAATTTCACCAGCAATTTTATAGTCGCCTTTTGTTAGTGACATTGTTGACTGTACTGGTGTTCCATTGGTAAACAATCTTTGTTCCACAAATTTCAATAACTCTATTTACAGTAAATGTAAAAAATGAATACAAAAGTAAATTTATGTTAATAACAGTAAATAACAAAATTCAAATATTTTTCATCGTTGAAAAATGTTTCTCCATGCAGACAACATTTTAAATTTTAAATAAATAAAAACATTGTAAATACATAAAAATTAATGTTACCATGACAACAACATAAGAACCATGCAACATTTTCTAGTTTTGATGACTGATTATATTCATCATTCATAAAAGTTTTGGCAAATTTTTGTTTCATAAACACTTAACAATTAATTGGTGCAAATGAAATTTTGAACTTTGGATGTTTTGAATTTCAAGATTTCCCAGGATCTGGATTCTTAGAGTGCATCTACTGTATGATACAACAATTAAGTGTCTTACATGTATTTTAAATAACTCTTCATTTTAAATAATGAAGAATATCCATTTACAGCTTTTTCATATTTCACTTACATGTAGTTCATGAGATATTCAGACTTATGTGATATTCAAATGATATAATCTATGATATCACAAGGTGTGCACAACATTTCAACATACTGGAAAATCATGTTATATCTCTTTAAGATTATTGAACGAACTCGCTTGATTTTGCATGTGGCTATAGACGCTCCATGATATCTTTTCTAGTTCCAGATTTATAAAGATTTAAAGATGTCAAAATCAAGGGAAAATATGGCACAAACAAATTGCTGATTCAGCACAAACTATGACGTCATATGGTTTAAATGTTAGTGTCAGAATCAAATGAACCTTTGCACACAGATAGTGCAAGATGAAACACAGTTGATGTCACTAATTTTGTTGTCAAGGTAACACTGTTGTACCCAGGCCCCTTGCACGGATGTGATTTTAACACACTGTATTTATCACTGGGGGTATAATTTTTCATATTATTATAGTATAAATGTATTTTAGATTTAGGCATGCATAGGTATGATGATCATACGTCTGATATTATTTTATCTTTATCAAGACAGAGTATGAAGGTGTTTTATAAAATCCATTCAAGGGGTCTGGGTACAACAGTGTTACCTTGACAACAAAATTAGTGACATCAACTGTGTTTCATCTTGCACTGTCTGTGTGCAAAGGTTCATTTGATTCTGACACATAGTAACTGAGCAATAGTTCATTTAAACATTCACCAAACTAACATGCAAACCATATTACGTCATAGTTTGTGCTGAGTCAGCAATTTGTTTGCGTCATATTTTCCCTTGATTTTGACATCTTTAAATCTTTATAACTCTGGAACTAGAAAATATATCAAGGAACGGTAAACAGCATATCGTCCTACTTTTTGATGCTCTTTTAAATGAAAAAATTTCATGTCATAATATACACTTTAAAGTTACCTGTAATTAATTACATTCAGTGGTCTGTATACATATGCAGAGTTGCAAGTGATTTCATTCAATAATCTTACACGATTTTCAAATGTTAAAATGTTGTGCACACCACTCATTTGAATGGTAATTTATATTCACTGTTTTAAGAGTTCTTTCAAATAAGACAAACTTATTAATACCTCACCTGCAAAAAACTCCCTTTTTGGCCCACCATCGTCTACAGCCGGTTCGCCTGCAAAAGTTATCTTTAAAGCTCTGTCTGGTTTGTAGTAATTTGCTCTAGCTCGCTTATAATCATCCCATATATGTTTCCTGCGTACTGTTACTCTAATTGGCTCCTCTTCTGTGTTGATGTGTTTGGCTCTAAGGGATGCAATCTTGTTTTTAATGGGTAATGGGTCATCATTGAATTCAGTATGAATCTCAGCAGGTACATGTACATTGTCCAGTGTCAAAAATGCTGGTATTGGCTCCTCTGTGCAAAAAGCGGCTGCACATGCATCAGCATGAGCAGCTATTTCAGCTATGTTAAAGCTATGGAAGCAAGTAGGACATTCACACATTTTAATGTGATGAATAGGATTTCCGTCCTTGTTAAATATTTCATCACTTTCACATTCCAAGAAGCTTGGACAGTCTAATAACTCATCATCATCGTCACTGTCATCGACATGGTTCTTGATATCTGGTTCGTCTACAACTAAGTGGATTTGAACAGGTACACGAGCAACATCCATTAAATAAAGTGTCAGTCTGCCATAGCTAAATCCAGACTCCTCTTTATATCGTCGCAGTGTAAATTGTTCAGTTGATCCGGGTACAGTCTCCACTTCTGTTCCATCTCGATATGTCAACATGTGCTTTTGCTTACCGTTAAAGCGTTTGTTAAAGGCCGTGTGCTTCAAGTATTTCTTTCGATGTTGCTGCTTTCCGAATTTTCAACGGCAATGATTCCCCTCTCTTGAGCGTCAGATCCTGGTTTAAGATTGCAATTGTAATCACCACTTCTTCGTCGTCAACTTTTCTTTTTTTATTAATTTTTTGTCGGACAAAAAATGATTGCCTTTCAGACTCTTTAGACGCAGAGAAGGCTTTTAAGCTTTGTTGGGAGGCGTCTAACTTTCCCAATTTTACGGTGCTTGTGCTTGTGCTAGGTCCGCTACTCTGTTGTCTGTTTGTTTTATTGACGTCTTTACCACACTTTGGACAGAATAAAAACGATTCTTGGCAAAAAAAACCACATTTACTGCAATAACAACCTCGTTGCTCACTTGACGCCATGTTTTGCATACAACGCGCGAAGTCCCAAACACTTGTTGGGGAGACTGGGTCTATTTTGTATTCGAAATAAAAAAACTTGCATTTGTATCGAAATAAAAAACAAATTGCAATTTTTGTTCCCAATTTACGTACATTGCAATCGGTATAAATATATTTATTTTGAAATAAATGCAAATCTGTGTTGACTTTCTGGGCCACCGTATACATGTAATAGTTTTTAGTTTACGATTTTGGTATTTCATAGAATTGTAAAGCGCCATTGGGCTAAATGGAAATGACGCTATATGTTATATATATTATTATATTATTATAGAAGGATGTCTCGTAGCCGACACGTTGATTCAGGACTGATTCTAAGACGTATTGACAAGAATCCTGAAGGAGGTAGAATGAGTTATTGGTCTGTTGGTGTTGATAGTGAGTTGTGTTTAGGCCTGCGGTCTACGGCGCATCACGCAGCCCTGTGTTCTTGTTCGACGGCCATGAGATTAAATGTTATGTCTTACTAAACTGATATGTTTTGTGTCAATCATGAGAGTCGAGCTTATCAACATGGTGGCAGCGAAATACTCTTAAGGACTCCTGGAAGCAACTGAGTAAATTAGAGTTAGGATCAACATGAAAATGGCGCAATTTCAATCACCCCCAACACTCGATCTGCCAAACAGCAATCTGGCAGATACTTTCAAGAAATGGAAACGTCAACTGGAAATATATATGGAAGCTAGCGGGAACAATAAGCCACAGGTACGACAAACAGCTATTATATTACACTGCGCAGGACCTCAAGTCCTTGAGGTTTATGATCATTTTCAATTAGACGAAGAAAATGACAGAAACAACCCACTGAAAGTCCTGGAGAAATTAGAGGAATACTGTAACCCATGACAAAATCAAGTGCTTCAATCATTTCGTTTTTGGCAAGTACCTTTCCAAGAGCCTTTCGACACATTTCTGACAAAGTTACACAAAGTTTCACTCGTGTGATTTCCAGGAGAAAGATTGATACGAGACAAAATAGTTTTCAGTGTACCTGGTAAACAACAAGAATTGTTACTACAAGAGACTGATCTAGACTTGAAGAAAGAAGTTTTAAAGAAAGCAGTTTAAATATGTAGAGTGCACGAAATCACCTCAAAGAACAAAAAATAAATGAATGCAAGCAATCAACAAGAAGACCCCAAAGTTTCACCAAACCAGAAAATATCCTGAACGAGCAAGACAGAAGAATCTTCCCCACAACCTGAAGGAGTGCAATTTATGTGGAAAGTCTCATGAAGCTGTTAAAACAAAGTGTCCTGCCTGGGGGAAAATTTGCAACTACTGCAAAGGCAGAAATAATTTTGAAGCAAAGTGCAAGAAGATACATACATTAGACAGTGATTCCGATGACTCTGATGCACAATGGCTTGCAACCGTGAGAGTTCCAAAGAAAAACCGAGCCACAGCCCTGATGAAAGTGAATGACTGTTATGTGAGATTTCAGCTAGATACAGGAGCTGATGTAAACACCTTATGTCAAAAATTTGTCAAACAAGCACAGGTGAAACCCACCTCGCAGAAATTGGTCATGTGGAACAAGTTAACTCCACTTGGAGAAAAATTTATTTTGATGCCAAAATTGGCAACTGCATGTAATCGCCAGGAAAATTTAGGTTTGTGACATCATTTTACTCTATTGGCTCTTAATATTGATAGATTACTGCAATTTCAACATGCTATATATCATTTTAAAGCTTATCAGATGCTGAAAACGATTATAATAATACTATGTTACAAAAGTTAATTCATAATAGGAAAAAGTGCTTGTAAGCTGACAGTGTATTTTTCGGCAGTCCCTCTTTAAATTCTATCTTGTCAGAGCGCACCTATCATAGGCTGATCACTATTTCTATACATTTACTGTTAGAGAAAAAAATAACGGATGCTTTTTGGAGTAGCTAGGTTTCTTGTTGCCATGGCAACCAATTGAATAGAAGTAATATATCGCTGTGTGGTAAGATTTGTCTAAAATGCTAAGGTTGTAAATGATTGAAAAAGCACCCATTATTTTTTTAAGCATTGTCTTGAGAATCTCCTGACAAAATCAGCAAGATTGGTCAAATAGTTTTCAAGTTATTAGGTTTTAGGTAACGGCCCCTGGCAAAAATACCATTTTTGAGAAAACGGCTAACAAAGTTCATGAACTATGCACAAGTGTTATGCTCTATTAAAGACATTTAAAAACTAATGTCAAACATTGTTGGTCAACTCTAATGTTATTTAAAAAGTAATTGAGCAAGTGGAGCATTGTCACTGCTATAACTAAAAGAATTATCCAAATCATCACTCTCACCAGCCCAGCAGCTTGATTCCACAGCTTTCGCATAGATGCAGTTTCTCTTGTAGGAGTAGTTATCCCTGTACTTGTAGTTGAGGCAGTTGAGCGTTGTTCATCATCATTCATCACTACACGAGCTTGTGCCCTCAGTACTACAGCGATTTTTGCCTCGAAGTTTTTGGCATAGCCAAATAAATAAAAGCTCAAAAAAAATCTCGAGCAATTAAAATCAGATTTCGTTTCGACAGAAAGTTTGTATTTTGGAAGTGTGAGTATTTCTTCAACAAGACGCTAAATTGCTGGGTAACCAGGCCTTAAACTCGTCACCAGTCAATTGACTCACTAAACTGCAAAAATATTCAAATTTTCTTTCAAATCATCCAAAAACAAAGAGAGAAAGGACAAAAGAAATGACGAATATAATCTCGTTTCCATGGCAACGAGATAAATATTTCAATGTCCTTCAGAAAAAAAGCTTATTTTTTCAAGAAAGAAAGCTCAAACAGTGTCGTTTTTTAGTGGTATACGTTTCTTTAGTACCTAAAGATGATTTTAGCATAAAAAAAATTTTCCCGATTTTTTTAAGGTGTACTCTCCCCTTAATCAAAAACTTAACCAATAATAATAATACTAATTGATCAAAAGCAGAAAGTTGTTTACAAAGATCGCTAGTAACATAGCAGTTAATACACTTAGACATTAGAATATATAAAATACTCAAACAATTTCAACAAAGAAGTAAGAAAATGAAGAAAAACAGAAAGAAAAAACGAGATAATGTGGTCAGAGGGAAGGCAAGTTTATTTAATCATTAGAGAATTTGAGAAGGTGAATATGTTCAGAAGGGAAAGGAAGTTTGAGAGAAGTAGCTTCAGAAAATATAGATTCGATAAGGGACTCAATAGTATGTACAAATTCAAAGTAAAAGTCTTCAGATTTAAGTATTATTAGGGATATCATGTTTGGTGAGTTTATATTCAGTAAATTTATGCATGGCGTTAGTAATTTGGCCATCATCAAAATAGAATTTATTGCATCAATAAAGTTCTCATTAATATTTTCACAACACAAAATTTGGTTATCAATCAAGTAGGCGGGCACTTCTCCCCACAATCGGCGAATTCCAAGGATATCCAGACTCGACGTCATCAAGGTCAACAAAACCTTCAGAATCAATCGGTGAAGGCGGAGTGAGAAAGATATTCTCTCTTGGACACCAACATCATCAGGGTCGGAAACATACTTAGGGCCAGTAACAGGAGAAATTGCAGTGGAAGAGGAGGCAGGCGAAGGAGATACAGCATTCGGGATTGTTAAATTATTAGATAAATCAGACGATGAGACAGTATCCAAGGAGATGCGAGAAGGTTGCACAACTTCACATCGTTCAGGGGTAGATAGCTTCGAGGATGAAATGTTTGGTTCTTTATGATTATTCGAAGAGGAGGTCGAACGATTAGTAGACGGAGAGCGAGTTTTAGTTGGCTGAGTATAGAACGACGATGCTGGAAAACAGGAGAATTAACAGGAGACGAAATTAAGATGCAGCAGAAGATGCTTTGAAGAAGAGTCATGGCTGGAAACATATTCTCTAAAACCAGTTCAAAAACTCATTAATAATTCATAAACCAATAATCCAATCTTGCGTACAAATTCAGTCACGTGCATGTGTCTTTATACTAGCCAAAGCACACTTGGTCATGCTTCTGCACACAATAGACTTTTGTTATTTAAATTAGATAAAGATTTTTATATAAAGATTTTTTGTATAAAGATTTTTATATAAAGATTTTTATATAAAGATTTTTTATATAAAGATTTTTATATAAAGATTTTTATATAAAGATTTTTTGTATAAAGATCGTATTTTACATTAACATAATTATAGTTTCAACACAATGATAATTCTCGCACAACAACATTCAAATTTGAGAACTACCACGATCTAGCTCTTTACAAGAATCACTTTTCAGCAAAATTGAAAGTACAATTATTGAACACACAACTCGACATGTTTGTGTTAACATTTGATACCCTCTCACCTTCACTCGCACGCATCGGGAAATTACTCAACATTTCGTCGGGAAACTGAAATCTATTAAATCCTTACATTCTTCTTTCAAATCACTGTTCGCCCTCTGTTATATTCCTTGGAGGTCCTAAAATAGTACTCGCTTTTCTTGCTCTTCGTTTTTTGGTTATCGAAATCTTCGCTTTGGAGGCATATCAAAGACAAACGCTGCCGAGAATGTAGGCTTCGGCATTACCACGCCTTGGCATTTAAAATTCATATTCAAATGTTTGGTAGAGGACAACCAAGTTGCTATTCCCTAGAGATTTTATTTTCTATTTAAAATCCATGTTTCTCATTCACAGTTTTTGAAGCTATTCAAAACACTCGCATCACGTGTTTTATCAGATATAAAACACTCAGGCTACCCCCTCGTGTTTTATATCTGATAAAACACTGCTGCTCGTGTTTTAAATAGTACATAGAAAGTAGGCGTAGAAATAAAACTGTTATAACCTGAGTCGTAAAGAGTAGGTTGAGAAATGAAGTGAGAAGGTTGCTTGGGAACACTGGTGGGAATAATAAGTTTAGGAGGCGAATAGATAGGTTTCACTGGATGAGGATTGATGTGCCGCTCGAAGTGTAGAGATAATTTGTTTTGCGACGAAGATGAATTCCAAGTTGGGTTGATTAAATTATAACAAGTAAGGCATTTGAGAATGTTTTGAGGGAAAGAATTGTTGAAGGAAGAACCAGAAGGAGATGTAGATAGTAGCCATTCAGTTTCAAGTTTAACAAGTTTCGTAGATACGGAGATATTCCAAGTAGAAGGGCGAAGAAATATTACATCTGTCGAGCAGCAACACCACAGGATATGTCACTGGAAAGGACGAAGACAAGACGTAGTCATTGGCAGTTTGAGGGGGCGAACGAGGCGATGAACCAGAAGATAGTAGGGAAGAGTTAAAAGACGGAGAAACCATGACGGAAAAAGGTAGAGCAGATAATAAACCAAAGTCAGAAGGGCACTTCTTAGGTAATGGAGACTGGTGATGCGATGATGGCCCAACCAAAGTTCATGGGCAATTTGAGGACAAGTGAGCCACGGAAAGCGAAAACCTATATCACCAAGATGTTTAGGGCACTTTCTTAAGCCACGGGAGAAGAATTGACCATAGAGAAATATCTAATGCCAAGACCAAGGAGCAACTACACTTGATCTTAGCTAAAAAATATCTTAATATAAAATATATCTATCAAATAATATCAAAATCTATTTATATATAAAATATATAAAAATAAAAAAATAAAAAAATATTTATTTATATATTTAATAAAAATAATTTATTTATCAAAAGCAGATACTACACTTGATCTTGTTTTGAAAATCACATACCTGACAGTCTCGTGATCACCCAATGGTGCAATGGGCCCCTGCGACTGTGCTAACAGGAATGACCTCACTAGTAAGTAAGTAAGTAAGTAATAACTTTATTTCACAAGGGTTACAGGTAACAGTTCCCTCGAACTGAAGAACCACTGGCCCTCAAACTACTCTACTACAATATTTGTAAAAATAATAATCGTAGTCATTATTAACTAAGCATTAAAACGTAAAATAAAAAATAAACGTAAAATAAGAAAGCCGAAAATAAAACGTGCGCGTTGGTGCACGGGTTATACAAAACAAACAATTAAAGAAGAGGCAAACAGCCAGACCCAGGCTGAAGACTATAAGTGAGATAATGTTAACTATATATAACGATGGACAGAGTCTACTAGCCTAACACGGGCTAGACGCTAAACTTAAACTAAGAAAGTAGTCAACTGGTTCAGTACTTGGCCTGTCAAGGAGCTAAAGTCTTACTACTCTACTACAATATTTGTAAAAATAATAATCGTAGTCATTATTAACTAAGCATTAAAAAAGTTACATGATTAAAAATTATGAATTAAAGTTGAACAATAATTACTAATTAAAATTATTTGCATCTTTCATAAAATATTTTCTTAAAGGCATTTTTAAAAGAAAGAAGTGACGGTTTTTTACGTAGTTCTATCGGTAAACTGTTCCATGACTTAGTACTCAAGACTGAAAAAGATCTTCCTCCTTCCGTTTCACGTTTGTATCGTGGGCAAATTACATTAATACGACCATATCTTGTTGATTTAGAGTGAACATCAATGTTTCGTGGCAGGATATCGTTAATGTAAGCCGGACTATTCCCAGTTATTCTATTGAAAATTATAGAACATTTCATAATTTCAGCTGCATCATAGAATGGGATCCAATAAAGCTTTCTAAATAGGTCAACACTTCGATCATCCCTATTTGCATACAGAATAGTTCTCGCAGCACGTTTTTGTAGTTTAAAGACTCTCTTGATGTTACTTTTTTAGTAAGATGTCCAGATTGAACTACCATATAACATCACAGGTTTTTTCATGGTGTCATAAAATTGTTTCCGTTCTCGAAGAGGCAGGTATGATCTAATCTTTCTTAGGACACCGATCCTCTGGGACAACTTTTTACACAAGTAATCTACATCAAAGGTTAACTGTTCATCAATCAGGAGGCCAAGTAGTTTTTTACTATGAACCTGTTCGATTTGTGCCCCATTTCCAATCTCAAGATTGTTATCTGCCAATTTAGTATACAATCGTTTGCCTGTTATCACCATTGCTTTAGTTTTTGAAGCATTTAGTATCATGTTATTTTCTTTCGACCACTTAACTAGATGATTAGTGTCTTGTTGAAGTTGAGGTACCTGAGGTACCAACATAGATACTTAGAGACCAGGAAAAGGGGTATGACCACCTCTCCGTGTGCCGTGAAACGGTCGATCGAAAGTGAGGCTCTGTTGGCCCCCACACACTCCAGACTAATTTGTGTGGTTAGAAAATCCCGGGACCTAGTGGAGGGGGTCCCGTTGAAGAGCATGGGGGCAGGCCTTACTAATTGCCAGAGACCCCAGATCTGAAGCAGGTGCAGATCTGTCTCCGATATAATACATTGCACGCATGCCCAGCAATTCGTAGCCTTGACGGGATGTTTCTTTTTACTGTCATATGGACTAGTAGTATAGAAAGTGGGGCTACCAGCGCAGTTTTCCATTTTTCGTGCTTCGCACCCAAAATTGAAAACTTCGCTGTTAACCCCACTTTCGAGACTACTAAAACGATACGAAATAAAATTCGTTAAGTAAGTTAAACTCGAAAACCATCACACGCGTTTCCCAAAATAGTTTTTCGAGTATTAGTACGTAGAAGCTGCAATTCTCTGTCGTGACTGGTCATCCTTTCCCCAAGTGTTTTTCGAGTGTTAGTACGTAGAAGCTGCAACTCTCTGTCGTGGCTAGTCATCCTTTCCCCGAGTACAGTATGTTTAAACCTCTCGTCTAGTTCCTCACGTTCTACACTACTCTTAGTGAAGAGTTGTCGTTTGATCTCTCTAACCTGGTAGATAAATAACAACTCTTTGTTTAGTCTCACTGTCTTTTCCTCCACTGACTCCTGACGTTCTACACTCATTAAGTTAGTGTATACTCATGTCTTTAGGTCGTTTTGTAAATTATTGTAATTAGATAGCACTGTCTCCTTCGTTCGGTGGTTTCCCCTCAGGGGTTTCCTCTCTAGCCATGTGGCTAAATACGTGTTTACTAGTTGTCAGTCCACCCGATAACAACCCTAAACAAGGGAGGTAGGGGGATACGTATGATATAAACTTCTCTACGTCTCTTTTAAGTAGTTGGTCAGTAATCAACTCTTTTTCGAGCTTTTCAGGTGATTCAATAGCGTTGAACCCTCCTAACGCGTGGGCGAACTTACTTATTAAAAGATCACATAGGAACGCGTTCGCTTTCTCCATTCTTTTTACCTCCCATTCTTCATAGATCTTGTTGATAACTTTAGATGAGGCCTTTTTGATATAGGCGACGGATTGGTCTATCTCACCGTCTTCTGAGAGTCTTTTTAGTTCGTTTCGTTTATTGTCTACGTCAGTTTGCGGAGTGTCGTCAACTTGTGGTGTATCGATTTGTGGTTCGTCGATCACTTCCTGTTCTGCTTCTTGTATGTCTTCGATGAGTTCGTCAATTGTCTCAGGATTTTTTGTCTTACGTCTTGGCATGTCCTATATTATACGACGTGTTTTGTTTTCGCGGAATAACTATTTCGTATGAGTATGGATGCCTTAGAAGTATCTCCAATCTTGCGTACTCATTGTCTTTCAACTGTTTTATTATTTTCTGAATTTCCACTTTATCGACTCCGTTAAGATAATCGTCTACGATAATTTTCATATCGTTTCTGTTAGGGTTGTAGAATGTCACTAACTTTGAGATGTTCTCACGATATGGTTTACTAATTGAGGTTAGTTGTTGTGTTATGACTATTATGGATAGGTTGTAGTGTCTAGCGCTAAAGGCTAGTTTAACTAGTTCGCTTGTTCTGTTTTTGACGTCCTGCCCACCAGCACAATCATCTAATATTATTAGTGAATTGGTGCCTTTATAAGTGTCAGTCATATATTTGAGGACTACGTTGACCTTATCTTGCTCACACTGAATAGTGATAAAGTCTGGGTCTCTCAAGTATTTCCACTCTGTGTACGTTTTGTTCCATTCAAATGTTGGACATATAAGAATGATGAAATCGAAGTGATTCGTGTAGTCTTTCTCTATCATATCCAAGAGGTAGTGCGTTTTACCGCAGGCTGTCATACCAACAATCAGCATGTTAAAAGGTGTTTTCATATAGAATACTATATGTTTAGTACTGGATTGATTGTAGATCGTTGTTGATGAGGTTTACGAGACCGTCGGAGAGCACGAATATTCTACACATGACGTTCGCTGCTGTGGCTTCTTTAGTGATTTCCATCAGTATTCCTGACTGGGTGTTCACGATCTTCTTTCCAGTTGCAACCTTATCGTTGTCTTCGATAGACCTAAGGTCAATAACCAAAGCGAAACCGTCTTTGTAAAACTTTTGGACAGTCATATAGTCGTAGTCTAGTTGTCCGAACAACCTTTTCGCTTCTCCCCAGAGTCTTGATTTCGGTATTCCTTGACTGTAGACCATGTTCGGTACACCTTCTATGGTGAGTTTGACTGACTCTATGTTTGGATAGATGAACTCTTCACTATCAGTTATTGTTTTGGTTGTGAAGAGTAGAACGACAGCTTTCATCGATTTTCTCGGCAGGTTAATATTCTCGTTTACGAGTGTGATTCCTTTATCCCACTCCACAGTCTTCATTAGTGTGACGTGTTCGTATGATAGAGACCTACCGGACGCGTATAGAGATGATATTTCATCAGCAATCTCTTGATTCTCGATAGTTTCGTACTCCAACTCAAGGTTCTCTAACGTATAGCCAGCCACAGCTGATCCAGATTGAGCCACCATAATATCAGACGCTTTAGGGAGTGTGATTATATACCTGAAATTGTTGTTCATGTTGTATGGTGCGTATAGACCATGATCTTCTAGAATCTTGTCGATTCGAATCTTTTGTTTAGTGTCATGGATGGAGAACATCAGACCATCACTAACTTTTTGTGTGTCTCCACTGGCTGCGCCACTGTCGTCCTTCGAGATTAGCTTTCGAAGGTTCTCGTTTGCTATACCATATTCAACCATCTGGTCTCGCTCACTGTTAGGTTTCCAGAGGTCTTTGTACGTACCGATGACGCTTTCACCACTGTTGTCGTACACAGTCTCACCTGCTAGTTTTACCACCAGTCTCTCAAGTAGTAGTCTCGAAAGGTTGTTAAGAAACCATGATTTCACGTTCGAACTCTTAAAGTCGAATAGAAGATGGAGACTAGAGGGTACCAAACAAGTGTTACCCTTTGTTTTCGGGATGTCGATGTACAACTCTTCCCCTGGATTGGCTTTGTTGGGGTTTAGCGTTACAACGTGACGGGTTCTTGTGCCTTTGATAGAAGATATTCCACGACGTCTATATCCAGGAAGTAACTCTCTCTCGTTAGTGTTCATACTATATTATAACACATGTTTTATTTCCTCTGTTTGTACTGATCGTAGACGAACCAAGCTAGTGCTATCGCTAGGATCCACAAATTAGACGCTAACCAAGATATGCCTGCAGATCCCCACTTTAGCACAGTCGCCACCATGTTTAGCAGCCCAGCCAGTAGAGGGCCAGCCTTTGTGGCTAGATTAGCTATAGCTTTTCCTAGTTTTCCAAGTGCTTGACCACCTTTGACGATAGCACTTCTAGCGCCTATTACTATGGTAGTTATTATTCCGGCTATAGAGATTGATATAGCACTTATTCCAACTAAGTTTTCCTTTGCCCATTTTTTGAACCTTTCGAGTCTATTTAGATCGTTACCCTCAACCTCGTCTTTTAGTATGCCTATTGCCTCGTCATGTTCTGGCCTCATGTTGTTTTCGATACGGATGCTATCTGCCTTCAAGTAAGCTGTGTCACTAACACTCTTATAGAATTGTTCTTTTAGAGGGTCTGTCTCGACGATAGACATGAGTCTATATTGATCGCCTAGTGCATCTAGCGACTCTGTCTTAACATCAATTGATCCTTTTGGGTTGAGAGAGCCAGCGAACTCCCTAATCTCTTGTTCACTAACGAAGATACCTTGCGACGTTTCTACGATTTTCTCCACTCTTTGTTCGACTCTGTCTTGTAGCTGTTCGCTTGTGTTAGATACTATGTCTTCTGACACGTTACCTGGGATTGTGTTGTCGCCGTTAATTTCCTCAACCATCGCAGTTAAAGTTAGTCTGTGCTCCTCAACAGCTCTACTTAACAGACTCTTAAAGTTCTCGACATCTTTCTGTGAATCTTTAGCGTCGCTGTACACTATAGACTTCCCTTTTAGCACCATAACTCTCCTATCTTCGAATTCTAGCCCGATAAGACCTTTAACACCAAATATCATTTTCGACTTTTTTATTATATCACTCGAGGCCTCTCCGTCCCCAACGTTAATACTAACACCAAGATGTTCTAGTAGAAACTGCTTTCTATCTCTTGTTACTGACGCGTTGTATGACCTTTTATCGTACTTTGGGTTTGGGATACCATCAGACGTGGCACTCCCTTTATCCTCTCCAGTTATTGTTACTGTGTTACCATCATCGTTACCTATGAATGATGTCTCCACATGTGTGATTCTGTCTTGTACTCTGCGTGCTATGACTCTCCTCTCTAGTTCGAGTTTCACCCTGTTGATTCTACCGCGCACACCAGTATTTTCTGACGTTGTATCATATTCTGTGGGATCAATAGCGTCGAGCATCTCAAACTCTTTTTCTAACTCCTTGTCCGTATACTTCTTAAACTCATCAATCTGTTTCATTTCGATTTCATCGAACCCTCCTTCAGCCATTATATACTACTCAATGTTTTGAATATCACTCTCTGGTATCCATGAGTTGTGTTTACTGTCATAGCCAAGCCACTTAACCAAAACCATCTTTTTACCCTTAACCTTCTTTCTCTTTAGTATCTTCTCAACTTTATATACATCGTCTTTTTTATCAACAGCTGACAACTCTTCCTCGTAAAACTTACCGATGATGGGTTCCCCTTCATGGTCCTCTATCTCGTACACGGTAGGGTCACCACGTATGACCTTTGTTACTTTGAATAGCTCCTCAGTGAAGTTAGCCTCATACCCTTTTGCGAATATGCTCTTGTACTTTGATATCCTGACAGTCTCACCTACTTTAAACTTTGGTAGTGGGTAGTCACCGAAATGGTGTCCAAACAACGTCGTCCATACTTCGTTTTTCTTACTAACGTCTTTAGGTTTCATTAGAATAGTACTATGTTTGGTATTGTTGTAATTCTCAACAAGCTGGTCTAGAATGTCAATCCACTTGTACGTTCCTTTACTGTAGAAGTACTTCCACATAGACGTCTTGAGTGTTCTGTTAAACCGTTCCACGACTGCTGCCTTTTTATCAGAGTTCGTGCTGAAGTACTTAACATCGTGTTTATCCAATAGATCCTTCACACCAACGTTATAGAATTCCTTACCGTCGTCAAACTGAGCCAGCTTTGGGTACTCGCCAAATCTAACCTTAGCCTTCTCCAATAACTTTGAGACAGCCTTAGTCATGTTTTTCGTGTCTTTCCTATAGACGGGTATTGCGAAGGCATACCTACTAAGGATCTCAGTGGCTGTTAGTATCCAGTAGTACCCGTTGTTCTTATGCTTGTACTTGCCCATGTCAACCAAGTCCATCTGTATCTGCTCACCCAGATAGTCAACAAATGTTTGTCTAAACTTGTGTTTCTTAACAACTGGTTTGTACCTGGTGTACGTGTCTTGAGATTTTAACCAGTCCTTTATCTTTACCCTACTAACGTTTAGACCGCCTTCTTGTGCCTTTTGGTACAGCCTCTCGGCAGATTGGTAACCAGTTGATGGGTTGTAGTAAATATCTCTTAGTTCTTGCTCCATATACACTACGTGATGTGTAAATCTAACAACACCTCGCCAACGCTAACACTGTTGTCATCCTGATCTGTTATCTTGAACTCTAGTTGGTTGACGACTCCTTTGTTTATTGGGATTTTCGATCCAACACCAAAATGTTGTACAGAGCCCTTTAATGTCTGTGTGCGAGTTATTGGCAGTACTGCGATACAACCACTTTTGCTACCATTAACTATGTTCTTAGACCTGTCCACAATATTAGATGTTACTTGTATGTATTTCAGTCCTCTGTTAACGTTCACAACGTTAGGACTGGTTTTTGTGGTGGTTATTGTAGTGTTTTCGTCAAACCCTAGGAGTTGTCCAAATTTAAACAGTTCTATTTGTTGATCAGTTGTTATCGTACACGTCGAGTCGTGTCTGTTAGCCACTAGCTTGACGTCTCCTAACTCTTTCAAGTCGTCGGCAATCGTTTTAAAGGTGTGGTACCCAGGACTAAAAACGTGGTTGTTACTGTTATAAGTTATCTTACTGTTGACTGTGGTTACGTTAACGTAGTCCCAAAAGATGGTTGCCTTCTCCACTAGTAAGTGAGGGTCTGAGTTAGTTGCTATAGTTGACTCTGGTAGGTCTATAGTTTTCGTTGAACCACTAATCAATACTACCACTCTCATATAACGTACGGTATGTTATGATGGATGTGTTCAAAAGAAAGTATCCTTATGCTGACAAGAATAGGTTTTTTCTTGATGTTGACGACAATATGCATATACATATATTCTTCGTGACGAAAACTAGTATTGGTGACGTTAGTGTAGACTCAAGTAGGTTTAAGAGTAACCCAGAGTACACTAAGTATCTAACGATAAACAAACCAATGATACCTGACCAGGAAGAGATAGCTAACGCCATACGCGTGGCTAGGCGGAATCTAGTGAAAAAGTACCCTCACATCACTTTGAGCAAGTTTGAGTTCGATCCAACTGTCTCACAAGACGGTGAGGTTAATGGCGTTGACATATATTTTAGAAACAACGACATCATAAGCACTAACATAACTAGTGATACCTTCAAAAACGACAAGAGTATGTGGATTTGGTTACACAACAACAAGTCTCCAAAAGGTCACGACGACAAGTTTCCAAAAATATGGCTATCTGGTGGAACTATCCAACCACTATCAAAAGGTCGCAAGAACCACTGGGGACTTTGGGATGGCTATCCAACGGAAAACGTGTTGAACTACCCAGTGAATAACTTTAGAGTCTTCGTTAATCAAAAGAACTACTTTCTCTCAAAGCTACCAATATTACAAATCACCACGTCAAAGACAAAGTCAAAGTGGGACGATAATGAGAGCTACTATAGGGTCGTGTTTGCAACGTATTGTGCGAGTTTCTGTTGTGGAGTGTCGTTACAACACTTGTCACCATCGCAAGAAGTTCACCCTGTTATCACGAGTGTAATGAGGTTTCATCTGTACTTTACTGTTAGAAGACTTCTCAGAAGGATGGAAGGTGGTGAGAGTATGAGATCGATAAGTAGAGAGTTTGACGCTGGAGAATTGTATGGTAAGACAGACAAGATTCCTAGAAAACATTACTACCAGGGTAAAGTCCTTGCTGATGGTACAACAGGTGAGGAGAGAGTCTTCACGATTAACGACGTTAAGAACGACTACAAACGATACGTTCCTCTGGTGTCGAATGGTTTCACCAATATTGGGCGACAGTATCTAAATCAGTCCATAGAAGCCTTTGTTTACTCCACACTTGGTGCACAAGCGAGAACACGTGTGTCAGTCGTTGGTGAAGGATAGTGTTATAAACTACGACGTGTCAACGTGGATTCTCAACATGAACAAGTCGATTAGGGACACTAACGTTGTCCAAAACCTTGCGCTGTCACCGTCTACGTGGTTAATGCCAAGTAACGTTGTAATCCTAAAGAACAAAATCGCTGGGTACAACAACCTATTGAAGACTGCTACACAGAGTATGAAGTTTGGGGTAAATAGTGGGTTAAACTACGCGAAAACGACGGAGGTTAAGAAAGTACACCAAGAAGGTGGAGAGCACCTGGAGACACTTGACAAACCAAAGGTGACGAATCGTCTGGTGACATCAAACGTGGCACACCAGGAAGGTGGAGAGCATCTGGAGACACTTGACAAACCAAAGGTGACGAATCGTCTGGTGACATCAAACGTGGCACACCAGGAAGGTGGAGAGCATCTGGAGACACTTGACAAACCAAAGGTGACACATCAAGAACGTCGTCTAGAAGTGACACCAGGTGACAACACGACAGAGTTGGGGCTAGTTCTAGTGGTTTCGGCTGTGTCTGGCTATTTAGTAAGCAAATATATGTTATAACATAATGAGTCTAAGTTATGGATTTGAGGACAGAGACTACGAGAGTGACAAAATATTAAGAAGAGCGAAGAGACATCTAGACAGTGACCCTAAGTTAAGCGTTAGCGGTGGGAGGATGTCTGGAGACATAGATATGGCGTTCAGGGCACTCAAAAACATAGCAGACCCAGAAGATGATTGGGATGCTGTCAGTAAAAAAGTGTTGGAGTCTGTATACTTATCGCAATACTTTAGAACGCAGTCCTATAACGTTATATTTGATTTTAACGTCACAAACCATGCTGTGAGTATGGTGGAATACCACAGTGGAACAAATAAAGTGAAAACCATTAGAGATAAAACAAACATGTTAGTACAATACGACCCAACGTATGGTCCTATTATTGGTGTTAACAATGGTCATAGCTTCCTATCCCCCGAGCTAACTCCAGTTCCGTTTGAAGCTGGAGTGCATTTTAACTGTCCACGTATGCAATACTGTGACATATCCGTTTTTATGGTAGTGAGGTTAGTCACGAGGGTTTCTACGATAGATTGGGAGGCAATTATCTCAAACGATGATGGATCGTGGGACAAATACATAGGATACAAAGGAGGCGAAAACGATAAATTATCATATGGTGGTGGCTCTCCAGCAAAGGAGTATACGTGTACAATCCCAAATAACATCGACATCACCAAGAGACATATGATATCAATACATTGGCGGATGGGTAACTCCTACGTTAAGGTGAACAACATAAGATCAACAGACTCAGACTTCACAGCTAATCATGAAGAGATAGGGTCTCCTTACGTAACGATCTTTGGAGTGTATCGACCAAAAATACCACTCGCACCGTATAAGTACCCGTCTTTGATAGAGTTCTACGGTGTGAGGGTTGTCTCTGGCTACATGACGAGCCGAGACATAATATTAGTTGGTAGAGATATGATGAAGGAATATGATGTGAGCTAAGATATATGAGGAAGAAGTCAGTTGTTGTTTTCAATCACATATCAAAGGATATGTCAGAGGAAGAGGTGCTAGAGCTCAAACGCTTGTACGCGTACTACCACAAACTAGAAGCCTGTTACAAATGGAAATACAAGAGGTTGAAGAAAGTTAAACTATCGTTAAACATGACTAGCATAGGGTTAACGACAGTAGGGATTGTAGCTGGATCGATAACCGCTAACCCTCTAATCATTGCTTGTATTAGTGGTCCTGGTGTGATCATCCAAGGCTACTTGGCTAAATCCAATCTGACGAGTAGAGTGGAGCATTGTAAGTTCGCACACACTAGCTACAAGAAAATACTGACACAACTAAGATCGTATCTTAGAGGTCTTCCTTATAACGAGTCAACGTTTCTCTCAGACGTTAAAGTATTGGACGATAATGTGACTGACTTATGCCCACCAATCAATGGAATGGTGAAAAGGTACAATAAAGTATATGACGAGACCAACGTTCCAAAATAGGGTAAGATACAAGGGGTGAGTCACCCCACACGGTCACACACGGTCGGTCTACATATCAGAACCAGGAGTGTGTTCCACATGAAAGACGACAAAAACTCAGGTCCCAAAACGCGACCTGAGTTTTCGAGTGTCAAAACAGACTAGTCTGACCAACACCCCAAAATGGGACCTTGGTCAGATCACGCGTTCGTGCTATTAAGTGGTTACTCTCTTAAGACGACTGCTATTTAAACACAAAATAAAACACGTGGTATATTATAGGTGATGAGTATCACTAAAATATTTAGAAATAACGACATGTCTGTCACGACTATTAAAGATGGAGACAATATTTGGTTCTATGGAAAAGAAGTCGCTAAGGCATTAGGGTATAAAAACGCGAAGTGGGCTATCAGCGTACACGTTGACGATACATATAAGGTCAAACGAGAGGTGTTTGAAGGGGGGCGCGAATCACGCCCCCCTTTAAACTTACAACCAAACACGATATTAATATCGGAGCCAGGAGTTTACGCTCTAGTCTTCTCATCGAAACTCGAGTCAGCAAGAAAGTTCCAAAAATGGGTATTCACAGAAGTCCTACCATCTATTAGAAAGACGGGACAGTACACACAACATAACCAACTATCGATTATGAATGAGACAGATTTACACTACGACATTGTGAAGTACATTAGAGAGTACCATCCAACAATAGTCATCCCAGGGTTGGGTGAGTACCAAGACACATCTACTAAAAGAATAGATGGATGGAAGAAAGGTTACAGTGGTGGGCAACCAGACTTGATAGTTCCACAACTACACAAGAGATACAATGGTTTTGCTATAGAGTTCAAAACACCGAAAGGTAATGGGGTTATTAGGAATAACCAGTTGAGGGTATTAAGGAGACTAAGATCACAAGGGTACAACACTATCCTCAGACCAACATGAGATAATACATTTCATAGAGACATATATGATAGACTCTAGAGTTCTGTGCGAGTACTGTAACAGAAGATTTAAGAGTGAAACCACACTGTCTAATCACCAAAGATACTTTCATCGAATACTCTATCTGTGAGATAATCTGTGAGATGACTGTGAGGTTATCTATAACAAGACACCACGTATAGTATAGATGACTGACAGTGAGTCCGTACCTATTATAACGTCGACAACAAGGGTTAAAGACCCTAAGAGAGTAGAGGCAGGCAAACGCTTGGCTGCTATATCAAAAGCAGCCAAAGAGAGGAAGATGAGAGAGAGAGTCACAAGTGAGGACGATAGTTTTAACTATGGATACATCATAGGTACTATAGGAGTGGTAATAGCCGCTAGCTCACTGTATTACACGATGAGACAAGACAAACAAGTAGTGGAGCCTAAGACCGTCGTTATAAAACCACCACGTAAACTCGACAGCTTCGATTAAAACATGTCGTATAATATATGGCATCAATAGACAGAAAAGAACTGATGAACGAGCTATACGACGCAGCCCTTGTGACTGCTGGAGCCGTAGCCGTATCCATGGCATCAAAGAAAGTACTAAAAGAACCGTTAGGCACTCCTGAATCAGTGAAGGGCACCCTCAAGTTAGCGACTGCTGTAGGCGTTTCAACGCTACTCGTTAAGTGGGCGCAGAGCAAGAAATACTTACCTATTGACCCGTTCTCAAAATAATCTAACGTAATACATAATGGCTAGTGTGATAGCAGGTGGTTTATTCAACGCTATAGCATTCGCAGGAGCTGGATTTATATTCAGCAAGCTAAACCACACCGGCTACGAGACAGAGATAAAGAGACACAACAAAGCATTGGAAAGTCTTGCAAGAGCGAAAGAAAAGTTCTACGAGAACGAGATTCGTCAGAGAGACAAAGTCCAGGAATTAAGACAACAGTTGTCAGATGCTAACGCAGACATAAACGACACGAACCACGCTCTGGATCAACTAAGACAAGTACTGACGATACAGTATGATGGGAATACATTTAGTAAAGAGCCTGAGTTGTCAGACTATTACAAACCCTCAGATGAGATGAAAGAATATCAAACGATATTCGTTGGAGTTGTTGGACTACCTTTAGGTTACTTAATATATAGAGTGTTATAGAAATGAGCACTAAAACTTTGAAGGAGATGGCTATGGAATTTAACAAAAAGCATAACTTGACAGAGACACTCTCTTACCAAACTCGTCAGATAGAAGAGTTGCAACAACTACTATCAGACGCTCTAAAACAGGTCACAACAATAAAGTGTGAGTGGGAGATACTAACCGACAACCACGAAGTTACTACACTATAGTCTAAAGATATATATAGTATAGTAACTTAAATGGTTGACGGACGTACAATGAGAATGTTCTATGCTGGGTATACATTGGATGAGATTGAAACATCAAAAAAGTGGAGTGGTACTACATTAGGGTACACATTGGACGAGATCAAGAACGGAAGTAAGGACGCAACACCAAAAAAGTGGCACGACACCACATACTGTTACGAGTGTAGTAACCACAGAACCCAAATCGAAGATGGTGTATTTAGTTGTAACAAGTGTGGAGAGACTACCTACGGACGCGTGAGAAACTTCGTACCTAACATTTGGATGTACAAGAAATCGGCTCACAGTTACAGCAAGTGGTTAGATAAAATGTTGACTGGACTAGTTAACGAGAGTGACATACCAACAGTTGTCAGTGATTTTATAGAGATAATATGGTCTCTTAAAAGAAACAAACTGATTGTCAAGAATATATCGAAATATATTTTCTATGTCATAAGAATATGCTCTAGAAAAGGTATAGAGTTGAGAGGTAGTCTTAACGACCTCAAACCTGGTAAGGTCAAGGTACGATTCGAGTATAACCTGTATAGCGTAGTATACAAGGATCTAGGTTGGGATGGGAGAGGAGATCCATACTACAACGAGTGGATAAATAAAATATATGGTAATATATAATGGCAAGACCAAAAATTTACCAAACCAAAGAAGAAGCTTTGATAGCATCCAGAGCTCAAACCAAAGAGTGGATGAGAACTCATAAGTGGGTGTGTGAGACATGCGATCAGTCATACCACGTGACCTCTAAATATAAACACATCAAGACTAAAAAACATTTTAAGAATCTAAACAGCTAGTTCTGGACTATTTTGTAATGTCCATACGCATAGCTAGATACACCGTCTGGTAGTATATGTCGCTTGTCGTCAAAGCAACTTAAGGATATCTTATTTATCTCATAGCTTCCTAGTTGGTGGCTCTTGCTGCGAATAGTTTTAATTATGTGAGACATTTGCTCACCATTTGTCAGGACACTTTTATAGTTGTCATGCCTTATATTATTTCTAATGGTACTCTTCTTGATACCTTTAGCAGTCTTCCCACCTTTTCCATCCTCTTTTATGTAGCTATACATTTTCGACCTTAAACCAACGAACTCAACGATGGGAACTCCTAATGTCTCATCCTTCATTTTACCAATAACCTTCTTGTTAGTTGGGTCGAAGTAAGGAGATGACTTATCATATCCACTAAAGTCAAACACTTCTTTGTTAGCGTACATATCTTTGTACACATCCTCCGTCTTGATCTCGTACATTAGACTATCTGTGTCTGTGAATAGTAGTTTGGCTTTGTTGCCATACTGCTTTTTGATGTTATTGTAGTGGAAGTCGTACATCAATGTCTTTGATAGGTCTAGAATACACATACCTACGTATGCTGGTCTATTTAGAGTTAGTATCTCTTTGATCTTGTGAACTGCTACCAAGTTATTGTCAAATATTTTACTGCTAACAAAGGTTGGTTTTGACGTTAGTTTCTTCAGTTTTTCCTTGTCTGTTACTAACTCCACGTTCACACGCTTTCGTAGATTCTCCATAGTCTTTCCGAATACACTATTATTCATGAGCTTGAAGAAATCCTTCTCAAAGTCGTTCTTCGCTTGGGTCCTCTTATCTGTATTAAAGTCAATATATTGCTTGAGCCATGGTGACTGATCGAACTGAAGTACTCTATGTATCTTCTTAACCTTCATTCCCAAACTTTTGTATAATTGTAGGTTTCTATAATGAACGACGTACTTACTCTTATCGTTTAGGTTAGGTATAAGTTTTGCAACCTCTCCTACAGATATCTTAAACTTATGTTGGATTGTCTTACAATAGTTTGACAACATATCACTACTTACTTTCATCCTCTCAGGGGCTAAAGGATAGTCGTTGTGAAGATCGTGCAACTCCTCTGGATACTCTAAATCAACCTCGAGTATCAAACCTTTGTCTGATTCGTTGTTATATTTGTCTAGACTGTTGATGTCAAAACCTTCGACCCACTCAAATCCACCAGTCGGTAGATACTGACACATAGCCCAACCGTAAAGGTTATTCGCATCTAGGTATATGATGTGTTTCGATGGTTTACTACTATCATACCCTTTCATGTATTTGTTATTAGCTTCTCCATGTCTATGTGTTATGCAGGAGACACCACCCCGCATTCCTTTCTCGATAAACTGAAACATATCAATGTTAGTCATCAACTTTAGTTCCACTCCTGTCATCTTTAGAGCAGCGTCCCACGATAGTCCAGGTGATGTGAAGTAATGACAAGGATCTAACTGGTAGTACTGTTTACACGTTCTTCTAAAGTTCTCGAACACGTCAGCCAGTAGTAACACGTCAGACTTTAGGTATAGGTCGTGGTACTCACCCATATTCCCCACACCCATTGTCTTCCACACTTCTTGAGCGTGCTCGTAGTCTGTGTCTGACACATGCTCGTCGTTTAGGATGCTGTAGAAACTCTCCTTTGATGGCAACTCAAGTTCGTTAAACTTATCGAAACTATCCATATAGTCGTATGGGTACACACCTTTTCGCGACACCAACTCTAGCTCCTCGCCTTGAAATAGTTCAGACGTATACTTGAGACATTCCTTTGGTAGGGTGTTCACCAGGTTGGCTAGACTAGAGCTCATGAATTGGAAACTATCTAGAAACACTAGATGTTTACCTAACATGAATGCCATATATTTCTCCATATTATTTGGTATGACGTTGATTTTCTGACCTACCTTGCCTATCTCTTGCATTATGAAGTGACTATCGTACCCTCTTAGATTATGGAATATGACAGGTATCTTATCAGTCAGTCTATAGTTCCTATTACATAACTGATGTGCCGAACCTCTATACTTACCAGTGACATGACAATGATCTCTAACTCTCACTTGTCCCCTTTTGTATTCTCTATCACAAATATGACATTTAGTCGCTTCCTTGAAGTTAACCTTGTCAGCTATGGTCATCACCATGTCCTTATTAAAATACTCCTTTCTGACTTTCTTGCAGTATTTAACCTCCTCTAGCATCTTTTTCATGAACTTCCTAACTGCGTTCTTACCTCGAAACATCTCTACTGGTTTACTATATTTATCATCGTAACAGCATACTATTTTGTACCCATACCCACAGTCCGTGTGTCTTTGGTACTCACTAGTGTACGATCCTGTAAGTGGTGTCACGTTGTCGACCTTCTCTGTGATAGCCTCGAAGTCTGCATATATCACGAATGGTACCTCTAATTGTTTGTGATAATTTACGTACTCAAGAGTACTGTCTTCTTCAGCTGGCATCTTGATCGCTTGCTTACCATTTACCACCATACAAACCTCCTTATGATTCTCTAGAATCTCATTGGTAGTAAAACAATGAAGACAGTACCTACAGAAATTCTTACGACACTTGTGATTAGACTGACCACACATAAACCTACCAAAGTCTTTGATGTACACGTAGTGTCGTTTAACACCATTCGTTATTAGCAGCAGGTCCATATGATCCTCACACTTCTCCTCAGAAACGTAGATAGGGAATGGCTGCTTGTCCTCATACCCAAACACGCTGATGCTAATATCATTCTGCCTCTCAATCTTTTTGTACTGTTTCGTATCCACTGGAAATCTCACTCCTTCATAATTGACAGAACCTACGTTCTTCTTATGCTTCGACACTCTCTGCGGATCCTTTCCCACAGGACATTTGTGCAACACGTGACACCACATGAAACACTTATCATCTTCATTCTTTATATTAATCAAACCTTTCGACGCGTTCCTCAACTCTTCCGGTAGCTCAATATAACTCGATCCTTTAAGAGGCATATACACTACCACATTAATATAGTGGTCAATAACACTGTCTACAACCCACCCAGACCCTTCTGACAACCATACAGCTATACGATTTACTATCTCCTCACTAGCTTGCTTCGTAGTCTCACTAATATCAATACTACTAACCACTGTTTTGATCACACTATTGAAGAAGGCTGTTTTAAACACAGACTCTCCGTCACCAATTTGTTTCTCTAGAGTCACTTTCAATGTCTCAGAAAACTTTAAACCTTTCAGTCTCTCTAACTCTTTCTGTAAAGCCGAGCCTACTACTCCTCTAGTCTTGACTAGTTGTTTTAGTGGATCCTTATTGTCGACCACCTCAACACTATACGACTTGGTGTACCCTTTGAGAGCAACTCTCCTTTGTGGACGCGTCTTAGCAATAATGTTAGTGATTCTCTCATACTCTTTGTCTGAGACCTCCTGACTTAATCGTGACCTCTTAACATATCGTCTAAGATCACGTCTAGCCTCTCGAATCTTTCTGACCTCCCTAACTCTGGTGACTCTATTAATAACGCCCTCTCTAGATACCTTTCTAATAAGGTCCATCCACTTATACCCCAATGCTTTAGCGTCAGCTAGATAGCCAGACATCCTCTCTAGAAAACTCATCTTAATATTAGGCATAACTAAGTCACCAGAACCTATAGCAGGACCACGTGCACCACCGCTCGATAGTGTACCACTACAAGCAACATTACCATCCACAATAGAGTTACGTTTAGTCTCAGACATTTTCACACGAGTCGTTTTATTATTTAATATAGCTAAGTCCTTAGACCTTTTCGAACCACGAGCCCCACTCGACTCATGACCTGAAATAAAGTTCATATCAGGATCACGTGTAATGTAGTCTTATTACGAGCATAGTCTTATTACGTAACATAGTCTTATTACGAGCGACATCCTCACCAGCAGCAGCCCCGCGTCTAGACACCTCACTCTGTAGCCTACTAGCTGACACATGTCTCATAGACTTCAAACCATGCGACACATCGCCTATTAGTAGTCTCGAAAGTGGGGCTAACGGCGAACTTTTTCCATTTGAATGTCTCAACTTCTCTGGAGAACCAAGCACTTTTTCTGTTTTTGGATTCCACATATTTACTCGAAAGTTATATGTGGAATCCAAAAACGAAAAAAGTGCTACGTTCTCCAGAGAAAAAAGTTGAGACATGAAAAAATGGAAAAATGCGCCGGTAGCCCCACTTTCTATACTACTTGGACTGACCGCGTTCATGTAACTTCACCCATACAAGTTTCCATTTTGACCTCGCTTATGTCCCCGTAGGGACGCAAGGCTGCCGAGTTGGTCTCCGGCGGAAACCCGCAGGGGAGCTCAGTCACGGTGACCCTACGATTGAAGGAGACAGTGACCGCACCAAGGGGTGGCCCGTGAAGGTCAGGCCATGACTGACAACGTCCCCCAGTTGGTTGGAGGACTTCAATGTAAGACGGAAATTGCACCCTTGATATAGCTGGACCAACAAATTGTTTTTGCCGGTCTGGGAAGGATTCATTGATGACAAGCTATATCACAGACCGTGAGTTCTTCTGCATGACGTTGGATGTGGTAGTCTATTGGTGGGATCCATATAGATGTTACATATTGGACAATAGTATTGGATCACAATTTCATAATTATGGTGATTGACAAAATGTTTGATTATACCGTTCATTGTTTTGTTTTTGCGACATACTTGTCTGCATTTAGGTACTGGACATACAATGTCTTCGGAAAATAAGTTTGTGAATAGTACTACGGCAATCGGTTCACTTTCTCCATTCGAATGCTCCCTGGCGCAGTGGTATCGACGTATTTTTGCCGAATTGAACGTCTGGTTACAAATGTGACATGGGTGAACCATAATGGACAGTCACTTGCTCTGAGATGGAGATATACGTTGGCCACTGCATCGAGCTGCTTTGTTGATGCGTGCCCAACCAAGCGCTTGTGTGACAAAGGTGTGGGATGCGTACGATCTCGGGTTTCCATTTCATCACCCCGATCGCCGGCGCGATTAAAATGGCGGACGAAAGTCAACCAGCTAATCTAAGAAAGCATCACTTGGATTGGTGGCCGGCTAGATTTTTCCAGTCAGACTCTGATCCAAAGCAAAAATTAACAATTGTAAAATGTAAATAATAATGAGAACGGCGACCAAGTATACTCGTGCTCGCCGCAAAAACGAAGTGAAGGCCTAATTAAGAATAAAGACGGACTACTCCCTTATGACATTTTAACAAATAAATATGGCAGAAAGCCGAAAATAAAACGTGCGCGTTGATATCCACAACATGGGTTATACAAAACAAACAATTAAAGAAGAGTCAAACAGCCAGACCCAGGCTGAAGACTATAAGTGAGATAATGTTAACTATATATAATAACGATGACGACAGAGTCTACTAGCCTAACATGGGCTAGACGCTATGAACACGAAAATAGAAAACTTAAACTAAGAAAGTAGTCAACTGGTTCAGTACTTGGCCTGTCAAGGAGCTAAAGTCTTTGCCAATCGGAAATAATGTAATATCAAAATAAAACTGGAACAGCTCACATGGTATAATTGTATGAGCTGCGAAAAGGAAGATAAGGCCTAACTAAAAAGAAAGACGGTCTTCTTAGAACATAAATCTGACAACAGAACCAGAAATATGCCCAGAAAGCCAAACAAAAAAGCATGTACAGATAAGCGCACGTTGGTGCTAGGCACGGGGACAATTACTTGCAGAGCATGAGACCCCGTCTTTTGCAGGTTCAACAAATATCCAACAAGGGTTCTAAAAAGAACCAGAAATCTGCCTGCCTTAGCAAACCAGTAGATGTACTCAAGCAGTGTTACTAGCTTAGCAAGCTAGAGCATGGATCCACCACAACCACTACAGTGAATGCTCCTCGAAAACCTAGGAATTGGTGACAGATCAAGTGTAAACTTAAACAAATTGATTAAGCTGATAAAAAGGAGACCTACACTTGATCTTGTTTTGAAAATCTCGGTCTAAATCACTATTAATTAGTACTTGGTATAGGCCTCCAGATGCGCCAACATACCACTTTGATTATTTTGAGAACATAGTAGAGAAAGTAGATACGACAAATCATGACTATTTACTACTAGGTGACATAAACGTGAATCTTATGCCGGGTGTAACATCAGTCAATGCTACTAAGTTGAATGATTATATTCGAAATCTTTGGCTTAAAACAGCTAATTGTAGAACCGACTAGAACTACACCATATTCTTCTAGTCTAATTGATCTGTGTGTTACAAACGCTCCATCAAAGATCATAAATTCAGGGACAATAGAACTTTCTATAAGTGACCATGTATTAGTCTATATGACGCACAAGGTGACGCACAAGGTCCACTACAAACAAACAGGCTCACGACTAATTCAAATAAGAAACATGAAAAATTTTAACAAAGAAAATTATTTAAGAGACTTAGAACAACAAGCATGGTCAGACGTGAACCTAAGCAATGATCCTAATGAAATGTGGGCAAAATGGAAGAACATGTTAATTAATTGCATTGACAAGCATGCACCACTCAGATCAAAAAGAGTTGGGAAAAAGAAATCCCCCTGGATCACTAGCCAATTGAAACAAAATATGCGTAAGAGAGATTCCCTGAAAAAGAAAGCTAAACTGACTGGTGATCCATCAATTTGGCAACAATATAAATACTCAAGAAATTGCACGAATAATGATATTAAAAGAGCAAAAAGTATGAGTATCTGAACAACAACAATCTAATATCTGCGTCTCAATCTGGTTTTCGAACATTGCATGGATAATTGGTCAATCAATATAGATAATGGTCTTCTTAACGGAGTAATTTTTATCGATCTTAAAAAAGCATTTGATACTATTGATCACGCCATTCTTCTACAGAAGTTACAAATTTATGGTGTTGATCAAAATGGTATCAAATTCTTTGAATCATACCTAAGCAACCGCAGTCAAAGATGTTGTGTTAATGATGAGTTATCCGAAGCTGTCACAATAACCTGTGGGGTACCTCTATTGTTCTTAATATACATTAATGATGTGCCTAATTGTCTCACCAGAGCCTCTCCAAGAATGTTTGTTGACGACACTAATATTACCATCGCGGCAAATTCGGTTACGGGGCTTGAGCTATTAATTAACTCAGAACTGAAAAATCTTCATCAATGGCTACTAACTAATAGACTGAGTCTTAACGTCGCTAAAACGGAATTTATGATAATCGGATCTCGTCAACGATTACTTGTACACAGCAACGAACATATAAATATAGAGATTGACGGAATGTCTATTAAAAGCGTTAACGAAACAAAATCCTTAGGCTTACAAATCGATGAGCATCTTACATGGGCACGACATGTCGAAAATATTTCGAAAAAGATTGCATCAGCTATTGGAGCTCTTACACAGATATGCCAATTCATAGACACAAACACTGCCCTGAAAATTTATGGAGCTTTAATTCAACCGTATTTTGATTATTGTAGCTCAGTTTGGGATGGTTTAAATATCACATTGAACGATAAATTGCAAAAATTGCAAAATAGGGCAGCGAGGGTCATCACTAAATCTCGATATGATACTAGTGCCAGCGACCTTTTTAGGAAGCTGGGCTGGGATAATCTTTCAACACGTCGGAAAAAGCACAAAGCTATATTAATGTTTAAAACAATTAACTCCGCATTATCTCCATGATTTGTTTGAATCTCGCAGCACTGGATACAATTTGAGAAACTCCGAACACACTTTATTTGTGCCAAAACTGCGAACGAACTACGGTAAGCGAAGTTTTAGTTATAGCGGCGCAATGTTGTGGAATGAGTTACCTCAAAATGTACGAGCAGTATGCTCTCTTAGTCAATTCAAAAGAGAAATTGACATCTTATTTTCTATATGAAACGCACTCCTGCATGGCAATCTTGTAAATCAATAGTATATCTAGTAGTATTCAATAATTGTAAAAGTCTCAGTGTAAATTTTCTCCATATATTTGGCCTATAAGTGTAAGTAATATGTTAGTTAATTGTTATTGTAAAATGTTATTCTCGTACCATACTGTAGATTTTACCATGTCTAAATAAAGTTTAATAATAATAATAAAAATAATAATCGCCCTCATACTCGGTTAAGTTCTTATCCTACATATAAAATTTAAATTAAAACTACTTTTGAATCATACAAAACAGTTAAAACATATCGGAACGTCGCGCATAGCACGCGAATAATTTAGCTATTTATTTACGAAAATTACTTGTGGTCTTCAAAATATTGTCTTTTTTCTCAGTGTTCTTCATTTTTTCCAGACAGTTATATTCAATTATGTCCCCGGGCAGTTTCTAGTTCCCGGGCAGTCTGGAGCTCCTGGGCAGTAATTAGTAGGACCCCATATAAATACTCTCCAGGAATACCTCTCTGACCTATGCCATATCTCTGTAAACTACTTTTATGGTTATTATATAAGCACTTGCTTATTGTTATATATAACAATGTAAATAGAGTCAACTAGCCAAACACGAGCTAGAGACTATAAATACGAAAATGTGAAACTTAAACAAAAAAAAGCGGTCGACTGGTTTGGTACTTGGCCTGTCAAGATCATAAAAAGATCATAAAAAGGGGTGTGACCACCTCTACATGCGTCTGAAAACATTCTCGATGATACGGTCGCTCGAAAGTGAGGATCTGTTAAGACCCTGCAACTTGCGACTAATGTACATGTGGTTCGTAAGAATCCAACAATGACGTGGATGGAAATGAGTTCACCCACTAACACACCAAAATTAATGGGCATGTCCAACAAGCACTGCAGTGTATTATGAGTTGAGGGGCGTTGGATCCTGCATGCGACGTTCACCAATGCTAGTCTGCGAAGCCTTTATCTACGGACAGTATTGGTTTAAAGTACCCAAACCGAAGTATGAGGATGCCTCAGGTGGCACCATCTCCACCACCGGAAAGTGGTGGCAACGCAACTCAGCAACGACAGAGAAAGATCCGTCCGTGTGCAAAGTTCCCAGCTCCCCACCAGCAAGCCATTCTGCCTCAAAGGTGTAAATGAGGCAATGGCGTTGCTCCACTTGCAAGAGGAATCGAAAGGACGACTTTACTCTTTCCAATGAATGACGTGGTACTGGTTTCAGATGCTCAAAACGGAAGCGGTTCCGGTCGAGCCAGAGCCGATGACCAATGAGCCCGAGGAGTGCTACGAAGTCAGCAGGGATGTTATATATGCTGGGATACCCAAATAGCCGCTCGCGGGACCACGGAAAATTCGCAGTCAGCTAGAACATCATCAGGAGACAGACGAACCACCCGACGAGATGATGTGCGAGTGGACAGTCTCCATATAGATGCTCCAGCGTTTCCACGGCGCCACAATGGCATCGTGGTGGTACTTGCATGCCGAACCTAGCGAGGCGATCGGTGGTGGGCAGGATCCCATGCGCCGACAGCCAGCAGGTGTCCGATTATAGTGCAGCGTCTTGAGATTGCGCCACACTGTAGGCCAATCCACGTTCAGGTGAACGTTCCTCGCCACACAACGATGGAATGCGTTGGCAGTACGACAGCACAGCGTAGGCTGACCGAGCGGTGACGGAGACCAAAGGGACTGCATCACCGAAGCTCGGGTGATTGTCCATCGTGTCAGGTTGCGATGACCCGAACAGACTAGCCCAATCTCCTCAGCGTTGATGTTCCAATGGTGCTCATCACAAAGGCTCGCTCGACGGCTTTGGCGAGTAAAGCTTTTTGGCGGAAAAAGGAATGCCACAGCTTTTCCTCGCCTAGGAGGAACCGGTTCACCCACATCACTTGAAGTGATGTGAGTTCACTTGAAGTGATGTGAGCTTCCGAGATAAGTTGACAACCCCCAGCCTGCCAAGGGCCAGTGGTTGCATCACCGAAAACATGCTTGAGCGATTCCCTCGGCTTGTTCCAGACAAACCGAAACACTGACTTATTTATACGGGTTTATAGTGTCTGAGCTCATGGGTACTACACTAGCGAGATACCACAATGAGCTCAAACCTAAACTGTAAGTAATGACAGCACGCCCCCTGAACCCCCCGTGTTGCCATGAGGCCAAAGCACAATCCAGCTTTTTAGAAGCAGATCGCCAAGCAGACGTCCCATCCCTGAGACAGCTACGTAGGGCCTCGATGTTGTTGCTGGACATCTTGAAAGCCACAGGGAAAGAGGTACGCGCTCGCCACGGTACCAAAAGAAGACCGTGGTAATTGAGCTTGCCGTACCAAAGAGAGGACAAGTCACTCGATACGAAAGTTGTTGTGTCGTCAGCATTCTGTGAAACCTTTACGCGCTTGTTCCCCCCCCCCGCCAACGACTCCACAACGAGGACGTAAAGCAGAGGGGAGAGTGGACAACCTTGGGAACTGCGTGAGTGACTGGAAACTGCTCCGAAACGAAGCCGTTCACGATCGCCACAGAGTACACTTCGGTGTACAACAGCTTCACCCATGCTAAAAATGAAGGCCCAAACCCCATCTTGATCAGTACCATTGCCATGAAGGCCCACTCCATGTGGTCGAAGGCCTTCTCCTGATCAAGGGACAGAATAGCGCCCGGAACCGCCTCCGAATTGGCGTAATCAACTACGTCATGGAGAAGACGTAGATTCTCCCCAATAAACCGCCCCGGTACACCGCAGGACTGATGCGGCGACACCACCTTAGCGGCGATCTTGTAGTCCATAAACAAGAGTGCAATGGGATGCCGGTTAGCCGTGTCTAAGATATCTCCCTTCTTGTAAAGAAGCGTTATCGCCCCGGAGCGCTCTGTGAACGACAGTTGACCACGACGGTAACACGAGTTGAATATGTTAACCAAGTCCAGGCCCAACAGTTTCCAGAACCGAACATAAAATTCGGCAGGGAGACCGTCTACAGCAAGTGACTTGTTCAAGGCCATTGCGTGGAACACGCAATCGCACTCCTCCTCGGTGAGGTCTCCCTCACACAACTCGGTTTCGGCTGGTGACAGACTACGTTCCAGACTATTCAGGAAGAGCAATTGCTCTTCCTGCTCCAGGGTATTCTGAGGAGAAAAGCTGGAAGTAGTGTATCTGCCACATGGCAAGCATGTCCTTGGTGGAATGTGCAACGCATCCATCACAGCGGTGTACACCACTGATCAGTTTCTGCTGCCCTCAGACTTTCTCTTGATGAAAAAGTAGGCCGAAGATGTTTCACCCTCCTCTGCCCACTGAAGTCTGGGACGCACCTGGGCTCCTTTCGCCTCCGATTGGAGTGCAGTTTCCAGGTTTGCCTTTGTTCTTGCCAATGGTTCGGAGAGATCCTCGCCGTCGTTGATACGTCGTTGGATAGCTTTCAATTGATTGTTCAATTCACTGATGGTCCGACGTTTCGCACAAGACGCCACTCACGCTAAAGGCCAGATCAACTGCTTCAGCCTAGATTTTCTGGCATCCCACCAAGACGAAAGAGCACAGAAACGACTCCGCTCGTTACGCCACTGCAGCCAAAACCTTTCGATTTCGGTGCAGAACGCTTTGTCTTGGAGAAGCGAGGAATTGAACTTCAACAGACCCTTGCTACGTTCAACCCTGAATGGAAGATCCATCTCCATATACACATAACATTGATTGGAGCAGAAGAAAGGAATAATTTCAACCGATGTGACAAGGCCAAGATATCGCTGTGTCAGACATACCATATCGATGCGGGATCCCTGTTTGCCATTTGGTCTCCTCCAAGTGAACTCTTTGTTATCTAGGTGACGAGCACGCCAGATGTCGCAGAGATCAAATGTATCCATCAGATCTTTCAGTGTTGAGGACCAATTGTACGCACATGGTGATTTCGGGTTACACCCGAACCGATCGACATATGGATCAACTACCATGTTGAAATCCCCACATAACACAGGGATATCTGGGTCTATGGCTTGGAGGCCCAGCCTCCTGATTTGGCGCAATAGTTATACTTATTTACAGGGAGGGATGGGGAAGAGAACCACGCCGAGAATCCCCCCTCCGAGGACGAGTGAGTCTCCTGTGGTACGCACACGATGTCCGGGCCTATACAATTCAGCCAGGCCATTAAAGTCTGGCGAGGGTCCAACGTCCCGGACGTTAAGGGTAAGGAGACTGCGTTGAAGGGTTCGATGGTTCACCAGTAGAAGAGAAGGAGTAGGGCCACCAATCGCGATTTCGTTGGAGGTTCGTCGTCGACGAGGAAGAGGACGATGAGCTCTCGCTAGTGGTGGGAACTGCAGGAGGTGTTTCGTCCATGGCCTTGCTGTTTCCGCCAGACGCAAACGGGATGGACGAGGCGGACCCGGAACCCTTGAACCCTCCTGCACTGGCTGGACGTTTGGGGTCCGATGTTTGGCCTTCCCTCCAGAGCTGGCTTTGACGTGGAAGGCACATCACCAACCACAGCGGTGGATTTCGTGCACGCCGGGCAGGCTGGCAATAGGACCCGGTGGAGTAGGATCCGTGCTCGGTCCTAGGTCGGGCGTCAAGGAGATGTGCGGGAGACTCTGACCGTGGGGCACGCAAGGTTCCCGCCACCTCGGTGAATGAACCCGTGGGCTGGTTGCCGGACGTGGGCAAACGGTGAATTCGAGCATGGAGATGTGGTTGGTGAAAGCTGGATATTTTGGTGGTGCTGGACATGTGTCTGCGAAGTTCTGATTCTAGGAGATTGCTATATGGTTTATGGTTATTTTTAAATCTACATGTACGTACTTTGTGATCGTCGGTCATAGAATCCACCCCAAACTGTTGATTATGTTTGTTGTGGATTTGCATCAGTACTTCCATGTTCGAGTTTGGTGTTGAGACTGGCTTTGTGATGCTGTACTGGTTGGAAGGAAGTTTTTTACTATGCACATGTGTATTGCCAGACATATTTTACAAAATGGCGAAGCGAAAAGCTGATGTCAAGCATGTTTACAAGTCGTTTTCTTTTTCGCTGGAAGCTCTCCGCACTCGCGATTGCAGAGAGGTTTAATGCTTGCATATAACCCAGCTAAAATTATTAAAATCGCTGCTGATAAACAAGCAAAATAACCTGGCGACATTTTTTCTCGCTAACATTTTAAACGTGTATGCATATGTTTACACTACTACACTACGTTAAATTTTCCGTAGCGTAGTGATTTACATCCGGAGTGCTTGGCGTAGTGACTACGCTACGGCAAACCACTCCGGATTAGGCAGGTACAGTGTAAACACAACAAAGACACGTATTGATTTTTTAACGGATCACTTACCGTACCGTACTAGTGTAAACCTTGCCTTAGACATAGGCGGCAATGCGGTGAGGTGGTTTGTGAAGATGCAGACGAGACGGTAGTGGTTTTGGGAAATTGGCAGGACAGAGACTTCAGGTTTGGTTGTTTGCTTAATATTTCTTCCTTGGTCTGGGTCCAGGCTATTGCTGTGGCATGGGAATCAGTCTGGTTTGAGCCTGAAGAGGTTGAAGGAGGAGCGGTTTGACACTAGGTAGTGCAGGTTTGGACTGTGGTCGTTTGGGCGCTATTGCTTTGTTGTTGTTTGGTTGAATTTTTTTGCAGGCGTCTGGGTCATCATGGTCTTGGTTGAAGGAGAGCGAGGAGCAGGAGGAGAGGTTTGAGTGGAGGCAGTTAAACAAGAGTTGAAGGAGGACGAACACGAGCGGAAACCACGGCAGCGAAAGAAGGAAACGGGATTAGCGACGGTGGCGGAGAAGTATCTGGCGAGGAAGGAGAGACTGGAGGCACCGAAGAGGCAGCAGGAGTTGGCGGTCATGGTACTATGTGTTGCAAGGATTTTCCAGGATAGATCGGTCGTCAGGTGGTCGCCCACAGCGTTGAGGATGGCGGTAGGGAATAACTGGAACGGGATTTGCGGTTTGGTGTGAGCTGTGGCCATTCGATGGCGTGGTGAGGCTCATGGAGTAACCTGAGATACTTCACAAGAGCGGCGCCAACCCAGCACTTGCTTCCACCACTCTCTGCAGCGTCAAAGGCACTACAGGTCGCGGTGGTCCCGAAATACCGGGCGTGCATGCGCAATCCCAATTCCGGAGCGTGGATCCACCCACTGCTACCTCTCTCGAAATCCTTGGAAATTGGTGTCAGATCAAGTGTATACTGAAAAAAATATATTAAGCTGATAAGAACAGAAAAATTTATTATCAATTCATAAACCTATTTGCTATTTATATATACAGAGAGTAATTTAAGTTCCTAAGACTATACTAATATATACATTGGTTTACTAGTTGTATCCTAAGTGATACTGAGACAAGTGAGGTGTCGTGTACCTTTATTTCAGGGTGTGTGCGCATGTTTCACCCTTTATTTTAGGGTATAACGTGAGGGGAATCTTTATTGAGGGAAAGGTATGTACATATGTAAGAGTTAAATATTTTTATTATTGACATTGCTAGTTATTGATAAAAGATTGCTAGTTATTGATAAAAGTTTGATTGTTTATGGTCTGTGTTACCAGAGTCCTACTCCGATATAGTCCAATGTTTAAACTTATTTACACTTATTTACTCATTTACGTTTAGAACCGTTTGGTTCTACAACTCTATAAAAACAACAAACAAAATGGCGGGTTGTTTTCTTTTCCCCAAATTCACACGTGCATGCCACGCGAAACGTCACCCGACAACCGCAAATAAACGGTAGCTACAGTCTGCCTCCATTGAGGTGGGCAAGGTACATGTATGTCTCTGGAGCCTTGAATCGTGTCGGCACAACATAGTTTATGGAATAGTGATCTGTACTTGTGACTGATTCTCAGTTCATTGAGAACGGTTTCATTCTCTGGATGCCAGCTTCCAAGGGACCCAACAGCAAAACCAAAAACTTTGGCGTAGAGAAAGAGGTACTTATATTTATCAACCTTCCTTTGAGCGGCTTGTTTGAAGGCGGTAGAGTCATTCTCGAATGGACAAACGACATCTATGATGGTAACTCTGTTGCCAACATAAGATCACAATATCGGGTCGGTTGCGGTTCTGTCCATCTGGGGTTCTGTTGATCCAGGACTATTGTTCCACGGTAGATGGCACAGGATAGTAGACCCACGATCTTGTCTTTCGCGGACGGCTACTACGTTCGGGCGGCAATAGCAAAAATTACGTGAGGAGTGTTTCATCGGCTGTGTGACATTGGCGGCAGGCTGGATTGGTATTCGACCATCGGCTCTTGTTAACGTTTAGGGTACTGTGTTTGTACGAGCATGGTGCGGATTGTGGTGGAGGCATTGGTGTATGCGTCATGGATTATTTCAACTAACAGCTTGGGATACCCCATATGGGTGAGCGTGGATGGACATCCTGGAGGCAAGTAGGGACATCAGTGCTATGGGTCGAAAGTTGCAAATGTCGTCGCTGGGGCCTTATTATAAGGATCGTTGTTGCCGTTTTCCATTGCTGTGGGACTCGTTGCTCGGCGATGCATCTTTCGTAGATGGTGTGGAGGATGGTAACTTTAGGGTATACCAGCTTGAGATATATAATTGTATGAACTGCAAAAAGGAAGATAAAGGCCTAACTGAAGGAAAAGACTGACTTTTTTAAGACATAAACCGGGCAAGGGTTCTGAAAGAACCAGATATATGTCCATCAAGCCAACAGAGAAGCGTGAATGCAATTACTCGTGGAGCACGAGACCCCAGCTTTCTTAGCTTAGACAAACAGCAAATCTAACACAGCTTCTGAGATGAACCAGAGATGTGCTTGTCTCGGCAGACAAGAGAGTGTGTTCAAGCAGTGTTACTAGCTTAGCAAGCTAGAGCATGGATCCACCACAACCAACACATGGTGAACGCTCCTCGAAAGCCTTGAAAAACTGGTTCAGAGCAAGTGTAAACTAAAAATATATTAACCCTTTAATTGAGATAGTTGCCAAATGGCAACAAAAGTTACTAATTTAAATTCTTGTCTTAATTAGTATAAATATGACTTCTATGAGCGCTACCATGAAGTGCTAACTCCTATCCATCAACACTTGCCGCCATTTTAGCTTGAACTGAGGAGCAAAATGTTTGAATTGTGAAAGTAAGTCGATTTTAACGCTTTTTTGGGTCGTTTTCAATGCCTATTTTCCCACAGAATGTGGGATTCGACAAAAATAGTTTATTGACATTTCAAATCTGACTGTATTTAGGTGTACATTTACTGTTTTGATTTTTGTCATTGTTGAATGCAATTTCGCAGCTTACATGTGCCCAAACAATTTGTTGCCAAATGGCAACTATGCGAATTTAGGGAACACATTAAATTGGATTATAGTTCTTATAGGTCCTCTCCTATGATATTGTAATTTGTATTTCCCTTGGTTTTATAAGTGTTGAAACAGGCATAGCAGAGGAAATGCTTGTCATGAGGTCATAATTTGTATTTACCAGTTTTTATCTCATAAGAAACATTAATTTTAGAATATGAATAATACCTTTATTGTTCAATCAAACAGTATTATTATTTTCCATGAGAATATTTGGGTATAAGATTTTGTTTATTCTAATGCTTCGTATAATATTAGTTATATAGTCTGGGAGCAAGTGTAATCCCGTGGGAATCTCAGGCTGCAAGCACGTCACCCATCTAAATGTGTTAAGGGGACCCTAAATAACTAAAAAAAAATTAGTGGCACTCTTGTAACTTGCACCGAGGGATTGTATGGGGGCTTTTAAAAATGACGTAATTTCACAGCATGAAAACGAGGCTCTGACATAACAATTACTTCCCACCATTTTAACGAAATCATACCAAAATTGCAGAGATTGTTTCTCAATGAGATATATGATATTATACAATACCAGCTCCATCGCATTAAAGCTAGCATGGAAACGAGGCTCTGGTTATACAATGGTAACTTTATTCCGTTTCAAGGAAATTTAACAACAAAAGTTGCAAGGAATATATTTCTCAGTGTTTTAAATTATATTAATGGCGTTTCTGATCATTTTCATGGTTACGTGACAAAGATAACATGGAAACGAGGCTGTCGTACTGAGGCAACAAACTTTCTACCGTTTTCTATAAAATTGTACAAATTAGTAACAAGAGTCACTGGTTACTATATTTAAAAAAAAATTATAAAAGTACAATCGGAAAACCTGTGCTTAGAACATCAGATGGAGCATGCACCATTTTAAGGCACATTGGTCAGCGGTAATTCCCATCGAAATATAGGTCCGCCATCTTGAATTGCAAACCATGTAGATCTGTAAAAAATTAGGCAATGCGATGGAAATCGACAATCTATCCATAAATTTAAGTCTTTGTTTAGTTTGCCAATTGGAAAAGGAAGAGGAACTCGTAGAAAATCCATCTTGTCACGAAGCATTGCTAGAAGCAATTAGTACAAGAGCTAGTTATGGCGAAACTAAGTACGTAGAGATCTGGGCATATTTGAAAGCTTTTAATTCTCAAGAGTTGAAAGTAAAAGCAGCAACGTGGCATCGCAAATGCTATCAAGAAGCAACTCATTCTGGGATGGTGAAACGGGCGAGGGAAAGATACGAACGCGAACTGGCTGGCCCAAGTGGGAAAAAAAGAAAAGAAACCCAGCCTTCAACACCCCAGGCTCAGCTCACTCGTTCAATGACAGCGCCATACAACAAAGACGTGTGTTTTTTTCTGCGATAAGGCAGCAGGCTATCGAGAAAATCTCCGGGCTGTTAGCACCCATTCTGCGGGCAAGTCACTTCATGATGCCATTGAAATTTCAGGCAATGATAACCTGCGAGTTAAACTATCTACTGCAGTGGACCTGAAAGATGCTCACGCAATTGATATTAAATATCACAAAAAGTGCTGGGGAAATAACGTTTCCACTGTGCTTCGTCAGTCCCCGACTGCAGGACCATCAAGCTCATCTGGCACTTCAGTAGCAGCAGAAATCGCAGCCAAAATAGAGTTCTTGACTACTACCGAGATAGCTTTAAGGAATGGCAATGAGCTAATTATGTCAGAGCTACATGCTGCTTATGACAGTATCCTGGACGAAAATGGCGTAGACAACAAGACCTACAGTCGTAAAGCGCTGAAACAGCTGATAACAGGCGAGATTGATGAAGTTGAGTTTCACAAGCCTAAAAGAGTAAATGAATCGGAGAGAGTGACCATCAAGGGGACCAGAGATGCAGCTGTGGAATTGGCGGAACAGGAAAGTGACATGAACGACGACATGAACACACTGTATAATGCAGCGCTACATTTGAGAAAGTCTATTAACAAGTACAAAAAGTGGGTGTTTGAAGGTTCACTGGAAACTCTACCCAAAGATAATTTTCCAGAAAAACTATACTGCTTTTTTCGATGGATGATAAACGGCCCCAATATTACTCTATCTACAGAAAAGAAATGCAACGAAGTTCACAAGCGTGCTATGAGTTTGGTGCAGAGTGCAATGTCCATGTGCCTAACTGGACGTCAGATTGGTAACAAGAAGTTAGATGTAATCAAGTCAAGCCGTGAAATGCCGCAGCAGTTAGCAGTTGGTCTCGCTGTCCATCAGTCTGTTAGAAGTAAAAATTTGGTCAACTTTCTTCATGGGTTTGGGATGTCCGTGGAGTATAACAGACTTTTGCGAGTGGAGTCGCAAATAGAAGGTGCAGTATTGAAGCGAATGGAAGAGAATGGTGGATTGTTTCTGCCGCCCGACATAGTGAATGGGAGGCATGTTTTCTTTGCCATCGACAACGTCGATTTCGTGGAAGATACATATGATGGGCGTAGCACGTTGCATGGAACGGCAATGGCGATTTATCAGAAGTGTCATGTGGATGACGATAATCCACAACTCAGGTAGGCATGCTGTGGCATAACACTAACCAAATAGTCTGTCTCGCATCAGTTATTTCAGATCCGTTTCCATTGACAATACATGTATTTGTTTCATTTCAACATTAGTTTGGCTACGGACGGAGCAAGCCTGGCGAGATCTGTCAAAGACCTGCCTGCATCGATATCCACTTTGCTGGAATGTCACAACCCCCCTCCAAGCCTTCAACCCCAACGCATCCCAGATTTGGCTTGTTCACAGAAGAGGAAATGCCGATGATTTCACGTTCTGATCAGGAAGATTGCGCATGGCTATTGGCACGTTCCTTGTCTAGAGAACAACATTATCCCACCGATGTACCAGTACGTTCCGAAGATCATCCACGCCAAAGTAAAGTTCCTGTCTGGTCTGCTTACAACTCCATTGTCGGTGAAGCCCTCCCAGTAACAAGAGTATGTGCGCCTCCTTTAATTGCAGCTCCAGCACACGAGTGGAGCACCCTTCTTACAGTGCTCAAGCAACAAGCAATCAATGTTAAAGTCGTAGGCCAACAAAGGAAGACCGTCATCTCGCTCGACATGGGTCTATATATGCCAGCCAAGAAGTTGCAGATGGGTCGTGAAGATCTCAACAACATCATACTTCGCCCAGGAGAGCTGCACATCGTTATGGCCCAACTAAGGACCATTGGCGCGTTCATCGAAAATAGTGGTATCGACATGGCGTGGGTGGAGTCCGACATCTATGGTCCGTCTACCGTGAAACAGATCCTAGAAGGCAAGCATGTGAAAAGAGCCCAGGCAGCACATCTGGTTACGTTGCAGTCCCTCTTCAATCTGTACCAAGAAACGTTTCTGAGCACGGAAGCAGGTGAATGCAAGGAAGACCTGACGAAGCTAGCCAAGGAGTTGGAAGACGCATGCTCCAGCGGAGAGAAACAAGACGTAGAGGAAGTACAGAAGCGAATGATCCATGCTCTTGAGTCCATGGACATCATGAAGAAGATGGCTGAGTTTGATGGTCGACACGCTAATAATCCAATGTTCAAGGTTTTCCGGCAGTATATGTCAATGGTAGTTCATTCGAGCCGTTCGCACTGCCAACTGGAAGCTTCACTGCAAGCCCTTGAGATATTTTCCAAGAATTTTTTCTCCCACGATCGCCTCAATTATGCAAGAATGATTCCTTTGTATCTAGCCGAAATGAAGTCTCTGCAAAGCAGCGATCCTGACATCTACAGTGAATTCCAAGATGGGAACTGGGTGGTCAACAAGAATTCCCGTGTACCCTTCTGTGGCCTTGGTGCTGACCACGCCCTGGAGCACATCAACCGCTCAATGAAGGTGAGTGGAGGCTTGGTCGGGATAACCCTCAATCCTAGTGCTCGCGCAAAGTTCTTCTTAATTGCACCAGAACTTTCCCGATTAACCGAGCAAGCCAAGGATATGGCAGGTGTAACTACCACGATTCAAGACCGACACCATAACCTCACTACTCCCGTGTTGTCTCGTGAAGAGAAAAACGTCAACAAGCTGACCACCACAATCGCAAGTTACACCAACCCCTTTACTGAGCCAGGAGAAGATCTCTTTAATATTGTTACTAAAGTAGTGATGCCTGAGGATGTCAAACGTGATCTCTGTGCGCAAAGTTCTGAAGGAGATAAACTTCTCAAAACGTTTGTCACGGAACGCATTCAGAAAGGTAACGTAAATCTGTGGTCACGAATGAAAAAGCGCAAGCTTCTAACCTGGAAATCTACCAGTAAGAAAACCAAGATTACTGTCAACAACACGATTGTAGAGCTGCAAGAAGACCGAAGTTTGTTTGCTCGCATGATGATTGTTTGCTCGCATGATGATGGTGTGCCAGTCTCGACCAGAAATCAACCTACAAGAAGCAATAGGCATGTACGAGTTCAACCTGGTGCCAAGGTCACTTTTTGCAGCTGATGGCACAATGTTGCATTGCTCAACCAAGAGTGCACTGATGAGCTTAATCGAGAAAGAGGCACAGGCAACCACTTCCAGTAACGCGCCAACAGCAGTACCAGTGGTGCGAAACAAGGTAGTTATAGTGGATGGCATGGCAGAGCTACAGTCGCTTGATAAACCAGCAGCCATAACCAACTGTGCCAACCTCGCTGAACACTTTACAGATAAATTTCTGCAGAAGTACAGCGACAGTGATGAACTGCACCTGGTTTTCGACCGATATGACGTCCCTTGTTCTTTGAAGTCTGCTACCCGAGGACAAAGGCAAGGCGATCAGCATGCAGTCTACTACCGAATAACACAGACTCCACTCACATTGCTAAGGTACCAATGAAGCGTCTGCTAGGTCACGGAAAAACCAAGATGGAGTTGACAGAGTATTTATCAGCCAAGACACTCCAGAAGGCAGAGAGCAGGGGAAAGAATCTCGTTGTGGCGTGGGGAGTCAACTGTCAGGCAACACAACGAGTTGTCACGCACCTTAGAAGCAGTCAGGAAGAGGCAGACACCAAGATGCTTCTCCACGCTGTCGATGCTGCTGTAAGCGGAGCAACAGAGATCAACATCTGTTCCCTGATACAGATGTCTTCATTCTTTCCTTGAGAAGATATCCAGAGCTCTGTGATGATGTGAGTTTGGTCACTGGAACTGGAGTGCGCCACCGAGTGATCAAGCTAAAGCCTATTGTGCAGGCCCTCGGTAGTACGAAAGTTGCAGCGTTGCCCGCCCTTCATGCCATGAGTGGTGCTGACGTAACGGGGTGCTTTGCCGGAAAAGCAAAGCTGACATGGTGGAAAATCTTCAAAGAAGCTGACGAAGGAACCATCGCTGGCCTGGCAGACCAGCCAAAGATACCATGGCTGCCATAGAGAAGCTTGTATGCCAATTGTATGTGCACAAGACGGAAATGACGAAGGTCAAGGAGCTGAGATGGTGGCTGTTCCGGAAGAGGCAGGCTCAGTCCGAGAAATTGCCGCCTACACAAGAGGCTCTCCGCCAGGCAATCATGAGGGCTAACCACCAGGCAATGGTGTGGGACCTGGACACTGTAGCTGAACCACAGCTTCCTTCACCAGAAGCCTCTGGCTGGAAGTTGGAGGGCGACGAATGGGTCCCTGTGATGACTTCTCAACTGCCTGCACCAGAAGCTGTCATCCAGCTAGTAAAGTGTGGATGTTCCAAAAGCCGATGTTCTACGAATAGATGCAACTGTCGGAGGGCCAAACTGAACTGCGCCGACTTATGTAGCTGCTCTGATAGCAATGTTCCGTGCGACAATCAGCTAGAAGATGATGATGATTTTGAAGAGGACGCGCACGTGGAGTACAAGAGTGATGAGAGCGATAGCTGATGCAAAGATACAGCCATGATCAGAAATAGCATTAATATAATTTAAAACACTGAGAAATATATTCCTTGCAACTTTTGTGAAATTTCCTTTAAACGGAATAAAGTTACCATTGTATAACCAGAGCCTCGTTTCCATGCCAGCGTTGCACGCGACTAGGCAGTAGAGCTGGTATTGTATAATATCATATATCCCATTGAGAAACATAATCTCTGCAATTTTGGTATGATTTCGTTAAAATGGTGGGAAGTAATAGCCATTTTTATGTCAGAGCCTCGTTTTCATGCTGTGAAATTACGTCATTTTTAAAAACCCCCATAAAATCCCTCGGTGCAAGCTATACGAGTGGCACCAATTTTTTTTTAGTTATTTAGGGTCCCCTTAACACATTTAGATGGGTGACCTGCTTGCAGCCTGAGATTCCCACGGGATTTTAATATGAGACATTTGCTCCCGGACTAATATACACATGATTGATGTAACACGAACAGAGTTAAATTTTGGCTTCTTTATCTTTAGATTCATTATGGATAAGCACACAAGGACTAGATATACTACAGAAGTAGTGCAGATGTTCTGGAACCTGGTTCTGATTCAGAACTGTCTGACCTAGAAGACAGTGATGATGACTTTGATGAACTCGACATGAATAAAGTGGAAGATCCTATAACTGAAGTCTCGAATCTTGAAAGTAGTGATGATGATGGGTCAGAAGATGAAGAAGAAACTAGAGTATTAGACTGGAAAAAAAACAACCTGTAATTCCGAATGTATCCTTTACTGGTAAAGACTTTACACTGCCCCAAGATGTTGATGAAACGACACCCCTATCATATTTTAAAACGTTTTGGGACGACACCATCACTTTGTAGAGCAGAATAATTTGTACAGTGTACAGATGCATGGTAAGAATATCATGACAAGCCAGCAAATTGAACAATTTACTGCCATGCAGATGCTAATGGTATAGTAAAAATGCCAAATTATGTATCGTACAACCCATTGCATCAGTTATGCCTCTAAAATGCACAAATTTGTACATGTAAATGACAATTCCAGGAAAGATGAGCCTACGAACAAGGACAACCGTCTTTATAAAATCCAACCAGTCCTCAACACAGTTAGACAAAACTGCCTTCTTGTTGAACCAGAGATAAACCATTCAATCAATGAAGAAATTATTCCTGCCAAGAAGAAATACAATGGGATATGGCAGTACAACCCAAAGAAACCAACCAAGTGGGTCTTCAAAAATTTTGTCTGCGAAGGAAAAAGTGGAATGATGTACAACTTTTCCTATATACTGGTGAAAAAAGTGCAGGAAAGGAAAAATGCACATGCCAAGAGGTGGTACTGCGGCTATGTGAGTTCGCCTAGGAATTCAAACCAGATTATTCTTCGGCAACTGGTTTTCTACCTTCTATTTATGCCTTCAATTTATGCCTAGAGCTAAAACCGTTTGGAATTCGTACAAACAGCAACACTGTGCAAGAACAGGCTTGGTGGTTGTTCCCTGATGTCTGGGAAGAAGAAAGCTGGCAGACGAAGCTTTGACTACAGAACTGATGAGAACTTAGGCCTTCATGTTGTTAGATAGCAAGACAACAAGTGTGTGCAGATTGTTTCAACCTTTGCTGGTGTTAAAGCTTCCAAAAATGTAGTATACTTTTTTATTTCGTTTCTTGACAAGATTCAAGAACCTGTAATACCATATTTCTTGAAAATCATTGAAAATAATCACTTAATTGTTTAGAGCATAGTTAATATAGAAGAGATGGTTTGGAAACTCCGTCTAAGTCTTTGTTCTAGGTTATTGTTCACGTTTATGCAAATGTTGCACTTTCACACTTGCTGAACACATTCTATTTTGTGTATAACGAAGCAATCATCCAATAGCTCATTTTAAATATTAATAAACAAAAAAACAAAAGGTTTGTGCACGGTCAGGACCATTTTAACCTAAAATCACAGCTCATAACCATTCCCCTCTATTAACTATGTTTAGAGTGATTTAATATAGCAAAAATACTGTAAATGTACAACCTTTAATACCAAATTCAAATATCTGTTTCAACTGCCATAAGATTCACATTCAAATTTACAGTGAGATATTTTACTTATATGTACTGTACGTAGTCAGTGAGTAATTTGTGTCAATATGTTTTCAGTTGATGAACTTGTTGAAAAATATTGTATGGGTAAGATAAATACACAGAAATGCAATACCTGCTCTTATGAATAAGATATTCACGGTGATGGTGTCCACGTAAGCAAGAATAGTGCTGTTAGTTTATGCAGAGGAAAACTGTTTTCATTGTCCCAACTGTGACCCATTTCGCATTTTAGATGAAAATCGAAAAGGTACGTTTCAGTCTGTCATGTTTTACTGATCTGTATGGGGGAGTGTGTGTGTGGCTAATGGGAAATATCGTAAAATAATTATATGGGACTCAAATGTCAATTTGTTTTCATAATTGGAAAGGCCTGAGGATTCTAGCAGTGTGCAGATGCCTAACAGTGTACAGATGCCTTCAGAGGTGGACACAGATACGAAACAAACACTTAAACAGCAGTCACAGAAGAAAAGGAAGACAAATGTTGAGAAATCATTGGAAATTGTCTTCCAAAAGTTTAAAGAATCTGCAAATTTTGACTTTTAAGGTGATTTTCGATGGAATTATTTCCATGTTAGCATTGACTATATAAAATCAGACATACATGTAGGGCCACAGAGGGTACGCATGTCCACCAGGGCCTCAAAATTGTACTGGAAGTCAAGGGCTTTGCACTGTCATAGAGTCCTTTTGAGCACTTGTGCACAAGAGTCTGGGTACCTATCAGTGGGCCTGGTGAGACAAACATGGGTCTGTACAGTTTTCTCATGGAATAAAGGGCTCAGAAATGTATATATGATTGTGAGATATGATTGTGAGATATTCCCTGAACTATGAAATATATTGTGAACGTGTTTTTGTGGTTGTACCTTTTTACATGTTTCATATTGTACATTGCTGTTACATGGATTGTTTGTTATTGGTTTATTTTCTTGTTGCTTGGTGCATATATACCACAATATTTTTCAGAGACCAAGAAAAATAGCTAACATTGGGGTGGGTAACCTTTTGTAGCTGAGAGCCAAGTTATAAACAATCATGATTACAATGGAACATGCTTTAGGTCAGTGAACAGTATAAAGAACAATGTTGTCAAGCGAAAATGATATTAAGGTAACAATATACTGCATGAAATAATGAAATTGACAAAGAACAGAACATGCGATCGCACCCTTTTTGGGGTGTACTTTACTGCAGGTGTTTCTTTTCACGCAAAGAAACGAGGTCTTTTGATAGCTGCAGCTGTACATTTGCTTGAAGTTGATTTCATGGACAATCGCAAAAACGAGGTAAATTAGCACATATTTTACTAAATGAAGTTATCATTTTTAGCTTCCAAGTTAAATATCACGTTGATTGGAAAAATCAGTGATGGTTCAAGTTCTCATTCATGTACCGCCGGATCATTTTAGGCCAAAGTCAAGTTTGTGATAGATGGTGGAAAAACTTACATGGCACTAGATGGGGGAAATTGTTCTATTTTGAGGGGATCTTGTAGTCAATGAGTTCGAGTTAATTTCGAGTTGACTGGTAAACCAACAATCTGACCCAGCGGTTTCAGACATTACTAGAACACCGTTATTTTGATGATAATCATCAATTGTCAATTGGTGTTATTTTGATAATGATCAAAATAGAAGCTATCACCATCACAACACCAATCCTAACCCCCTGCCATAAGTGTCTTCCTAACCTTAACCCCAGTCGAAAACTCAGATCGAACTCAAACTCATAAATTCCCTGGTCCCTATTTTGAGACTTCACTTTAAAACTGCTTGGGGAATTGAAAGTAAAATCTTCCAATACAGGTGAATAAACGTTGAGGGCATCTTGTGGAGTATGGACAGAGGAAAAATTGGTGTACAGGTATGTTTTGCGTATGACGAACGGAAAAATCATCAGTAGTATTTCCTGCTATTGTATCAGAATATACAAAAGATCTACGGTACTTGGCTGGACTCGCACATATAAATTTAGCCTACAGGCTTCACCTTTTTGTCTCCCCTTATCAAACATATCATTAAAAACTAGCTATACAGAAACTGAAATACTATATTTTCAAATTAGTACTGTAAATTATTTCTTTATTTTGATAGCTAGATCCATCAACATTGTAAGAATATGCGAGTATCAACGAACTGTCTACTAAGCTAGAACTTTATTTAGTTAAAGTTATACGGATGACTGACTATACACAACTGACTAGACAAAACATAGATAATCGACAAGTACTCACATAACTATGTGATTAGGCGGATACCTTCTATGAGCTTGTGCATCTTTTACGTTGAAACACTCCAGGAGCGGAGCTGATCCCAAATGGGAGCCTACAGTAACGACCAAAAGGAGTGTGGAAGGTCGTGAGGTAAGACGATGGTTCGTCCAGAGCCACGTGCCAGAACCCATTTCTGACATCCAATTTGGTGAAGACTTTGGCACCGTGTAGACGGGTTGCTATATCTTCGATCATGGGTAACGGGTAGTGCTCGCGTTGGATAGCGCTGTTGAGATCTATGGGGTCCAAGCATATACGTAGCTTCCCGTTTTTCGTGGGTACTACGACCATGGAGCTTATCCAGGCTGTAGGTTTGGTCACAGTTGTGATCACCTCTTGTTTCTCAGGACGTCTAGTGCATCTTTGACTTGTGCTCTAAGCGCTACGGGTACACAACCGGGGTGCATGCTTAACAGGGTCAACTGTGCGGTTAACTCTGCTGCAGTGCTCACCAGCGAGTTGTCCAACTCCTTCACCGAAAACGTTGGGGTAATTCTTGATCAACTTTTCTTTGCTTATCGTCGTATTTACCTCTTGCGCTGAGTGCCGGTAGCTGTATTGTTGAGTGAGTAAACTGGGATACTTCCTGTTTGCGGTTTGTTCATTTCGTCATTGTCGACATACTGTATAATTTTCATGCCCAAAAGCTTGCAGTCCAGTTGACACTTGTAGTTGTCCCGCCATACTCGGATACGTACTAGTCCAACAACTCTGTTTTGAGCCTCCGTAGGCAGCAAGTTGCGTGTTCGCAGGTTTCACATGTTCAAGCTGATAATCGTTTGTCGCTTTTTTATAAATGTCAACCGGGATCACGTTACACTGCGCTCCGGTATCCGGCTGAAAGCATAGATAGTTTCCAGATTCCAATTTCAGTGTGATGAGTTGCGAATCATATAGATTGACCGCTGAGATATCGTGAGTGTTGAACACTTCCTCGCATTCGTCGTTGTCGACGGTTCGGACTTCTTTTTCTTGGGTTGTTTTCTTTTCTACTGCGACATTTGGCAGCAAAATTATTTGGTTTACCGCATTTTCGGCACGTCTTGCCGTAGGCGGGACATGATTCTCTTTTGCTGACGTCATGTGATCTACCGCAGTTAACACATTCCTTTGGTTGTGCATGTTTGCCCATGTTTGCCCTTGAACTTTCCTCTCTGTGGGAAATTTCTGTTCTCTCTCGTCTTGGTTTGTGGCATTTACCAGCACTCCCACGTTGTCTTCGACCACTTTCATTTGAGCCAGCATCCGTCTTTTTGAGAGTTAGTTTGGTCTCTCTTAATAGCCTTTGTCGCGAATACCGAACAGCAAGCTGTCGCGTAAAATTCCTTCAGGTGTTATGCTGTTAAAATCGCAGCACTCTGCTATCTTTCGAAGCGCCGTGCGATACTGATAGTTAATTTAGTTTAATGAATTTGTCACAATATATTTACAAGTTACTATTAATACAAAAAGTACATACAAATACAACGAATAAGACAGGTGTGACAGGAGAAAGTAACAGCACTTACGTCCCAATTGACACCTGACCCCTTAATGGTGGATAAAATTCCTCACCGATCACTGTTAACAATGTAGCGACCTGTACTCCCTCAGACTTCGTGTTCAGCTCTGTGGCGAGTGCGTAATTCTTCCATTTATCTGCTGCGTTGGGGTTGTGCATTTCAGGAGCTGATGGCGGTGGTAGCAATGCAGATCCGGACGCCATTTCCACCCTAAGCTACGTGTACGATTGTACCATTATAGCTCTCCGCTGCTGCCACCATGTAAGAATATGCGAGTATCTACTAAGCTAGAACTTTATTTAGTTAAAGTTATATGGACGACTGACTATACAAAACACAGATATTCGACAAGTACTCACATAACTATGTGATTAGGCAGATACGGATTGGTCAAGTTCATCGCTAAGGAAGTTCTTTACATTCTTATGCTACTAGCATTTCGTCACCTGTATGTAATTAGTGGTAGCATGTTCTTTTTGAAAGTGTATTCAATCATCTTACGTTTAGTGCCTATGACACAAAAACGTTATCTCCAAAATCTCTAAAAACTGAAACAAAATTACTCTTGCAAAAACTATTGCTTATGAAGTATATTATTCCTAGATTCCAGGCGAAAATTTTTGGCATTGCCAAACCAACTTGATGAAAATATTTCTTTCTTTTTCTATTGATGGATGTTCTTTTGTATCTTTTGTTTTTGTTATGAATGCATTATTTGATGTTGAGATGCCTTCTTTTGGCAACGCAATTCTACTTGAGTCATAAAAGTTACAGAACTTTCATACTAAAACTTTGTCATTCTTTTCCTCAGTTATTTTTGTGTATTATTATTGTATTACTGTATGTAAGACTGCATTCATTATGTATACCACAGGGGGGGCAGGTGACGTTTTAATAATATGTTTGTTTCATATACCTCCCCCAAAGCAAAGCATATAATTTTAGCATCCCCCTCTCACCTCAAGAACAATTTAACACCCCACCCCCGCCCCCTACACACCCCTACACACATACACCTACAACAGCAAATATGCATGATAAAGAAATGTAAACAAATCATCTTTTGTATACAGTATGTACAATTACAAAAGCATAATTCAACTGGTGTTTCGTGTCATAAAATTAACATTTTCCTATATCAATTCCTATGGTACCGAGTATTGGGAACCGATTGCCTGCCGACTCGTGAAACAGTAGGTGTCGTGACATTTGTTGCATTGCAAAACTCATTATCACTTCCTACAAATGCTACTACCTCATCATCTTCTGTCTCATAGTTAATATCATCCTCTTCCTCACTGTTAATGATATTTGATTCAACAGCAATATTTATATTGTTTTCCTCTGTCATATGAATGTGAGCCATATTATCTTTCTTCAGTCCAACAAGGGACAATTGGTGGTTCATGAGGTATTTTTCCAGTTTGTTTACTTTAAGTTTATTCAGCTTTTCTTTTGATGCTAGATCTAAATTGCTGCCTCATATTTTCAAACGCAACCAAATGCCAACAAAAATTTGTAGTGAAAGAGAATTAAAGATTCAAGTGTTATATACACTTTTTTGGAGCAGAAATCCTCGAGCATGTACTATCCATAGGCTCACTGGACTACTGAGAAAGTCAGGAGATACAAAGTGTAGTGCAAGTGAAGTAGAAAGTGAAGAAGAATTAGGCACAGAAAACACAGATAGTCAGCATGAGCCATTTATAATTTCTGATGTTGATGAAGAACAAGAAACTGGATAACTACATAATCATCATTTTTTAAATGTTTGTTTGTATGGCATTGTTATTAGTTTATTACACATAATAATATGGCATCAGTTTAGTACTAATTTACATTGTGTTTTGTTTTTCATTTGTTTATATTTGTACACAAGCAATTCTCAGCATGCTTTATATTAAAAGTGATTAATACCAAACACAGTGTTTAATAGCATTTATCTCCCAAAATGGTTTTTGTACATGGGTTCATTATATTAACACAAAAAATAACAACCCCCCTTGATACATTTACAAATTTTAAGATCCACCCTTCAAAATTTTGACATCCCCCAAAAAATCACCTGCCCCCCTGTGGTATACATAATGAATGCAGCCTAACGTAACTTTAAGAGAAAAGTAGAACGGCAAAACTACGTAAAATTGGCGTGAATTTGAGGAAACATGCACCTAACTTCCCTCCAATAATACAAACCCTACAACTTACTTGAGGAATATCATAAAAGTTCATTTACAAAATATCAACCTCATACCCAGGCTTTTCACCCGCTCGGCGGACTCGTCAGCGCGAAATCCCGGCTGACGCTGGTCACGTGATCTGTTAAACGATTTTGTGTCAGGGGAGCGATAGTACTAAACAGGTTGAGTTGACAAAGCCAACAAACTCTAATAAAAATAGCGGATCAAGTGCGTTCGCTGATGATTTTCCTTCGAAGTCTTCATGTTGCTGTTACCACAGCATCTATTGTAAAGATGTTGTTGCAGTTTTCCCTATGGGCTATGACAAATCTTTAATTTTCCATCTGTTGCCAATGTTGTTATTCGCCAAAGAATGCAATGCGATTCGTTTTCTGCTGTTTCAGTTCTTGTAACGCCATTAAATTATTTAATCCATGACCAGATCAGACGGTTATTGTCGACGGGATTTAGAGAATCAATTTTCAACGTAAAAAGCCAAGGAAATATTGGAAATATAGACGAAGTTGAAGAGCTTCAATGTGATTCCGAATCATTCTTGTCTTGCAAATTTGGTCTAGAATTATTACACAACAAGCAGTATCAAGAAAGAGTGTGTGCCATCGCTAAATTGTAGAATACCCGTCCACTTTTGCCTCAGTCATGGAACAAGGCTGACATTACCCCAATACCAAAGCAAAACCTGTGCAAGACGTGAATAAACATGTAAGACCTATATCGCTGACACCAATTCTTTCTAAAGTTGCAGAAGATTATATTGTAGAAGAATTCCTTAAACCAGCTGTGTTAAAGAAAGTCCACCCTCAGCAATTTGGGACCGTGCCTGGCTCCAGTACTACCTACTCGCTTATCAGTATGTTGCATTCATGGAACAGTTCTACTAATGGTAATGGTGCAACCGTCAGGGTCGTTCTTTTTGACTTCAGGAAGGCATTCGATCTTATAGACCATCACATTAGTCCAGAAGCTCTTGTCGTATGACATTCCTTATAAAATTGTAGCATGGATCATCGACTTCTTGACCTGTCGTAAGCAAAGAGTCAAACTCAGCCAAGAATGTTACTCGGAAGCTATACCATCAGGGGTACCTCAAGGAACGAAACTTGGGCCATGGCTATTTGTTATCATGATTAACGATCTTGACATCTCTGGTGCTGCTATGTGGAAGTACGTTGACGACTCAACCATCGCGGAAACTATTCAGAAAAACGAAGTTAGCCACATACAGGAAATTGTAGATGATCTAGCCAACAAGACCCAAGCTGATAAGTTCCAGCTTAACGAATCCAAGTGCAAAGAATTGCGTATCAGTTTTGCCAAATCTGAGAAAGAATTAGACTCCATTATGATAAATAACAAAGCCTTAGAAATCGTTGATCATGTGAAGATTTTGGGTTTGACTGTGTCAAGTGACTTGAAATGGAACGAACATGTTACCGAGATTGTTAAGAAAGCATCTAAGAGACTCTATTTTTTAACTCAACTAAAACGTTCTAAAGTAGGTTGTAAGGAACTGGTTAAATTTTTAAAATCTTGTATTAGATCCCTGACGGAATATGCTTGTCCGGTCTATCATGACAGTTTGCCTGAGTATCTCTCAAATGATCTAGAGAGAATTCAAAAGCGTGCTATGCATATAATTTTTCCATTGGTACCGTTCCAAGAAGCTTTAGGCATTGCAGAATTAGTCCCTCTCTCTCAACGCCGTCAACAACTTACCGATAAACTTTTTCAGCAAATATCAGATGATACTCATAAACTACATAAATTATTACCGGCTGTAAACAAATCCACGCTAAATTTAAGGAAAAAGCGTAAATTTATAATACCTAGGGTTAAAACAGACCGTTTTAAGAAAAGTTTTATTATTTCAAATTCATTGAAAGCATAAATAATAATCTAATATTTCTATATAGCTAATAGTCTAAGATATTTTTACCTTTTGTCATATATAATTGCTTTGCTCTATTTTAAACCTCATTTAATTATCAATAAGTATACACAATATAAACCAATATAAATGCAGTTTCAAAAGTTGACGGCTATTCTATAATTGCTCGTATTTCTACGGTTAAATATTTTTTTGAAAACTTTACATCGCCAACACTGCGACAAAGGCAACAAGCATTAGAAAAGTCTCCAGAAGACTTGTAAACTTTTTTAGGATAATTGATATAATTTAAGGGCGTTATGAAGTTAATGTTCAAGACGATTTGAACAGTTGCGGTTCGCTTGTTTGTGAACCACTGCGGGGAGCGCAACGCCGTTTCTGACGAACAAGCTGGCCCGGATGGCTTTAGATCCCGAATCTTCAAATGAACAAAACATCAGAAGAAACAAAATATATTTCTTTACTAGTCACTCATCAAACACTTCCATTCGCAAACTTATTCGCGCTGTTTCAGCAGCATAACCCGGCCTTCCACGCTTCGGAGGCGAAGCGTACGAAAAATATCACAATAATTGATCACTCAGGTAGATTTACTTCTTAGAAAACTTGAAAATGGATAATTTATAAGAAGGATTGATCAAATATCGACGGATTCGTTTGTGAACTGAAATAGGCGTCCCATAAAATGGCCGCCAAGAAGAAAACAAGCGCGCAAAGCACTACCCTGACACTCACTCTTTAAAACTGCAGCTGTGCATGATATAATGCACACTTAAAAGTGAAGGTGTGCGTAACGCACACTTAAAAGTGCAAATGTGTGTAACGCACACTTAAAAGTGTAAATATAGTTGGAGATTTGCTCTGAAAATTGCACGTATGTGCAGTTTTAAACTGATTATCTATGCAGGATTGGAACTAGTATATTTCCTTCGTTTAAGATTGACAATGGCGTTGGGAGAAAAGCATGCTCGTACGTGTGAAGGGTTCTATCGAATAGTAGAAGATGGAGCTTGCTTCAAAAATGAAATCAAGGTTCATTATGTTGGTTATCAATGGAGAGACTGCAATGAATTGATGGTTAATGCGAATTTAGGTCGCATTCTTCTATTGAATATAGGGGGTCTTTGATATTTGATCGTCTGTCAAAAAAGATTAAACATGCGCTGTTCTCGACGAAAAAATAATCCCCCAAAGTGAGAATTAAGGAAACAATTGAGAGAGTTTGACGCCTGTTTGGAGAACATTGGTGTTATCAAGAAGTATTGGACGAAATGTACACTGCGTTAATTCTGTGTCTGATAGTGGTTTATGCAGTCTATTTGGTGAGAAATGGTATGAAAGGATTTTGAACAAGACGCCCGCTAGGCGTTAACTTGGGCTAGTGGCTTGTTGAATGACATTGTAAGCAAATTGAGGCGGACTACTTCATGTATGCCAATTTTTGTGTCTCGACAAAATTTTGGTTAGGATTATAGCTGTGTTGGTGACACACTTACATGAAGTAACCAGCTTTCGGCATACATGAAGTACCTGCCAATCTATAGTTGTTGGTAATGATACAGGGGTGGTTAAATTTTCAACATCGCCAAACTGCACACCTGTAACAAAGCCATCAGTGTTTGCCAATGGCTTTGATTACATGGAGGTGAGTTGGCTCCTGTGTGCCAGAATGGCCAGATGAATTGCTATTTCATGAGGACAGGCCGGCTTGCTTGCCAGGCTGATCCAGTTGGCTAGAACTGAATTGGGTCAGCAAACAGGATGGCTCGTTTGGCAGGCCAGACTTCTCAGTAAAGCCAGCTCTGATTCAGTTTGAGCAAACATTAAATCAGTTAATCTTTTTCTCAGTGTTAAGGCATAGCAGTAAATCTATTTAGCTGGCAGTAGCAAGGTGTCATAAGCTAAACAGCTTAAAGAAATGTAATTCAAAATTTTTATTTCTTCATGAAGTCAACATTTTGAGCCAATAAACATAATTTTAGCACATTTATTATTTGATTTATTGGTGGCTAATTTATAATGACATACAGGTACCAGTGGGCCAGCTCGCTTCAAATGTATGTATGGCTGTAAATAGTGTGCTTGTGAGTCGGTAATCATGAAAGCCAAAAATCAGTTTGAAAGGTGTGTATCTGGCTTTGCAGACCAAGTAACTGTAGTGATAATCGAAAGTACATGGCTGAATGCAGACTGTCATTGGTAAACCAGCAAACAATAACCAACTCTACTCTTTGATCTTGATAGTTGGTATGGGTGTCAGACATTTATAATTATACTGTGTCCATCTGTAAGCATTCACATATAATATGAACAATCGATACAGACTTACTGATAACGCAGAACATTTTGGAGCCCCATTTAAGCTTACAGGTAAAATATCAAGTGAAGCAGGATTATTCGATGGCAGCATTCATTGCATAAACATTGTCATCATTCGATCGACGATATAAATATGAAATTATACTTACTTAGTATAATGAATATGAAACAAACTGTTGATTAGCATCGACTTTATTTTGTATATACAGTAGACCATAGTAATATAAACAATACACTACAGCCAGTGAGCCAGGCAACAAAGCTTATAAAAATATTACAGTTGCCTCATAACAGTTAACATATTTCCATACAGCATTCGTATGTTGAGTCTCATATTAAACTAGATAAAGTGCTGCGTGGCATTCAACACTACAAATAATTTTGTGTGGCATTAGAAATTTCGGGCTGCGAGCAGGCTAGTTTAAGGAAACACTTGGTTTTAATGGTGTCAATAAAGTTGTATGTGGTGAAAGCGATTATATCTTAGCTTTCCACAGTTTGGAGATTTCGAAATACTTCATGGCTTTCAACACAACAAATTATACATACACGATACATACATATTTCCTCCAAAGACAAACGCTGTCGTCGCAGATACGAGTGGCCCGATGAAATCAGATTTTGACTGGTATCTCAGAAATCTTTAACCTGATGGTAGTGTTCTCAGCTGTGTAAAGCGGCATTGTCTTCATGATTCGTTCAAACTGCAAATCCGTCTATAAACTCGGGTAATTTGGAGCACACTTTGCAAAGCCACATGGGGGATTGCGCAAGTTTGCAATTTTGTGACCAAAAAGAATAACAAACGGAGGCGAAACCTTATTAAACTCGGTCTACCATAGCCATAGGTAGCCCAAGTAATAAGAATTGGGATTTTTCATATGTAATCAGAGGAACAATACAATTTTGGTTACACGAAAAGGAGTATATCCCTGTTGGCAACCATCTGTTGGAAAACCAAATCAAGAATGACTTATTGTTGATATTTACTTTTGTAAGAGGCACGAGGAAGGAATATTCCACTGACATATGGAAATAAAGTATGACAATTTAAAAAACTATATAGAATAGCAAAAAGGTGGTAAACTGCCAATACTGTTAGTAAGAAATGCAGATGTTTCGAGCAAAAGCCCCAGCAGGTTAGCTCCCAAACACCATTTAAATTGTTATTGATATGGTTTGTCATCTTCCCATCCAGAGCAGCCTATGGCACTTGCGTGAGTTTAATACTGCCTTTCACCCTCTGATTGGTTGATAGTAAAATAGCAAATAACTCACCATACTCTTATTTTCGTTTGTTTACCCTACCATAATCAGATTAGCTCTTAGGTTATTTACACCACTTAAATAATTCATTTCATTGTCACTTCACAGCTTCCTCTGACTAACTGGTTTTGCTCGATACATCATAAATATCTATTTAATTTGTGTTTTATTAAGTGATCAGATATTCTGTTATTTTAAAATCCAAATGTTAAAATGTTATTTTAATATCTGCACCTTTTTTGTATCAAATTTATCAGTTGGATACAACTTATTGACTTGGTGGTACAAGAAGTTTCTTGTCTTCATATTATCAAATAGATAGTCATTCCTTATATTTTAGGGCCTAATTACATGGAGAGTTTCAACTCAGATTGAAATTAGAAATTTTTTATTCTGGTCTCAAAATTCCTCATTTTATTTTAGACTTTTCCCTAGGTTCCCATGAAACTGCCCGTGTCTCTTGGAGGAGGCTACATGTTTGACAGTTTGTCCATTAGGAACAAGCTTACTGTAAATCAATCATGCAATTGACTGTTTTTCAGTCTAGTCTGCCAGACTAAAACTGAACTCATCCTGGGTTACAAATCCTCCACCTAATCAGCTCCTAAATATAAACATAACATAAACAATCCTTAACTCTTTCCCTACGGGCGCAGTTAAAATGGGTCGTTGATGACCCGCAAAGTCGTCAATCGAAAAACACGGCACACGGTAACGCAAGATTAAAAATTGAAATTCGACAAGCGCCAGGAACATGAAATCCACGCACACGCCAAGTTTGATTTGATTTCATAAACAACTCTGCGATTGGTGGCATTTTGAGTTTTCAAGATGCTATGCGGGCGTGCAAGATGGCCTTTTCTGGAAAAATGTAAATTTTTCAACCTGATTTATGATAATTAATGCTAATTATATTAACATAATTGTTTTGTTCGGGAAATTTAAAAGAACAAGTAAAAGCCGGTTTATTGGACTTCCAGAAAATGTATAGCTTTCGCAACAGTTATGGTTATTTCAAGAGATATCAATAGAACAACGTGGTCGTTCAATTTTTGATGTTTTTCAGCCGTAGGGAAAGAGTTAATAAGCAATAATAGGTAAATTGAAAATAATCGAAGAAAAAGCGTGAAAGGAAAAGCAGTTTATTATCTGTTGAATTGAAAATAATCAATGTAAATACAGTTTAACAAAGCAAAAAAATGGTCAGTGACAAAAAATGAACCCCCTTCTCTGCTCCCCCTACCCCCCTCAATGAGAGGAATTATGTAAGGGTTACCCGAAGCAGAGTCTCTGCAGAGATCCCACCCGTCCACCCGCACGGGAGCTCATACTTTTCAATATATACGCAAGCTATCTATACACTACAAAGACAATAGGTTCTGTGCATGTGGGTCAAAAAGGTCAAAATTCACCGTGTTTAGAAATGTAGGAAATAATTCACCAAATTGGCTTAAAATTTGAAATATGTGTTGTTTAGCCGACTTACAAGGATGATGAAAAATTCAGGCGAAAATATAAAATTGATCGATGCGAAAAAATATCGGCCATTCTATATTAACTCTTTCCCTACGGGCGCAGTTAAAATGGGTCGTTGATGACCCGCAAAGTCGTCAATCGAAAAACACGGCACACGGTAACGCAAGATTAAAAATTGAAATTCGACAAGCGCCAGGAACATGAAATCCACGCACACGCCAAGTTTGATTTGATTTCATAAACAACTCTGCGATTGGTGGCATTTTGAGTTTTCAAGATGCTATGCGGGCGTGCAAGATGGCCTTTTCTGGAAAAATGTAAATTTTTCAACCTGATTTATGATAATTAATGCTAATTATATTAACATAATGTGTTTTGTTCGGGAAATTTAAAAGAACAAGTAAAAGCCGGTTTATTGGGCTTCCAGAAAATGTATAGCTTTCGCAACAGTTATGGTTATTTCAAGAGATATCAATAGAACAACGTGGTCGTTCAATTTTTGATGTTTTTCAGCCGTAGGGAAAGAGTTAACAAACATACACATATAAACAGTAATATATTTTTGTTTCGTTAGAGCTCATACAAAGATTATATATTATAATACAAATAATGCAGCCATTTAGCCTATCAACATGATGATTTATCATTTACAATTTTCATACTGTATTTTGCAATTGTTTGTGCACTACATACAGTACATATAATTATTGTTTAAATGGTGAATATTGAGAATGATTTTCACAAAATATATCTGTAAAATTATATCATGTAGATAAGCTGATTATTTCAATCAATTGTGTGAAAAAGATTGGGATACACACTTACCGGCAGTTCTGTTTGGCTATCGTGTTAGCCCTCACGCAACAACCGGCGAGAGCCCTTTCTATTTATTGTATGGCCGCGAACCTAGACTTCCTGTCTATGTCAGTCTTCTTCCACCATGCAACAAGTCAAACTCCATCAACGAACATCGGGCACGTATTGTACAAACTCTGGAAGAAGCTCACGCCATAGCCCGCGATAATATTCAACACGCCCAGCAAAACAATGATCGTTCAGCGCGTGAACCGAAGTTTATAGTTGGTGATCGAGTCTGGGTATATACTCCAAAAACCAAAAAGGGCCTCACGAAAACTCATAGTTTTTCAAAACCTAGCGCCATAGTGCAACCAACTGCCATGCAAACCGTTTCGTCTGATACATCACCCCCGACTGAAACTGTATACAACATTGAGAAAATTGTAAAACAGCGCACATGTAAGAGTAAGAAACAATACCTAGTAAAATGGGAAGGGTATAACCCAAAACATAACTCTTGGGTAGACGAGCATGACATTGTACATACTGACGTGAACGAAACAGACTCTCGCTGACTGATCGATGATTCAATGCCTTAGTATTTCCGATGACTGCATGTTCACGCGATTTCGGCAAATTTTCATTTCTCATGTTTACTGTTTGCCGTTTCCCCAGCGAATTATTTAATTCAATAGGTCAACTCCTTCACTTTGGACACGTTATAATTGTGTTATGAAGCATGATTGGTCAAGTCTTGTTTGTACACAATGTCGTACAGGTACATGTTACTCATAAATAGGCTTTCTTTATGTGATGTATGTCATATTATGTTGTTTTGTTATGTTGATTGTTTTCTGTATGTTTTGTTGTTGTCTATCCCCTGACACGACTAAAATTCCTCTTTGGTTCATGTCAATATTTTGAGTGCCTTTGCGAGTATGTGAGTAGTTGTCTATCCTTGTCACAAAAGACATTTGTTGAGAACAAGAGACGGTGACGTTATCCTGGTGAGATCAAGCAATGAACAGTTATGAATTACATGTGGCTGCCTAGGGGGTAATAGGTGTGGCATAGGAGGGAATTGTTGCTCCCCACTTCTACAATTACGAGCAATGTGGCCCACCTTGTTACATTTGTTGCATATGGGTATCCCATCAGTAGTGCGACGGTTGCGTGATGAGGGTATACCTGTATTTGATGGCCTATCTGTTGGTGCTACAAACCGTGTTTGCCGCCGCACTTCATCCTGAACTAGTTTGGCTATTTCACTTGAATCATACAGGGGACCTATGTCTGATGAGTGTTGCCTATGCTGTTGCTGGTAATTACTATTGTACTGTCGACCAGGAGTGGGAAGCCTTGAATACATGTTATACGCAGCCACATTTGGTGTCTTATTTTGCTGGGCCATGGCTAGGGCTTCCAAGCTTTTTGCAACTGACTGAAGTTGAACTTCCAGTTTTTGCTGGGCAATATTTGGGGTGTTGATCAACACAGCCTCCTTTAGATTGGCCAAGTTCTCAGCCTCTGCTAAGCTTTTTGGCTGCCCTAAAATTACATGGCTTTTCAAGTTGAGGTAAAGGCCTTGAATGAAATGGTGCATCCCTTCCCCATCACTTAGATCTAAGCGTTTACACAAACGCCTTATGTCGGAAGCATAATCAGCTAAAGGCTCTGTCTCGGCTTGTTTTCGAGCGGATAATTGCTGTCGCCAAAGCCAAACGGATGCTGGATTGCTAAATTGGTCTTTAAGAGCTTTTACTAGATCCTGGTATGACTTAAAAATTTCGGGTAAACTGGAATACCATGAACTGGCATTGCCCTGGAAATAAAGTGGCATGGCTCGTAGCCTTTGGTATTCATCCCACCCACAAAACGTCGAAAATCGCTCAAAGTGACTTAGAAATGACAACAAATCATCTGTGGGTCTCCCACAAAAAGGTTTAGGGTGCCATGCTGGTCCTACTTGTAGGGAATTTTGTGAAATCAAGGTTGCCAGTTGGGCCTGTTGTTGTTGTTGTAATTTCACAAGGTCGGTGTGGTGTCGAATTCCTAATTCTTTTGTTTCAGCGAGTGTTTCTTTGTTTTCTTCAGTTGACCTCATAGATTTTTCAATGGCCTTTAGCAGGTCGGACAACTTTTCCGCAACCTCGGGCGAAGTCATGTCTAACTGATTGACCGAATTCCCCAAAGAAGAATTTAACTCAAACTTGGCAGCAACACGACTACGGGTAACGGGGCCCGAATGTGACAATGAAATATTGTTATAATTATGGTTTAAAAGCGCAATCGGTTTTGTCTACAACTACGTGCAATACGGAACACAATAAAACACAAGACATAAACGTATAAATACAACACTTAAACACTGTTCCTAAACGAATTGAAAACATATAAGGAAAAGAAAGTTTTACTGACACGACATGCGGTTCTTTGTCTATTTCAAGCAACCAAAGCAAATATTAACAAGCAAATTGTCATTTACCTCAGCTAAGGATCACTTTGCGTCGAATGCGCCACTCACCACGGTTGCTATTCTTGTTAGTCGATCGCCAGCGCCGTCGATGTATTGACCAGACTTTTTCGGTTTTCTTCAGCAGAATATCAACGATTTGCCCGCATCCTCCACCATGTTAAACGACCCTTGTTTGTTTATTGCTTAGTCTCTTTTCGTTACCTACATGTAAAAAATGACATAGGCAGATATATTATTGTTCAACAAATGTGACATAGGCAATTTTATATATATACAGTGTTTCACATTATATAAGCTTAAACTCAAAATCATGCAATATGTTTGTCATTGTTTTCAATCATGGGGAAGCATGTCAAAAAAACTATGTGCACATTGTGGCAACACAGGTTTCATTGACTGGAGGTCGTTGAACTTCCTCAATTTGATTGGCAGTTGAGATTGAAGATACTGTGTCCATTGAAATGGTTTCTTTGGGATGGTAACTCTTTGTGGCAAAATCTCCCAACTTGACTCCTCTGTGAAATTTAGCTTGTACTTCAACATCCCTTTCGGTTTATACTGATGGGCTCTGAGTTGAAATACCGTCGGATCTCCTGTTACTTTTCCGGGTCGGATACTTTTTACGTACGCACCATTCATCTTCAAAATTTCATGATGGTAGACTGGTTTGACAACATAAGGCACTGGTCTCATGCGTGCACTTTCCATGATGACCATGTAATCCCGTGCGGTGTAGACATCGCCAACAGTTCTCTTTTCAATCATGGCATGCATGCTGTTGACTTCCATCTGAGTGTGGCCTACAACCAGATACTTCTGTGAAATTGTTACCCCGCGATGCTCAGCTAAATCAATATAGGCATTAGCTAGAGTTGAATTACGATTTTGATAGGAACACCCATCGCTCCAGACAATGATCTCCTCAATCTCTAGATGTGCATCAAGCACTTGACTGAAGTGATGGTACTGTAAATGTGCAAACATTTCACTGTTTAGATCGCCCTGGGTCTCGTACCACACATAGCAATAACCTTCATGAGTTTGAAGATTAAAAAAACTGAGGTTATGCACCTGTAGCTTGGTTTTATAATACAAAGCACTAGCCTTTGTTTTGGGGCACAAAATAACTGCTTGGGCATCGACAGTCCACACTGAAATTTTTGAGCTGGCATTGGCTTTGTCCTTGCTTTTTTCTGCCCTAGCTTCGTCTTTTGCTTGAATATGTGCCAAATAGATTGCATTGTCAATGTTTCCATGCTTCGCACTTATGCATGTGTCGCACTGATCCTTACGTGGTATAAACACAGAAAAATTCAACTTGTGGAATGCTTCAGAAAACAGTTTTGAACACACTGCGCTCTATGTCCAGCATCTTCTGCTGTCTTCTTGTACTCTCTATGAAGGTTTGCTAGTGTTGTACCTGGCTCTAGAAATTTTTTGTTTTGGTAAGTTGCTGTGCTTCGACAGTAGTGTGAAGGCACTGTTGGTAGACCTGTGAGCCATTGATTTAAGAAAGCTTGATCTGCTTCAGCAATGGGAGCTGTTTTACCTAGAAATAATATATTTATAGTTATAACTAAATTTAGATGCATGTGAGTTGTAGTCGTTTAGTCACTTGTTTGATAGTATATTAGTTGTTTTTAATCTAGTCAACCTGCAACCACACACTGCATCACATGTAAGACATCTGACATTCACTATCTGACCCATTCATCGCTATTGATAGCCTAAACTACCAGTATTTTACTTGCAACAAGATTCTCAACTCTTGCATTGCTAATGCTATGCTCTCTCTAATTGAACTTTTCCTTACCACTTAAAGGCTTTTCAGTTTTGGCTCACTATTGGTAGGATCCTCCAACCATGACGCTATCGTCCGTTCGGGAACCCCAAATGTGGATGCAAACATTTTTTTGCACACTGCCAGTACAGATCCATCTGGAAGCTTCAGCCTGTATTGCAAGGAGCACTTCCTCCGGGACTGGCCTTGCTCTACTTTGTTTTGTTTGATGCCATGCTATGGAAGAAAAATTACATTTAAATTAGCAATTATTCCAAATTGGTATAGTTTTCATTAGCAACAATAACCTATTTTAAGGTATTGTTTGAGTCAAACCACAATTGGATTTTTACATTATACAGTCTTTTACACTTGAGAAAATCACCTTTTCAACCAATGTTTGAATATATAAATGTCGTTCTGGCCAAGACTCCATGGACCAGAATGTATTGAAGATCCAATCTCTCTGTTCTTCATTTAATGATTGGCAGCTACGTAGGGAAGATTTTTGGCAATACTTTGATGTGCATGGTGGTCCAATTTTTATTTCGTCTTCCTCCTCACCATTCTTTTTCATGTATATCTCTCCTTTAAGCCGCTTACTTTTCATTATATTCTGCTTCCATGTTTGATCTTCTGCAAGTTTGTGACGCTTGACAGGAAGCGTAATATCATTGGCAGGCTAGAAAAATAATTTAAAGTAATGTGATTTTTAATACCAGTATATTTTTCAGTTTATACTATTTTGTGTTCCGGTAGAAATCAGACATTTAAAGATAATTGTGGCATTGCTTGCAGCTGGAGGTTGTTGCATATCGTTGTTTACATCTGCTTCCAATTCATCGGCATCAAGTTCGGGAATAGTGTCATCCTCATTCAGGACAGCAACATTGTCGTCGGGTTCAGCACTGAAATCTGGATCATTTACTTGGTCGTCATCTTCACTTACGTCACTACTCTCATTGTCTATACCATCAATAAACATAAACAACATATATTTACTCAAGAAATACGAATGACTTAAAATCATGTATTATGTATCATATATTTTAATATTATGGTAGACCAAGGGTTTTGACCTAAATTGTTTTAAAATGTCACAATCTAAATCTCATTCAATCTGCCACTTAATCTTTATTATTTGGGCCTTTTTGAGGGCTTATTATATAGTGTGGAACACTTCCTGTACTTTTTGTAAACCATTTCTGTTAGTTTATTATTAAATATTGGTAAAATGTCATGTAGAGGAAAATGTATGTTAGAAAAATTGAATGTCAACACAATCACACAAAATATGTGACATTATATCTCTTAAATAATACATTTAATACTAAAATAACGCTAAATAAAATTGTATTATATTTATTTGATAACTTACCACTGTGATCTGCGGTTAACGTCGCTAAAACATCGGAGAATGACAGCAGAGAAGCTCTTTTCCCGTGATTGTTGACATTCGCCATCGTGAATAAAACTGCCTATGTCACATGGTTGAGTTAGGCAGAAAGCTTGCAGGCCATATAAACGGATTTTGATTGGTCAGTTGACTTGGGCAATATAATCATTATGCGTGCCCCCATAGAAGGTTTGACTTATGCAAAAATCTCAAATTTGACAAAAATTGACTTAGGCAAAAATGTTAGTAGGCTGTCGATATACAGTAGACCATAGTGAGTCGACATAACAATATAAACAATACACTACAGCCAGTGAGCCAGGCAACAAAGCTTATACAAATATTAGATACCTCATAACAGTTAACATATTTCCATACAGCATTCGTATGTTGAGTCTCATATTAAACTAGATAAAGTGCTGCGGTGTTCAATATTACACATAATTTTGTGTGGCATTATAAATTTCGGGCTGCGAGCAGGCTAGTTTAAGGGAACACTTGGTTTTAATGGTGTCAATATAGTTGCATGTGGTTAAAGCGATTATATCTTAACTTTCCACAGTTTGGAGATTTCCAAATACTTCATGAATCTTTCGAGTTTAATTGTGGTAACTTGGCATTCATGGCTTTCAAAACAACAAATTATACATACATGATACATACATATTTCCTCCAAAGACGAACGCTGTCGTCGCATGATGACCTCATATTTTGAAAACAGAAGTTTCCTAGTGATGGTAGTGTTCTCAGCTGTGTAAAACGGCATTGTCTTCATGATTCGTTCGAACTGCAAATCCCTCGATAAACTCGGGTAATTTGGAGCACGCTTTGCGAAGCCAGATGGGGGATTGTGCAAGTTTGCAATTTTGTGACCAAAAAGAATAACAAACGGAGGCGAAACCTTATTAAACTCGGTCTACCATAGCCATAGGGTAGCCCGAGTAATAAGAATTATGATTTTTCATATGTAATCAGAGGAACAATACAATTTTGGTTACACGAAAAGGAGTATATCCCTGTTGGCAACCATCTGTTGGAAAACCAAATCAAGAATGACTTATTGTTGATATTTACTTTTGTAAGAGGCACGAGGAAGGAATATTCCACTGACATATGGAAATAAAGTATGACAATTTAAAAAACTATATAGAATAGCAAAAAGGTGGTAAACTGCCAATACTGTTAGTAAGAAATGCAGATGTTTCGAGCAAAAGCCCCAGCAGGTTAGCTTCCAAACACCATTAAAATTTTTATTGATATGGTTTGTCATCTTCCCATCCAGAGGGACCTATGGCACTTGTGTGAGTTTAATACTGCCTTTCACCCTCTGATTGGTTGATAGTAAAAATAGCAAATAACTCACCATACTCTTATTTTCGTTTGTTTGCCCTACCATAATCAGATTGGCTCTTAGGTTATTTACACCACTTAAATAATTCATTTCATTGTCACTTCACAGCTTCCTCTGACTAACTGATTTTGCTCGATACATCATAAATATCTATTTAATTTGTGTTTTATTAAGTGATCAGATATTCTGTTATTTTAAAATCCAAATGTTAAAATGTTATTTTAATATCTGGATACAACTTATTGACTTGGTGGTACAAGAAGTTTCTTGTCTTCATATTATCAAATAGATAGTCATTCCTTATATTTTAGGGCCTAATTACATGGAGAGTTTCAACTCAGATTGAAATTAGAAATTTTTTATTCTGGTCTCAAAATTCCTCATTTTATTTTAGACTTTTCCCTAGGTTCCCATAAACTGCCCGTGTCTCTTGGAGGCTACATGTTTGACAGTTTGTCCATTAGGAACAAGCTTACTGTAAATCAATCATGCAATTGACTGTTTTTCAGTCTAGTCTGCCAGACTAAAACTGAACTCATCCTGGGTTACAAATCCTCCACCTAATCAGCTCCTAAACATAAACATATCCACAACATCAACATAACATAAACAATCCTTAAGGTAGCAAGATCCCTCTGAATATATTTTTAATACCATACAATATAACAATTAACCCTTACAACCATTTGATAGAAGATATGACAAATAATATTTCCACAAATTATGCTAATTAGCTGACGAAATGGCCGCCGATTGGTCAAAATCGGGATATACTTCAAACAAATTTGGCATTTTCCAAACACTATTTCTCCCTCATTTTCCCATATATTTCAATAAAATTTTCACCACAGCCTAACAGGAATATCTAGGGAATGGTGGTAGGAATTTTGAATCTGATTCATACTTTTTTACATACATAATTAATATAATTTAGGTCATGGAAATTGAAAAAAAAAGAAAAAAGCATGTCAGAAAATAGCTGAAAGTTTATATTGAAAATGCTACCACCAGAATATGCCTTAGTATATAATAAACTCAGAAACTTTCAGGACCGTATCTCTAAAACTGCCTGAGAAATCTTGTTTGAAGTATATCCCGATTTTGACCAATCGGCGGCCATTTCGTCAGCTAATTAGCGTAATTTATGCAAACTTTTTGTGTGGAAATATTATTTGTCATGTTCTATCAAATGGTTGTAAGGGTTAATTGTTATATTGTATGGTATTAAAAATGTATTCAGAGGGATCTTGCTACCTTAACAAAAATACACACATAAACAGTAATATATTTTTGTTTCATTAGAGCTCATACAAAGATTAGATATTATAATACAAATAATGCAGCCATTTAGCCAGGTGTATAGTGAGTTAGCCTATCAACATGATATGATTTATCATTTACAATTTTCATACTGTATAATGCAATTGTTTGCGCACTACATACAGTACATATAATTATTGTTTAAATGGTGAATATTGAGAATGATTTTCACAAAATATATCTGTAAAATTATATCATGTAGATAAGCTGATTATTTCAATCAATTGTGTGATGTGCTACCTTTGTACAAATATTTATGTAAATAGACATTAAACAGTTTCACAAATCCGGTATAGTTTATATTTAGGGAATTTCCGGTGCGCGAGGTAGTGGGGGATTGGGCACAAAATAGACCTCGAGGAAAGGACGACCATTTTGTTTGAAGTCTCAACAGTCTGATGAGTGAAGTTCGAACAGTCTGATGAGTGAAACTTTGTGAGAATTTAATAGCTAGCTGTAAGTTAATTGTTAATTGTAAATTTGTTTAATAGAAAACCATTGGAAAAAGGAAAAGATGCGTTTGATCTGTTCGATCTGTAATTTGAGTGTTAAAATGTGATAGGAGTCACACAATCAATTGTGTGATGTGCTACCTTTGTACAAATATTTTATGTAAAGACATTAAACAGTTTTACAAATCTTAGTCCATTTGTGTTCCATCTTCTTGATGTGCAATGGTGAACAACATGGCTTATTATGGCAATTACTGAATACCTCGTGCATGTTTTCACATTATGACCAGCTTGGGAGCTTACCACAGCATAGTTGTCTAGCTTGACGTTTACAACCAAGATCCTCTAGATGCTCCATGCAGTTTCGTTTCTCGACCAGCTGAAACAAAGCATCAAGTCCTTTTTTGGTTGGTTGACCCGAAAAAATCCTTATTTCTCAAGTCCTTGCTGGGGGTAAAAGGACACATTTTACCATCAAGTTCCAAAAATTCAGGAACATGCCAAGCAGTGCATTAGGATGCATCAGACCCCCATAATTTTGAAAACTTCAGAGTTTTCTTACGGCTATATGAAAAAAGTGTTCTACCTAACACCCCTATCACACCAAACTCTACGACTGCTACTATTCTATAATTCTTGTAAAATTTGTATGAGTCGGTAGAATCGTGTAAAAAATACCCGAATTTCGGTTTAAAAATTATACATTCCCGTTGTTGCCACGACTCTCCCCGATGGTACCACGACTGAGCCCCGACAGTCTCGATCTAGCCACGTTCCAGCCACGACAGTTCCCCGATTATAACCCGATTATACCCACGACTCTCACGACTGAGCCCCGACAGTACCACGACTACCCATTCGTGCCACGTTCTCGCTAAGACAGAGCCACGATCTATCCGAAGCCACGACACGCGACCGCGCCAAAACCTATATATACAGCCGATTTTCAAGCAGACCTCATTCTAGTGTTGGTTGTTCGACAGAGCACATCACTATGCCTCGCAAGAAGGGAACTGCAGCAAAGGCAAGTCCAGTCAAGGGAAAGGGCCAGGCCAAGACTAAGTCACGTCTTAAAACACCTTCACCAAGTGTTTCTGACCGACCTCAATGAGGAAGAGGAACAGGCTATGGTGGAGTTTTTGACGGATCACGAGCTATTGTACAACAAGAAGCTGCAAGATTACCGGGACAAGAATAAGAAGCAAGCCCTGTGGGATGAGATTGCAGCCAAGTTGGGGAAGGATGTCAAACTCCTTCAGACATGGTACGATTCCGTGAGGACTCGTTACGGAAAGATGGTCAAGGACAACAAGAAGTCTTGCTCCATCTTACCCAGAGGCAGCAATGGATCTTCAACAAATTCAGCTTCCTCCACCAGTTCATTGCACCTTGTCCAATACGAACCCTGGGTAGCCTGAAGGCCAAGTCTGCTCCTGCTCCAACTACAGTGACTGGTGATGAGCCTGATGATGATGATGATGATGATGATGACCGTACTTCAATGGTTTCTTCACTTGGTGCTGCTGCTGCTTCCCCTACTCCTGTAACTACACCTACTCCATCATCCCCTACTCCTGTGTTGCTAGATGTGAGGCCAAGAAGGGATGGTGGCAGAAAAGAGAGAGCCCATGAAGAACAGACATTGTCCAAGCTGAATGAGGCAATAGATCAGAGTATTAAGCTGCAGAGTGAATTCCTGTCACTGATAAAGACCCACAAGGAGCCCACCAATGAGAGAACAACATATGCCAATTGGTGTAAGAGCGTGATGATTGACCTTGACCAGAGCTTGTGGCGCAAGTTTCAACAGGAGCAAACACAACTGATCTTCAAGTACAGTCAACTGAATGATGAGGCCAAAAGATCAACCATGCCACCGCCACAACAGCCTATGCAAACACCAATTCCACAGCAGCAACAGTATCCATCTACATCTACACAACAGTATCCATCCCAGCAGTGGCAACCACCTCCTCATCAGTGGCCAGCTCAAGTTGATCCTGCAAGAAGTGTTTGGCATTCGCAGGAGCCAGATTGGTTTGCAAGACAAGTCCAGCCACAGTATAGAACACTTCAACCAGTGGCATCAACTACTTCATCTCCAACCACTGCAACTGTTACTGCTACAACTCTACTTGGTCAGCACAGCAGCACACTTCAGACGTGAACCTCAGCTTACTGTCTCTGCCATCCTCTCCTGGTGCACAGCAACCTGGTGAACAGAATGTCAGTGATTTCTTCAATTAGTATCCAGCATCACCAAACAAACAGTCCTTTTTAGGACCACTCCCAACGGCCCTTTTAAGGGCCCGCTTATTCCAGTTATAGGAGATTTAGTAATTCTGTCAAAGATCAGCTTAACAAAGCCTATAATAACTATACTATCAATCTTACTGCTTCATTAGCTGAGAATCCGAAAAAGTTTTGGTCATTTGTTAAGTTGCGTACCGGTAAATCTAGTGTTCCAAGCTGTATCGAGAACAATGGAAAAAGATTGTTTTCACCTGTGGCAAAAGCAGACATCTTAAATTATTTTTTCCATTCGGTGTTTAATGAAAAAGTACCAGAGGAGTTGGTTCGTGCTGAAAACCCAAATGTAAGTCCTTTCACCGAGCATGAAATTACAGACTTATATTGTAGTGCAGATGATGTTGCCATATTACTTGGTTCAATCAAAGTTAATAAAGCATGTGGTCCGGACAACATTTCACCACGAGTTTTAAAAGAATGTGCGTCGGTATTGGCACCATCGTTGGCAAATCTTTCTCTGACACGAGGTGAACTGCCATCGGAGTGGAAACTAGCGAATATTGTTCCAATCCACAAGTCAGGCAAAAGATCTTTGGCAGAAAATTATCGTCCTGTCTCACTGACTAGTGTTATTGTCAAGACCTTAGAACGATTGGTTCACATGCATATTACGCAGTTTCTAAATGAATTGAAGCTATTATGTGACAACCAACATGGATTTAGACAAAACAGATCTTGCGTTACTCAGCTTTTGCAGTTATTGCATAATTGGTTTGAGACTATGGATAAATTGGGCTCGGTCGACGCCATATTTTTGGATTTCGCCAAAGCATTCGACAAAGTCTGCCATGCGCATCTGCTCTACAAGTTAAAGCTGTATGGAGTGAAAGGCCAGCTTCTGGCCTGGATCAGGGATTTTTTAACATCAAGAAAGCAACATGTGGTGGTTGAAGGTCATGCCTCGGAATGGCTGGAAGTAACGTCTGGAGTACCTCAAGGTAGTATCATTGGTCCGCTATTGTTTCTAGTGTACATTAACGATCTACCTTCGTTTGTTAGTTGTCATTCTGAGTTGTTTGCTGACGATACAGTACTTCATCGTCATATTGTCAACGATACTGACTGCGATCAGCTTCAAGGAGACCTGTCCTCTGCCTCTGAATGGTGCAAAGATTGGTTGGTATCTTTAAACAAGAAGAAATGTAAAACCATGCACATTACCAGAAAGGTGAATCGCAAATGCCATGAGTATTTGCTAGAGGCTACCGTTCTGCCAAAAGTAGATCAGCACAAACATTTGGGGGTTTGGATTGAGTCATCTTTGTCGTGGGACTGCCATATAAATAATATCTGCGCTAAGGCAAATAAAGTACTGGGGGCCTGGTGCGAAGGACCTTTGGCTCAAAGAATCCTGTGGCTATTACCACCGCATTCAAGACTCTTGTGAGACCAATTCTTGAGTATGCCTGCCCGGTCTGGTCTCCTCATCTTGCCAAACACGTCAAAGCAATCGAGTCAGTCCAGAGAAGAGCTACCCGTTTAGTTTGTGGACCTGACAAGTCCTACACAGAGAGACTTGATGAAATTAATTGGTCAACTCTTGAGTTAAGGCGAGACTATCTAAGTCTTGTTCAGATGTGCAAGATCATATTTGGTTACAGTGAGGTTGATTGCACTAAGTTTTTTTATTTAGTTGGCCGGTCGCGTACACGCAGCAACCATGAGTTTAAATTGAGGCCTAAGGCCGTATGCACTAATTACTTCAAGTACTCATTTTTTAATAGATACCTTAATCAGTGGAATTCTTTACCTAACGAGGTTATAACATCACCTAGTTTGGCTTCCTTCAAAAGATCTCTTTGGAACTATTTATCTAAAAACCACTGAATTAGATTTTTTTAAAATTTTATATATAATTTTATTTATTACTGTAAGGAGAGTGGCTCAAAAATGGGAATTAAGTTTCCCCCTACCACTATCCAGCCAGCCAGGTTTTTTTTTTGTTTGTTTGTTTTTTGTATTTTTTTGTAATTTTGTAATTTTATTTTTTTTAATTTGTTTGTAATTTTGTGTAATGTAATTGTTTATTGTGTATATTGGTTGGCAAAGATTTTATTAAAGATATTAAAGAAGATTCCAAAGAAAATTTTCAAACCAAACCAAACCAAAGAAAAATAAAAATAAAAATAAAGTTATCAAAACCAAAGTCCAATAATAAAATCAAACCCAACTGCAACAATTCCAATCAAAGAACCAAATTCAAATGAAATAAAAAATAACGTGAAATAACATACTAAAGTCCCAAAAAAATCATATCTATAGAAAAGCCCAAGTTTAATAAAACAATTAAAGTCATATCCTACATAAAATGAACAGTCCAACAAATTATATTTTCATTTGTTGGTTTGTTGTTTTTATGTTGGATATGACTTTATTTATTTTATTAAACTTGGGCTTTTCTATAGATATGATTTTTTTTGGGACTTTATTTTTGTTATTTCACTTTTGGTTTGTTTGTTTTTGGTTTGATAATTTTCTTTGGAAGTTGTGGTGGCCCTTAAAAAGGCCGTTGGTTTAGTCATGAAAAGGACTGTTTGATTATTATATCATGTCATTCTGCCATGGCACAGAACCAGCAGGTGAATTGAGGTAATGCTTGAGATATTCTTGCTGATGCTTCCCTGCAGTGGTTGCACATGTAGCCCCTTTGATCATCTCGATTTCATGCATCAAGCCCACTTCCCTCCAGGCACCAGGAACAATTCTGTGGTTCTCATCCTCTCTGTCAAGACCAGCATTTTGCAAGGCTGGATAACGTATCCTCATCAAATTGTGAAGACATATACAAGCATCAACCAGGAGTCTAACATTTAATGGTGCATGCATCATGGTACTCAGCAAGGTCTGCCAACGTTGTGATAGAATTCCAAAAGCATTTTCAACCACTCTACGCCCTCTTGAGATTCTGTAGTTGTAGATTTGCTGCTGGAAAGTCATGTTTCTTTGAGAATATGGCTTCATCAGATAGGTACGTAGTGCAAATATGTCATCTCCCAGGATAAAATATGGTGTGTCATTGTCATCATTGGGAAGCTTGTCTGCTGCTGGAAAACCAATAGAACCATCAAGGATGCACTCTTGCAATTCTGAATCATTGAAGATTTGAGAATCTGACATATGACCGAAACCACCAGTGTCAGCCCATAAGAATTTGTAATCAGCATCAACCATGCCCAGCAGCACAATGGAAAAGAAGCCTTTGTAGTTATGGTAGAGACTGCCACTGCTGTTAGGTTTTCTGATGGCAATATGCTTCCCATCTAAGGCACCAACTGCATGGGGGACGTTCCATCTCTTCTCAAAACTGTTCTGCTACAGCCTTCCATTCTTCAGAGGTAGTGGGACATTTAATGACTTCATCTTGGAATTCATCTACAATTGCTTGACAGACTTCTCTGACTATCAAAGATATGGTGTTCTGTGGTACTCTGAAGTTAAACTTCATGCTGGAGTAGTTGTCACCACTGGCCAGATGTCTCAAAGCAATTGCTATCTAAATCTCTGGTTCTATGGCTTTCCTGTAGTTGGTGTCTCTCTTGGTCCTATTCTTTGCACCAGCTCATCAAACATCTGCGGTTGGATACAGAGGAAATTGATGAAAGATGCAGGATCTTCATGCCTCAGTTCAGGCATCAGATGGTGGAACTGGCCAAACTGTAGTCCAACATCCAATCAAGGGCGGACCCAACATCTCCTTTCTCTTGGCTTCCTCCTCTGCCTTCTCCTTTCAATTATTCCTCTAATGACTTCTGTCTCTTCATCTAGATAATTCAAATGTAACATCTGATGCATGATGATCAACTCAATATTGTTTTCATTGAAGAGAGACATGAGTGGTGAGCTGTGTACTGCTTGCTGTCTTCTCTGCAAATGATGACAATATCCAAAAACTTGAGTTTTTATACCATTTGGAGGTAAATCGTGTCTAAAACGTGGTGATGTCGTGGCTATAACGTGTATGTCGTGGCTAGATTGTGTCTCTTACGTGGCCCGAACGTGTGAGTCGTGGCACAATCGGGTTAAGTCGTGGTATATTCTTGGCCCAATCCGGGCACTAACGTGGCTGTGTCGGATGAGTATTAGCCTGGTCGTGGATCTGTTGTAGTGTAGTCTGGAGAAACAAGACCCTCGAAGCGTCCACGATTGGGCCACGACCAATCCGACTGCACCACCCCGACCGCGCCACGTCCTCACTACGTTCTAGCCACAATTTTTGAGAATCGTGAGAGTTTCCCGATTATTAAGCTCCGACCTAAAAAGTCGTGGCACCCCTCCCGACCGTTCCCGATCCTCACGAACACGCCACGACCTTCCCGACTTGGCCACGACTTTTCACCCGATTTTCCATATTTTTGAGTCGGGACGGTCGTGGCACGGTCGGGCAGCCCGGTGTGATAGTACTTTAACAAAAAAAATAGTACTGTAAAAATTTCAGAATTTTTCACTAACATCTGCCGGGTCCACATTAAGACGGAACATTTGAAGACATGAGAAATTCGGGAAAAAGTTAAATTTATTGAAAAATGTACATTTTAGATTGTTCACTGTTCTGAAACATCACAATTCAAATAGTACATATTATTTATTGCATGTCATAAGCCATCTAAGAGTAACACTTAGTATATTTCAATGTTTCCTATTATACATTTTGGCTGAAAACTAGTCACCAGTCTCTGAATAATTGAATTCCTGGACAATAACTGTTCATATTCTCATTCATTGACTAGCTTTACACGTCACTTGCGAAGATTTGGCAACATTTTCCTATCTGACTCTACTACTTGCAATACATTTTGATGTTGCTCCAACTTAGCAGCACCAAGGTGATGTTGCAAGCCGGATTGCATCACTTCGCCATTCCTGTACAAGTTCTTTGGTCTCATCTGGATACGAGCTTGAATCGAACAGTTGGAGTATCTCGTCCCCAGTGTGAGGAACACTTTCAAAGTGTTTTCGAAATCTACTAAATAGATATACCTCTGGAGATTTGGATGCTTCTATTTTCAGGTCGTTGAAAATGTGTGTCAGGATCACCTCTCCAACATGGTGTCGGCATGCTGCCCAGAGTAATGCTCGTCCTATTGCCTGTTGGAGACAGACACATGCAGCTGTCACATGACCTGTATTAGAGACAGTTGTGTCGAATACCATGTTCACGATTCCACAGTTTCAACAATTCCATGCTTTTCTCGGTAATTATGTCCCCAAACATTGATCAGTACAGGGCTTATACAATGGAACCTCAAGGAGTTTTATTTCAGTTGCTTCGCCAACAGCCACATTCTTGTGTGTTAATGTGCCTATGAGATTTGAGTCCCAATGAAGTGAAGCATATTTGGGGGGTACCCATTGTTCTCTAACTGTAGTAGCAATATTCTGTCCAACCCAATGCCTTATCCTGTCTGCAGTCGAATAGGAAACTGCAATTTTGCTCGAGTCACCTCCGGATTCCTCAATTATTGCCTGGGTGTACGCTGCTTGTTGAGATGGGGACAACTTCATTCTTGCAGCTAATGACACCAGTCTTGGAGATTTCATTATGTCATGGGGGATAAAAACTGCTGTTCCTGGGCGAATGTCTCGGCGATGTGTTTTTCCTAGGTTTGGAGGAACAAAAATGCAACACAATTATCATCTTCTGAATCTTCACTGTCAGCGAGTTGAGCAATACCACAGTCAGTTATTTTGCTTTTTCTATGTTCTCTGGGTATTTGGTCTGCCTCAGTGTACGTGTTTGTTTACGTTGCACCTGTGATGCAAGATCCTGGTCGTGGACGCCAAATGATGCTACTCTATCTGTTTTCATTGATTCAAGAACAGCATCATTAACCCATAGAGGAAACGTTTTTGTCAATTCCTTTGCAGCTTCCTGTAGTTTGTTCACTACCTGAGGGCACAAACGTCGAGCAACAGGAATTTCTCTGAATTTAGAATTCTTTCGAAAAAGTTCAACAATTTTCTCACATGCCCTCTTTTCAGTAATCATGGGAATGTTTCCTTTGAGATAAAATGGAATTATTTTTTGGAGAACAATCTTTGCATTGTCATTTTTTGTTCTTCTTGATGCAGTAGCCTTTGCTGAGCTTCATATAACATCTTATCACCTGTCCATTTGTTGGCAACCTAGAGCCTGTAATTTCTTCGTCCTGTGCTGTGATCCCAACACCAAGACCAAAAATAGCTGAAGTTTCACGAGTATTAAGTGCCATTTCCACTTATTTTGTATAAACTTTACCCATATGCCATTATTTAAGCAACAAGCAATGAGAAGTCTAGTAGCTCAGTGTTCACTATCTGACTGTTCTAAGAGAATCAGCTAGTGCAGTAACGTGAGAGCTACTTTCACTTTCAGTTCTAAGAAACTGATGTATTTCCAGGTAAGACAAGGGTGTCAGTGGACCAGCTCGTACCCAGGCTCTTTACTCGGCCCAGCCATTCAAAAGATCAATTTCTCTGAAATGGCACTGACTCCCAAGTCAAGACTGATTAACTAATATTATAAAAGTCATAGGGTGAACCATTAGACTTTTCTATTGCTAAAATTATATATGTGTAATATGTAATTGTATGGTAGTTCTACAATAACATAATATATAACAATATTTACCGTTTCTTGGATTTTGATGGCTGCTGTTGGTACATTTCACCAAAATTTTTGCCCAACATGTTTTTAACATGGGTAGAAGAACATTTCTGGAATACAGCCATAACAGGATACTTTTGTTGAGGGAACTTACATGGTTAGTGTGATAATTGTTTGATGAACTTAACAAATCGATCAATTCAAGAAAATTGCCCCATAATTGTTGAATTTCATCGTTACTGGACACATTGGATACATTTCACTGATTTTTATGTTCATGAATAGTTTTAGCTTTTCTGGTCCAGTCAAATCTCTCCATTTAATCATTTTGTTTTCCTTGGAAACAAACCAGTTGAATGGTATTTTGAGTGTTTCATTAAAATACTTTTCCCAAGCAGCCATGTGTATGTATTTGGAACGATCAAAACATTCATTAAAGGCGCTTTTCTTTTCAGTGGAGTCTTCCATTCATAACTGTAGAATGAGCAGGTTGATTAAATTGCCAGAAATTCTAAGGAACAGATGGAGCAAGTCTAACAACATGATCAAGGGAAAAGTGGGGTTGTTTGACATTGATACCCCTGGATCTTTTCATTGCCATTTCCTAAATTACGAAAATGGTTCTTGCACCATTTGATGTATCCAGCAGTGGACCATGATTTAGAGCTATCAAACTTGTTGTAAAGCGAGTGCATTTATACCAGATGCAAGGATGAGTTGCATGAGCTGCACCAAGTCCACAAGCGAGAAATTTCCAGTCACCTCCCAAAAACCATTCAATTTCAAAAATTTAATCTGCGAATGTCATCATAGAGAGTGATTCTATTTCTTTTCTAATGTCTTCTAGTGCAATGGATAAATTTTCATAGTTTTCTGCCACTTTTATGACTGCAATCAAATGATTGCCTTTGAGCCCTCTTCAAGAATGGTAAATGTTATGTTTATTACATGCAATCTTTTCCCAATGTTGGTACCATCCCCTGACAACTTAATTCTTAAGTGTGGTGCAGATCCATGTTGAAAATTTTCAATTAGTGTTTGTAATCTCATTACTAATCTTTCGTTAATACTTTGTTGTACCCCGACTGTATCACCTTGGGTTTGGGTTAAGTTCCATTTGTTGTTAATTGCCTTTATCCTTTCCTGACTTGGCATTTCTTTGCAAATCATAGAAAGCTCATGGTATGTCTGGTTTGATACGAAACCGATCCTTCGTATATAAGAATGTATTCAATATCCTTGTCTGCTTGGATTTGTGTTGTGAGGTCATTGTCTACATGTTCATTAACTAGCATTATGGTTTATATTTTTCAGTGGATAAATTAAAAACTTTAACTTCAGTAGCAACAAAATCATAAAGACCAAGAAAAGAAAGACTTGTTTCACAGTCAGTGGTAGCTGTCCTTTTATTCATCTCTGCTGCCTTTAAGAGTAATCAGTAAATGATGTATTTTTATTAGGGCCTCGTGTTATTTTGTTTCTTCTGTACATTAATCAACTTTTGGGTTATTCTTCGAAATTTTTTGTTGGAGTTCTCAAGTTTATTGACTAGTTCCACTTTATTTTCTAGTTTTGAGGTTTTAAATGTTACGTGTTCAAGTTGTTCCTCAAGTTTGCGTTTTTCACCTCTTAACTCACCATTTTCATGCATTATTGACACCGAATTCAGTTCACTATAGTATATTTTGATATTCCATGTTGCATATCGTCCAGTGGACCACTTAGCATTTTGAAAGCCTTGCCCCCATAAGAGTTGAATTTTTAAAAATTATTTTGCATTCAGCATACCTTGCGTTGAAATTCCTTCACAATTCTTGGGGAAACCATTACATTTCCAACACCACAATGCTCGAACACTTGTTTTGCCAGATCTTTTAGTGCATCATTGTAGCAATATTGTAGCAATCCTTTTCTTTATGTTTTTTAAAGATAGATTTAAACAAATCACAGAACAGCTGACTGATGAAAAATAACAATTGTATTAATTACAATTTAAAATAAAATAAAAAAAGTAAATTATACGAATAAGTTTGGTAACAATGTTACAATGACAAACTTTATTTCGGGGTTTCTAACTAAATTTGCAACTTGCCCATATTTTACAGAATCAAAGTTTCCTGAATGTTATGCACAAACTATTTATTCCCCCTAATTTCTAGATTTTTTTATAACTTTGGGTGGAGGTTCAGGGGGTGATTTATACCTCACACACATCTCAGACAAGTAAAGTGTACAATTTTTAAAATATACTACAGTCAAAGATTATCTACAACTATGCACTATTTAACTGCCAAATATTGTAATAACTGCTTACTTATTCATGCCAACATTGAAATAAGGATAACTCTTCGAGTTGTTGTCATTGTTCCTATATATATATATATATTTATATATATATATATTTATATATATATATATATATATATGTGTGTGTGTATATATAATTAGTTTGAATACAGGAGTCGCAACTCTGAGTTTCACGCTAGATGCGATCTTCAGGCAACTGACAGATCGGATTAAACTATAGTTATTATATACATAGAGGATATTTCACGGTGGCGCGGAAATATGACTTTTATTTTCGAGTGGTGAAAACAATATTTTACGAACAATATTTTACGAACGAGCGCAGCGAGTAAAATATTGTTTTCAACACGAGAAAATAAAAGTCATATTTCCAAAGCCACCGTGAAATGTTCTTTTTATTATATGGATAAAAGTTGAAGCAAAAATAACAAAGCGTATGACTTAATTCAATGAAAAGATATACAAAGTGAATTTTATTACTTAGCCTCAGGATTAAACAATTTAGGCTATATTATGTTCATTAAAAAACGTCTTTAAAACACATTAACATTGTTAAAAAAAACACTCATTTTTTCACTGGCTTTCTTCACTTGAAGATTCAAGAATTATTCTTCTTCTCTTAACTGTTGAAACGGTGTCCGAGCTCTCCATGGCTGTTGAAGAGGAATTCGGCTGCAGTAGATTAATGTTTACAGTTTGAATGTTACAGTTCTGAAGAAAACTTGGAAGATTTCCCAAAGATGTGTTACCAGAAGTGCTGTTTCGTACAAATGAAGTGCTAAACTGAGATTCCTGAACGCTGGCGCTGCAGGTTGAATTGGACAAAATACCAGAGTTGTTGTTGTCTAGTCGCGGACATTGTTGAATAGTTGTTTATGGAGTTCACGTTTTTATGTCCTGTTATTTGCATGATCTCATTTGCAGGGATTTCGTTGTCTACTAGCTTCTGAATTAGGTGTTTTCGTGTGCTGTGGTTTACGATTTTTCTATCCGTTTCTATGCCAGCTGCTGTTTGCATGTTTTTCATCATGTTTCGTAGAGAAATAACCCCAAGAGCGTTAGTTTTGAACCACCTTTTGCCAGGCTTTGGAATCTCGGTATTTATAGCAAGATAAAATGGCGAGCTATCTCCACACATCTCGGCTGTTCGTTCTTCTTTGTATCTTAGATAAGCAGTGACTGGACACCTCTCGGGGTTTTCTTTATTTTCGTACATAACAGGCTTAACTTCACGTCGATTTCGAGGGTTCTCTCCGGTGCGAGTTTTAGTTTGTCTTTCCGTGGTAAACTGAATAAAACGAGTTCCGGACGAGTCAGTTTTCAACTGCAGGTCTCCCCAGGATAAGTCTCGTTGCTCTTTACCAGGTCGCATTCCGAAGAAAACACAATTATTTAACCACACTGTGTTGAGAAGCGGTCGGGGAGCGTGGATTCCCAACACTTTTTTGGCGTACAAGTCGTTAATATCGTCGTCGGTAAGCGGCTCAGCAGCGTTTGGTTTATTTCCTTTGCCGTGTGATTTCAGTTCCTTTTGTTTCTTTTTTAAGATGTCTCGGACCCCTGAAAACGCAGTATCGTGTAGAATTGAAGCTCCATAATTGTTTTGCCTTAGGTAACGATCAATACTTTGAAGCATTGCCCTTATTGAAGTGGGCTCGTACTCTCCTCCAAGTCGTTTCTTCACTGCCTAAATAAATTTCATCAAGATTTTTTGTAGCTCACCGTACGGCAACAATGTTATGTCTCTCGGCTCGTTTATCGAGGATAAATAGTCGCTGAAGATCGCCAAATCGGACTTAGTCTTTCTTTTTGTGTTCTCATTTTCATTTTCTTCAGAAAACCTTGCCAAATCAGCGTCGGAAACATCGACAAAATGTCGAGAAGTTGCCATATTGTATATCCAAAACAGAAAGGGCAAAATGGCGGGAATTAGCGTGGGTCCCGCACGAGACGTTCCCGCGTAAGATATGACTTCATATCACACTACCGTAAAATACGGAATATATCAGTGGCATATTTTACGGTATTTTACTCATATCCATATAATAAATGTCATTATTTGGTGTCCCATTACGTCGACAACTCGAAAAATCTCACTTCGTCTGTTCAGGAAGTCCTTTTTCTTAGCTTTCATTAGTAAAAGTTTTTCTTCAAGGCATAAATTGCATCTTCTTGACCCTGGTCTATACGCTCCTATTTGTTTGATTATGCACCATTTAATGTTAAACTCGCAAACACAACAACCACATCTTGAACAAAAACGCGAAACATAAACAGGACGTAAATACCGTTGAACAAACCTGCAACTGCCGAAAACCAGACGAATGTCCAATCGCAGGAAAATGCATGAAGAAAAGCGTAGTCTACCAAGCCGAAGTCACTACAGCAGACAACGGTGAGACCAAGAAGTACATCGGAACAACAGCCAACGCTTTTAAACAAAGATACCGAAACCATTTGAAATCCTTCAGAAACGCAAAATACGCAAGTGAAACTGAACTTTCAAAATATCCAAACATATTTTGAAAGTTCAGTTTCACTTGCGTATTGTATCTTTGTTTAAAAGCGTTGGCTGTTGTTCCGATGTACTTCTTGGTCTCACCGTTGTCTGCTGTAGTGACTTCGGCTTGGTAGACTACGCTTTTCTTCATGCATTTTCCTGCGATTGGACATTCGTCTGGTTTTCGCAGTTGCAGGTTTGTTCAACGGTATTTACGTCCTGTTTATGTTTCGCGTTTTTGTTCAAGATGTGGTTGTTGTGTTTGCGAATAAAATTTTGCTTGTTGTCCATGCAACTGTAGCTAACTCTTATCGTGTGTTTGTTAAGTTTCGTGCAATGTTTGTTCTGACGTTTTTACTATAAGGTGAGTTGTACCATATAATGTTTTGTCTCGTATTGTTGTTTATGTTGCCTTCGTGGTTAGTTGGTTCATATGTAAGGTTCGTGTCAAAGTTACTTTGTTTCAAGGCGTCATTGTAAATAGGGGAAGCTGTGTTAAACGTTTCCTCATCACATGAGTTTGTTTATGCGCTTGTTAATAGATGCAGTAGTTGTCGGATAATGGATGTGGGGTGATTTGAAAAGCGGTTAATGTATAGTGTTTCGTCGTTTGGTTTTGTTGTAACGTTAAATGTTACGTCTAGAAAGTGTACGCTCTTCAAGTTTGTTTCCACAGTAATCTTAAGGCCAAAACTGTCAAAAATGTTTAAATATTTTCTTGCTTTGTCTGCCGATCTTGCCGACGTTATGTTGAGTGCAGCTAGCCCATCGTCGCGGTACAAGCCGACATTCTTTCCAAATCGATTTACTAGCGAGTTTAACGGATAAAGCCCAACTAGCTCACAAACTTCAGTGCCATCAAAACTTCCCATAGTCACGTAGAACGTGCTATTACTTCTCTTCATCCATGCGCGGCCGTTATTGAACAGGAGTGACTTTCGAGCATGTTTTATGATGTTAATGTCACTGTCGGAGATGGTGGTGAATTGCTTCCCCATGAAATTGTGCGGTCAAGTAGATCTTCAGAGATAGACGGGTAGAAGTCTACGATATCAAAGGTTAAAAATTAAGTTTTGTCTTTATTGTCTAGAGATTTGAACCAAGTGATGGTTTCATCGGAATTTCTCCATTGGTTTGCCAGGGTTTTTTCTCGAATTTCCATATTAAATTTATCCAGGATAGATTTACCGACTTTGCCAAGGTTACTTTTAGCGGGGTTAATCAGACGGCATTTAGTGTGGTTTTCAAAGTCCTCCTTGTGGTCTTTTAATGTGATAAAAGTTTCTGCATGCGCCAGTGGTTCTATGCGGTTTGCAATATTTAGATCGCTTGCTATTTCCTTTGCTTCACGGTTGATACTTTCCAATGTATTGTCTTTTGGTAATGTTTTCAGTTAATAGTTTGTTGCAATCGTTAGCGTTCATTTCATAGATATTACGCGTTTTGTCGGCGGAAACAAAAACGTTTGGAGATTATTTGATTTTCTGTTTGCCAATTGGTCGTTCACTTTTCTGAATTTCACGTTCTCTATCATTTTAATGACATCTTCCTCGAAGCTTTTCATCTCTGCTTCGGGTGGCGGGTTTTGTTTTAATTTCAAGCCATAGCTATGTGTCTTGTGTGATTTGTTGTCATTGCCGTTTAAAGGAAAAAAAGTGAGCTTTCCATCGCATTCGTCGGATAACACTCTCGGTTTTGTTTATGTTTCTTCGGTAGTCGTCATGTGTAGGTAGTCCAATGTTCTTCAACGAATAGTTAAATCTGATCTGCTGCATTCTTACTTTGTTGTTGATACCAAGCTAGACAGAGCGCTCGACTGTAGGCAGGAGCGTAAATATATTGACAAATATAAGTAACAGGTGAGTTACAAATATGACTTTCGATATGAGAGCGCTCAATTCAATATCATTGCAGGTAGAGCGAAATATAATTAGTCGCAACTCTGAGTTTCACGCTACATGCGATCTTCAGGCAACTGACAGATCGGATTAAACTATAGTTATTATATACATGTCATTATTTGGTGTCCCATTACATGTCGACAACTCGAAAAAATCTCACTTTGTCTGTTCAGGATGTCTTTTTTTCTTTGCTTTCATTAGTAAAAGTTTTTCTTCAAGGCATAAATTGCATCTTCTTGACCCTGGTGCGCCAGTGGATATATATATATATATCGTCTCACCGGCAATCAGAAGGTTATGGGTTTGAATTTTTCTGAGGTATATAGGCTTGATGCATATCTACACATATATTACATATAATTTATATATATTTATATATTTATTTATATATTTATATATAAATATATATTAACGAGTTCTAAGAATTGGATAAAATTCAATGAAAGTCTCAGTGGGAGTGGAGCAGCAAATGGAAACCTATAGGAAAAGGTTAGAAAACACTGGAAATTCAGGGAATGGGAAAGTTGGGTGAAAAACGCAGTGGAAACCAAATACCAGGGTAAAGAAAATTGGAATAAAATATTTAATACCTTAACATGAAATGTTGCAGATCTTAAAGAATAAAATCTAAATTGCATCTTCAATTGGTTAATGTGGTGATCCGATTGCCGTTTCGCCAATGTGATGTTGAAATACGACGATTCGATGGTTTCCATTCATTGTCATTTTGTTAATGCGTCATCTTCTGTCTACTTCTGCAAAACATGTCAGCTGGTTTCTGGATTTTATCAAAGCACAAATAAAGTAAGCGGTTATCACAGCATCACATTGACACATTGGTATTTTTGCTCATACCGCCTCGTATGGCCCTTGCTTCCCACGTGATAAACCCCGATGAGCCTAGCTCGGCTCATGTTTAAACGGCAACGAAAAAAATACGGTTTACGTTTAACTTGTGTTCGTTATTTCTTATAAATTATTTCGAAAAAAAAAGATTAGAAGCATTATTTTTGGCGAAAATACGCCGGTGTGGGGAAAAATCTGATTAATATTGGGCCAGCTTTGTAGTAAACCTGGTGGAAAACGTAGCCTAGTGAGGCTTCAAAACGGTTTAAGATGATACATCTGTTTGGAACTTGATAAATGATAATATACAAACTATAAACCTGATTAAAAAGGTAAAATTACGAAAATCACACTACCCCTTCAGTTATACCTGTGGTCCCAGAAACCAGTAGTTTGATGAATTGGGAATGTCTTGATGACCAAGGTGTGACTAGTGTAAGCTACCCTCGCTTCTGTCTCTTGTTGAAAAACATTCCTGTAATCCTTTAGCAGCGACTGCCAATATGTCCCTACCAAAGCATTACTGACGTGGCTCTCAATGTTTATGGTGCCACCTGGAAATTTATTTCTGAGGGAGTCAAGTAATTGTTTCTTCCTGTCGAATGCACTGCCTATCAATGTAAGCACCCTGAAAGGAAGTTTAAATTTAAAAAGGTTATAACCTGAAGTGGAGCTGGTCGATTTTTATTAGCTATAGCGCCCCAGTAAGACAAAAATATGCATGCCAGTCTGTGCAAAATTAATCTTTCCCGGACTTTCATTCCTTTTCAAGTTTTTACTTCTACCTGATCGACTAGAATCGCATTCGGTGAAACAGTAACAAAGCTTACAAAATTATGAACTCCCTACCTGGTGTGGCAGCTGGAAAAAACAAAACCAGTTGTGCTAACAAGCCATTGTCCTTCTCCAGTACCTACTACTCCTCTCGCATTCCCTTCGTGTATCTCGCCTACTATCTTTTGGGTAAAGTCGCCAAACCTTTTCCCATTCCAATAAGTGCTACCGTCTTTGGTTACAAACCTCGTGGTGTTGCCATCATTCTGAATCAAAAAGAATATAACTATAACTAGGATTACAAATAGGTAGGCTCGTTTACCTCGTTATCCTCGGTAACTGCAGTTTGACATAATTGATTTTCTCCTTCCATCTCGCAAACAATGACCACGAAGCTGACTCATCTCTAATACCAGGCTACGGATTAAACTGCCTTTATAACTACTTTGTGTAGGTATCAGGTGATCATCATACACCGAAAACAGACACTATAGGTGTGAATTAACAATGAACGACTCGTCAACAAGTTGAAAGTTTAATTCCATATTTTCCAAACTTCGTGGGCGATTGTATACTTGCTCCAAGTCTGCTTCTTTATTTTTGTGAGGAGGAATTGGTTTGAAGAAACAGTTTGGGAAGACAATCCGGTAATAAAAAATTTTGCCAGAGGCAAACGTGGTCGCTTCAGGGCGTAGCCGCGGGTTGTCCAGATGTTTAAAAGTCGGCGGTGTTTCTGATACTAGGATATGTCAAAGGGTGCCGTATGCAAGATTTTTCAAACGGGTAATGACAACAAAAATCCTGTCATGAGATTATTTACGGGATGTTCTGCGGAGCAACAACAAGCAGACTTCCAGCAGGGAGTGGAAGAGTTGTACGAGAGAGCATACACATGCGCAAGATTGCCAGATTTCAACTTGAGTTGAAAAAAGACAAACCTGAGTCCATTGTGGGAGTGGAAGAGTTAGGGAGGGTAGCAAGAATAAGGGTTGGGCGTACAACTCTTCCACTCCCCGCTGATGACTTGTAGAATTTAAATCAAACTTCAACTTACAGGTAAGTCTCGTTTAACTTCTAAATTCTACTACGTCATCAGCTATGGTCGTGTCAGAGTTGTACGAGATTTCACAGTAGACAATGAAGTCAGATTCTATGATTACGGAGTAATAAAACAACAAGAATCAAACACAAGAAATTATTGTATATAAAATAAATCTAACAGCAACATTATACTAAAATTGTAGTGCATTTAAGTTATTTTCAGTCAAGTTCAAAATAGTGGAACCAAGGTTAAATGCAAGATTTATAGGCTTATTATAGAAAGTTTGAAACGTGGTAGCATTAGACCAACCAACATACTCTATTATATGAGTTATCACCTAATTTATGTGCAGCATATGACGTAGATGCGGCTCGAGTACTGTGACTCCCAAATTCTTTTGTGTTGATACCAGCAGAACTTAGTAATGTTTTACACCAGCGTGAAATGGTTTCGCAGGACACAGCACCGGGAGGTTTAACAAAGCTGATTAAAAGGTTTTTGCAGTCAGAACTACGTAGGTGTGTTACAATGCAGAGGGATGGTTCAGCAGGATAAGCTTCAAAGATGATTGGAGCTATATGGTGTCCAATCCTAGTTTGTTTAACCTTCTCTTGAATAACAAATTCACACTTGTCTTCAGATAGCACCATATTGTCCAGGTTTAGAAGATGAATGGTTTGGCATCGTTGCCCACTACTGAGAAGTAACAGGAGGAATGTTATGCGTATTGTAAGGTCTTTAAATGTCAGCTGATGTATCACTGGTTGTTTCCTCAGGTGATTGAAAACTATGTTGACATCCCAAATAGATTTATATCGGGGAAAAGTAGGTCTTAGTTCAAAAACAGAAACACCCTTCACAAAACGTTTCACTAAGGGATGTTGACCAAAGGGAATACTATGGTTTGTCTGGCATAGAGCAGACAAGGCACTGTGTGCAGTGTTAATGGCTGAGTAAGATAAACCTGAATGAAAAACGATTTGTTAAAAAATCAATAGCTTTAGGAACTGGAGCGTTAAAAAATGCACAATTTGTGGTAATACAAAACTGGCTCCATTTATTAATGCAAGTTTGGTATTGGGATTTGGTCCCCTCTCTCCACGAAGCCATAATAGTTTCTGCCGAACGCGGCAGAACACCTTTCCCGACACAAGACGTATTGTGCAGTTGTAACTTCTTGACAAGCAGGTGTGACTCTTCTGGAGAGGCTGGAAGGTGGATAAGTGTTTGAGAAGGGGGGCAAACATGAGGAGTAAGTAATAGGAGTGGTGGGATAAGTGGATACCATGGTTGTGTTGGCCAATTGGGAATAACAAGAATGCCTGTTGCCTTCTCCTGCTTTATCTTGCAAACTACAGCTAAAAGGGGGAAATAATAAAACATTAGATCGTTCCATGGAATAGAGAACGCATCTATATATGTTTCCTCTGGGTCTGGTCAGTACGAACAGTACTTAGTGAAATGTTTGTTTAGTCGTGAAACAAACAAATCAATTTCTGGTTTAAAATCAAACCTTTTTATCGCTGTTTGAAGATGAGATGCATTGAGCGTCCATTCTGCTTCACGATAAACACTGCGAGATTCTTTGTCAGCGCAGTAAGTTCTACCTGGTAAGTCATACAAAATTCCCAAATTTTCACAGCAATGTCATTCAACATATCATTATGGCTTGTACCCATGTTGTTAATTACAAACACAGCAGTGCTATTGTCCACCATAATTAACATGTTTTACCTTTATTTTCAAAAAAAAAAGATTTTAAGGCAAACAGTGCAGCTTGAATTTCAAGGCCATTTTTGTGGTGTTGGGTCTCCTGTTTGCACCAGTTCCCACCAGTAGATTGGTCACCCAGGGCTGCATCCCATCCAATCACAGAGCAGGCATCGAAATAACGCCTGTCTACCTGTCATTTTCAGGTAGATTTTACAAGTGACAGGCAAAAAAAACATCTACCTGTCGCTCGCAGAGACTGAGCGCATGACAAAAGTTTACACGATCAACGTTGCGTGACGCAAGACAAAATGCCTTAAATTCTATGGATCGTTTTCTCATTAAACGTAATCATGTACCTGAAGAAGCAGATATAACAGATGCGACCACTACTTCTGCAGAATCCACGTCAATTCAAGAAGTGTCGCCGTTAGCAAAAGGTAAACGGACTTTCAAGTTTGGAGAACAATGGAAAAATGGCCCCCGTGGTTGTTCACCAGAATAACAAGAAGTGTCCCTTGTTTCTGTATTTGATGTAAGCAGATTGCCAGATAGTGACGGGGACGACATTTCACAGTATGGAAAAGTTGAAATCGAGCAACTGGTCTGTCATTTCTCTGACCTTTTGTTATCTAAGGGCTACGATCCAGAACAGATAGAAGAAGAAAGGATTCCCCTCTGGGAATATGTAGTAAATGTGCTACAAACCACAACCAAGGAGGGACATTCAATAAAAAAAGTTCTGGCCTAAAATATCGAGGAAGAAAGGAGACTCAGCTGAATTACACAACATATTAAGTTGGTGAAGATCTTGTTGGTTTTAATTTATTCAACAGCTTGTGTTGAACGTGGTTTCAGCCACATGAATCGAGTCAAATCAGACTGGAGATCAAGAATGACTGAAGGGTAATTGAACGATCTGATACATCTTGAGCTGAGCAATTCCACTGTCCAGAACTTGGTGGGTACAAGAAGACTTGTGGATGCTTATGGACCAAGACCAAAAAAGGTTCAATAATTAAGATATGGTGCCAGCAAATTAATAGTCTACCACATGTCAGACATCACATACACTGACAGTGATTGTAATTACATTTTTTGTTGATATTACTATTAAAAATCAAGGTGAAAATAGCGACTCACTTTTGTTCAGGTTAAAAATGAAAGAGACAGGTAAAAATATATACTACCTGTCATAGGGACAGGTAAACAATTTTTAACATTTATACCCCTGCAGAGGCATCCGAATAAAGCACAACATCAATTGGGGTTTGGAGGATGTTATTGAAAGAACCTTTTAAATTTCTTAACCACCAATTCAATTAAGCATTCCCTTCATTGGCAATAGTCATAGAAGCATCAAAATTACCCGTGATTTGATAATGCTGTAGTTTTGTCTTTCTCAAGTTTACGGTAGTAAAGTGGGCCATACTTAACTGCTGGAAAACTTGAAACCATATGGCCAATCACCTGGGCAACAGATCTGATTTTACCTTTATTTGCTGATGCCAGAATGTTCTTAATAAGAGCAGTGAGTTTATCTACCTTCTCACCAGTAAGACATATAGTCATTGTGTGAGAATCAATCCGAAAACCAAGAAAGGTTATTGCTTTAGTAGGTATAAACACTGACTTCAGTGGGTGAATGACAAAACCAAGTTTTTCTAGTAGGATTAGTGTTTCAACTATGTATTAACACACTGTTCGTATGAATGGCCAACCAAGAACAGGTCATCAATGTAAATTATGATAATATGACCCTTAACTCGTAATGTTGCTAAAACTGGTTTGAGAAGTTTGGTAAATTTTCTTGGGCATGAGGAAAGACCATTGGGGAAGGCTGTAAATTTGAATAATTTGCCCTTGTAAGAAAACGTTAAAAACTTTTGAGATTCTGGATGGATGGGAACACTGTAGTAAGCATCGTTTAAATCCATTGAGGCCATCCAGCAATCCCTGGTGATGAGTTTAAGAGCTGTGTGAATATTCTCCATTTTGAAATGAAAGTTTTCAACTGACTCATTAAGTTTCTTCAGATTGAGAATGAGTCTAATATTACCATCCTTTTTTGGAGTAGTAAAGATGGGTGACACAAATTCAAATGAATCAGAATCGCATGGGACAATAACTTGTTTTTCTAACAATGCATGGATGGCATCACTTATTTTATCTGCTTCTGCACGGGGTAGGGAATTAGGAGGAGAATGGTGCTGAACAGGACAAGTCCCATTAAAGGAAACCCGAGCCCCTGAGACCATTTCTAAAATGTCAGGGTCAGTAGTTAGTTTTTCCCATTCATTATGGAATTTTGAAATTTGACCTGCCTGGAAGGAGGTAACCTTCTTGGTCAAATAAGGGATTAATTTTTCATGTACAAACTGAGGAAAGGAATTTACCTGTTGCTTGGGAGGAAACTGTATCCTCCCTCTCTAGGATAAAAAAGGGGCCTACTTGTATGTGTTTGAGACCAGCATGTCGAAACCCGTTTGGTAAAGTTATTTTGTCCAAACTGAGAGGTTAAACAATGGCTCGATACAGTTTTACTGGATGTTTTTATACCTGAGCTTTCCTAGCTAGGTATTCAAACACGCTGGTTTAAAATCAGGGTGAAGAATAGGCCGAATAGCATCTTTGCACTTATATGACAGCTCTTTACAAGCATGGCCAAATAAAGCTGTTGTGTCAAGCAATTGTGGAATAACAGCTCTGTAATTGGGAATGGTTTTCTTTTCACGACAATCTAATAGCGTGTTTATGGCATTGGCCAGACCCGATAGCCCTTTAATAAGTGTGTCTTGTAAATTGGCCATTTTAATATCAGTCTTTTTGGCAAATGGCTTCATTTTTTGCCATATTTCCTGGTTAACTCTGGGCACATACAATTGCTTGCAATTTTCAGGCCGTTTATATTTACTTAAGGTTTCTTTTGATTTTTTTATATCAAAATCTTCAGCAAGCTTGTCATTAATAATTTTTGCAAGATGCTCAGAAATTGGAGGGCCAGTTTGTTCTTTACAGGACAAATTTTGAGCAATATCCGAAAGTAGATTGGTGGTGTTACCTACCTCATAATCGAACTCATCAAACTCTGGCTATCATCATGTGTTTCGTTATTTGAACGGTCATTGCCGTCAAAAGCGTGCCCTGACTTTGGGGCAGATTTGGCTCTCTTTGGAGCTGGTTCTTCACCTTCATCTATAAAATGACTTTCGACTCTCAGTGGCTTGATGGTCCTCGAAAATAAATTTTAGGTAGGTATTTCTTTGACTGATGCTAGTCTGCATAGCCGAAAGCACCGAGATTAATTGTGGCTCGGTATTAGTGCTAGCTTGGTTCAGATCGCATACGACAGCAGGATTCTCGTGCTCGGTGGTTGAAGATTCAATTTACATAACAAAGGAACATAAAAGTTAGTAAATAACAATCAATTTATCTGTACGAGTTGATTTTCGAGATTTTAACGGACGAATTTGAAAAACTCGCATCTCACGACAAAGCGTATACAACTGGCAATCTTGCGCATGCTCTCTCGTACAACTCTGACACAACCATAGCTGATGACTTAGTAGAACTATGATAATTACAAAAGTATTAATTCAAAAAAGGGAAAGTCTACAAAAATATATATATAATGGATGACTATTTTCAAACGTCGAAATTTTCATGTGCCGAACCTATGTAAATTAGAAAATACTTTGTTCAAGTGCACAGTTTAATTTGGCACATGAAAAGTTCTACGTTTGCGGTGACGGTAGTCTGCACTAGTGTAAGTGAGTGCGATGGCACTGCGGTGATAGTGCGATGAGTGTGATGGGCATACTACGAAACCTGGATCGCAAAGAATGGAAAACTCAATGTTTGGTAAAATAAACGAAACCGTAAATATAAGTATATCTCCGCAGTTACAATTTGAAGTATATGACTCATAAATAACGAAACAAGATTACACAGCATGACGCTGTCAATGGCTGGCCACTACTGCCAGGTGTTTTCAGAAGCTTTTCCTTTGCTGAACAAAAGCTGAAAAAGCGCGATTTTAATAGCCATAAACGCAATCAGTGTCACCCTTTAAAAAACGTAAGATGTTATAACACATCACATTGAAACTTTATATTGCTTATAAGCCTTATAAGCTTTCGCTGAAAACCTAGCATGTCTAAATAATTTTTAATTAAAGGGTTACAACGCGCAATGAAGCTTCAGCTTCGCCTCGACATGAGAATAGCATTCTCACCTATAGATATAATATTCTCGACCACTGAAATATAATTTTCGGCGCAGTCAAATGGATTCTCGTATACCTTTTGGCCGAAACGGCGCGCCATAGATGTGCTTTATGGACTTGCGAGACTAGCCTGTCGCGCTGTTTCTCATGGCGAATCACATAAAACTAATCGCTGTAGTATAGCTGTCAGACCAAAACTTCCAAAATTCATTTAACATGTCTCGTGAGTGCAATGGCTATTAAAATCGTGCTTTTTCAGCTTTTGTTCAGCAAAGGAAAAGCATCCGAAAATACCTCTCGCAGCAGTGGCTCTCGCCGCCCGCCATTTTTCCTTCCCGCATGAGAGATGCCTGAGGAGGAGGCTAGTGGCCAGCTTGTATCACCATTGGCATTGACAGCGTCATGTTGTGTAATCCTGTTTCGTGGAGACATACTTATATTTACAGTTTCGTTTATTTTACCAAACATTGAGTTTTCCTGGTTTTTGAGTTTTTTTCTCGGGTTTTCCGAGTCCGAGTTTCAGTATGGCAGTGCGATGGCAGTGCGGTCAGTAGCGTCGAGAAGGGGGCCAAGAAGAGGCCCGCAAAAAATTCGGTCCATGAAGATATCATACAGTACTGCTCAGAAATAACCTAACACTGCGTTCGCGTTCGGAACGCGTTCCAAACGCGTTCAGAACACCATTGTGACTTCGGTTAAAAGGTTAATCGGAAAAGTTCGTTAATTTCCGACTTTAGCAAACTGCTAAATGGGTTTAAATTGATCATTTGATTGCTGGACTGGTTATGGTATATGTTCATTAGACGAGATTAAAACAGAAAGTATATTGTTCGGAACGCGTTCGGAACGAGAATGGAGCGCGTTCGGAACGCGTTAGGGACGCGTTTGGAACGCGTTAGGGACGCGTTCGGAACGCGTTTTTCGTTAGGTTAATTCTGAGCAGTACTGTATATCATATTATTAATTAACAAAAACTTGCTGCTGGGGCCCAGGAAAACATTGGTAAGTTGATCATCATTGCTGAGAAACTTTCTGGTCCTGGCTAAGGCTTAGTATTCGTAATAATAATATAGTATTTTGTCAAAACTAACGGAGTTACAGGCCCCAGTCCCAGCATTGCAAAATGTTCGGGGTCATAAAATTTACGTCAATGGAAATATTTTGTAGCTGTTCATTTCTACAGGCCAAAACATACAGTCGATACAGACCCTGCTGCTTTCAGCTTTCTGATAAGCTTACTTTTAGTTGGACTTAACATTGAATCATATTAACACAACTCACTTGAGCTTGTAACAAGCTGCTTGTTAAGCTTCTCAAATGTTCAACTGATTTCAAGATTGCCGCATTCACGCGTCGATACAGACAAACAACTGAAACAAGGGAGCCATAAACAATTCCATCACTAGGTTGTTATTTGAATTTAAGATACGTTTTAAGTTTTTGAGATTCAACTATACAAAATTAAAAAATCAACTAGGGAAAATCGGCTGTGTAGTCAGAAGTCAACGTAATTTATTTACTTACACGTAATTAATTCGTCTGCGCTTCCGGTCCCGATGGTTTGAGTTTGGTTTGTTCACTTCAAGATAACGCTATTGAAACTAAAAATTTCGGAGGGGGCCCGCGCGAAAATTATGACCCGGGGCCCATTCTGGCTCTCGACGGCCCTGAGTGCGGTGAATGCGATGATTATAACATGCACTGCACTGAAAATATGAAATCGAATTGTTTGGTTTTACAAACGAATTGGTTGTTTTACAAAAACTTTTTACAGGAATGCTTGTGAGTATTTGTAATGTAAGGTCATTTTCGCGGTATAAGTTAACACTCTAACGATAGCCTTCTAGACTCACAGATAAATTCAAACGCATGCAATCATCATCGGTACAAGGTGCTAGTACAATGCTGCAGGTGTATGCGTCCTATAGGTGACTGATACTTTCGTGTTAACACCTCGAAGTTCCAAACATATGCCGAATAAACACAAACTCTCCCTGCATTCTTGAAGAGCGAAGGGGTTTGGTGTATCTAGTTTAATGTATGCCATTGTTGTTGCTTTTTTATACATGTCAAACAGCCCACGGACATAGTGTCCGTTACGGTGACAACCTCGTACCAAGTGTGGGGACGGGCGGCGATGAGACCTTGAGGTTGTTGCGGTGAGTGTAGTCTATACTTGAGTGAGTGCGATGGCAGTGCGGTGATAATGCGATGACTGTAGTCTGTGCGATGGCAGTGCGATGAGTGTAGACTGCACTAGAGTGAGTCTTGAATGCGGTGATAGTGCGATGAATGCGATGAGTGTAGTCTGTACTAGAGTGTAGTCTGTACTTACAGCATTTGCATGTCATTTAAACAAAAGAGAAGCACATTAGAATGATTTGTATGTCAATAACACCGAAAGAAGGACAATAGCGCTATTTGACCATCATTTGTGCTTGTAAGTAGGTTCTATAACAACACCTTATAATATATTCCGTAAAGTGAAAATCAATGGGACGAAACAAAGAACAATTGCATGAACTTATTAATCATTAACATTTTCACAACAACAATAGCAAAAAATGAAATGACATTTAACAACAACAAATATTCATTAATATAAAGGCGGAAAATGTGGTCCCGGTGCACTCAGCTGCGTTCTGATATGTATACATAATTAACCATGAAAACATATAAAAGTATAGTTGAAAGGACCTTATTAGATTTGAACAGAAGACAACAACAGCAAGTGCAATGGCAGAGCGAGTGAGAAATCGAATTGGACAAGAAGACAAGGAAAGATTGGTAGGTGCTTTTGAAGCACCGGATCAAGACAACATATCGATAGCAGATAATTTGGGCATAAACCGTTCAACAGCACGAGGAATCATTGCCCGATATTTGCGAGAAAATAGGGTTGCTGAGAGACCACGTGGAGGGCGAAACAACGTCAAAGTTGATGAAGAAATGAGGAGGTGTCTGGAAGCAATTCTCAACGAAAACTGCATGCTAACATTGACAGCTATCAATGCAGAGTTACAACGACGTCTACCAGAAAAGCCATTTGTCAGTGACCGCACCATATCGAAGCATTTAGAAGGCATGTTGTTTACATTGAAGTTAGCCCATCGAGTGCCAGCAGAACGCAACAGACAGGATGTTATAGAATGCCGTCACGAGTATGCACATTGGTTTCTAGAAGAAGCTAATTTGCACCACACAGTATTTATAGATGAGTGTGGACACAACATTTGGACAGCGAGAAGTCACGGTCGCTCGCGTCGGGGGGACAGAGCCTACCGTCAAGTATGCGGTCAAAAAGGAAGAAATATAACCATATGCTTGGCCATTTCACCAGTTCTAGGTATCATACACCATGTTATTCAAATGAATGGTATGACACGTGAATTATTTACGGAATTCCTCAACAATACAGCCCAACAGTTGAATGATGAAGAAACGCATTACCTAATATATGATGGTGCACCAGCTCATAGAGGAGCAGCCGACCCAACTGATGATATCCATGTAAAGATGCTCCCTCCTTACAGCCCGTTCCTGAATCCTGTAGAACAAGCCATCAGCTGCCTTAAAGCCAACATTAAGGCAGACATTTCCCGTCCTGACATTCAACTTCGTCTGAATGACAGGCAAGCGGCAAGAAATGCACAACTACCATTGGGTGATTATCGGAAACAAATATTGATAGCAGCTGCTGAAAGAAATCTGCACAGCATAACCGTACCGAAATGTACTGCATGGGCCGGACTTATGCAGACATACTTGCCACGATGTCTTGCAAGAGAACACATCCAGGGCTAAAAACTATTAAATTGCATTTTGGCTGTTGTGTGAACACACAAACATTAAATCTATATTTGTTAGAAGGCGACTTCTGACTTTGCACGCCTTTATATTAATGAATATTTGTTGTAGTTAAATGTCATTTGATTTTTTGCTATTGTTGTTGTGAAAATGTTAATGATTAATAAGTTCATGCAATTGTTCTTTGTTTCGTCCCATTGATTTTCACTTTACGGAATATATTATAAGGTGTTGTTATAGAACCTACTTACTAGCACAAATGATGTTCAAATAGCGCTATTGTCCTTCTTTCGGTGTTATTGACATACAAATCATTCTAATGTGCTTCTCTTTTGTTTAAATGACATGCAAATGCTGTAGAGTGAGTGCAGTGCGGTGAGTGTAGTCTGTACTAGAGTGAGTGCGATGGCAGTGCGATGAGTGTAGACTGCACTAGAGTGAGTCGTGAATGCGGTGATAGTGCGATGAGTGCAGTCTGTACTAGAGTGTAGTCTGTACTTAGAGTGAGTGCAGTGCGGTGAGTGTAGTCTGCACTAGAGTGAGTGAGTGCGATGGCAGTGCGGTGAGGGTAGTCTGCACCAGTGAGTAGTGCGATGACTGTAGTCTGCGCTAGTGTAAGGGAGTGACTGAGTGGGTTTATATATACAATAAGTGGATGAATGGATGAATATTCCTGGTTTCCAATTTAATAAATTGACAACTTACATCACATATACGTGCTATCAATCTATCGCGGTTTAGACGCAATATGTAATGTATAAATTAAAACACTAGAATTCACAACTAGCCAATCACAGAACGTAAAGTGATTAAATGAAAGCGTAGTCATCAATAAAGGTATGCTATATAAGTATATATTTATTTAGAAAATTAGTGTATAAGTAAATGGGTCAAGACTTAAAGGTTATGTGCAGTGTTGGCATGCTGGAAAATTGTCGATGTTGATTGAAATTTATAGTTTATATTGTGAAGAACAAAAGTGATGTACTAAAACCTTGCGTGTTGTTATCTATATGATAGACAAATATTATTTACAGGTCATTGGGTATGGTTGGTGTGAATATAGAAGAAATGTTATCTGTGAATATCCAATATGTTCAATGAAATGTTTATAGAGTAATATTGGTAGGCTTATACTACATGTTCATAGATCTTGAACATCATAGAATTACTGTATTCTTCAAGTAGAATATAGAAGAAATATAATATCATATTTGGGTATTTAGGTTAATATCCAATATGTAACAATATGTTCAATGAAATTTTATAGAGTAATATTGGTTGGCTTATACTACAACAGTAAGAGCAACAGTAAGACCACCATTTTGTTGAAACCAATAAAAAGTTGCTTTCACAAACCACATGAAGAGGTTTGAAGGGGAAGAGGTGGGATTGCATTTTAGGAGTGACTAATAATATAAAAGATGAAGACGTACCATTAACCTTGCCAATCATTCTTAAAATACTATAAATTACATTTGTATCATTATTGATATGGTTATCTTTTTTGGTTTTTATCCATGTTGGCATTTCATGAATTTGTTGATGAGAATACTGATCTCTGTCTTGGTGCCAGTCATGTGTCAACTCTGGTGTTTGTTCAGATATGATCATCCATTCCTCTTGCGTATTGACTTCTGGTTCTTGTTGACTTTGAATGACAAATTGTAGTTTGTCAAACCAGTCTGGAACATGGTTTGTTAATAAGGTGTCTGCAATAATTCTTGCCATGGATTAGTTAGAATTTCATCAGTTGGTTCTTGGTCATCCAAAGCATTATTTTGGGTTGTTTTCCATGGTTTATACCTCAGAAGCTGATATTTACAATAAAGACCAAAATTTGGTCCTTTTGGATTAGGAGAATAAGTTGGAAATATTCTTGGAATAACATTTTCTGGTAGTTTTCTAAGTTCATTGTTAACAACTTTGTATTTTGTAGCAAACTGAACAAAGTTCATGTTCATAATATCATCTGAACTGTCATATTGCCGATGGTTAGCATACACATCAAGAAGTGAATTATCATTACAAGTATCACCATCTTGCACAGATGTATTGTCACAAAGTCTTTGTGAACCCTTGAGACTCACTGGAATCACTTTAAACGATGAACTATGAAGTTTCAGGGACAATAAGTTATGGTCTCATGAGCTGCACAATCTCTTTCACCAAGAGTTTTCATGACTACCTTCTTGATAGCCCTGTGAGGGTCACTATTATTGTCAACATTTTGGACAATAGAATTAAATGCCTGTGTTAGCAGAGGTGATCCTGGTTCACCTTTAGCGGCATATTTAGTGAGATATTCAACACAAGCATAGTGATCAATAACAATTTGAATATCACAGTTTGCTCTCCATCCTTGAAGCTGGAGTTGTTGGTGGTTGTTTAACCTGGAGTCATTTGTTCTAGTTACAAGCTTTGCTGTGTATTGTACGTTATCACCTTTACTGATAATTTCTTCTGAGCAGAGTGATCAAATGGGAAATGATCAAATGAAATCTGCATTTCAACTCTGATTCACTAGATTTTTTCTAAGACAATGGTTTGTACTACAACAAGTGTGTCGTTGAACCATATTTAAAAGATCTACATAATCAGATTGTAATTCATGCTCAGGAATGTCATTATGACGTTTCTGACATGATGGACTTGGGGCCTTATCCACATGTCCTCATCTGGTGGATATGGGTTTACAGTCGACAATACCCAATCAACATACTGACATACTAAGTCAGCAGCTTTGTTACCAGCTTCAATATCCTGGTCTACTTCTGTTGTATCAGGACAATCATTTTCATCCTTAAATTTTTATGCTAGAATCCCTTTCAGAGCAGTCTGAGTAAGTTGACACATTCCTGGATCATTATTTAATTTAGCAGTACCATGACAATGAATACTACCTCTTCCTTGGTATTCATATCTGAACCACTGTCATTTTGCACCAAGAGTATCATAAAGCCAGTGTTTAACAAAGCTTTCTAGTCTCTGTGTGAAAAACCAATCCACAATATGAGGATTGTTAATGACATTTTGTCACCTTATCTCACTAGTGGAATTTGTACAGCTAGTATTTGCTGCAAACAGTCATAATCAATAATTTCAGCAAATTTCAAAAGATGCTTAATTCTTTCTTGAAGAGGAACATCTCTCAAGAGAGCTTGATTAGTGGGAATAATGTTGGAAAAGCCATAGGCCTGATGTGAAATCTGATATTAATTTAATGATTCATTTTCAATTGTGGATCATGCCATTGGCTCATTTGCAGAAAGATGATTTCTAACCGCTTCTATTTCTTGTTGTTGTTCACCAACAGGTAAGAAACTACTCATTTCAGATGAATCATTATAAACCATGTCCTCAGAAGGGTTATTTGGCTGACGTTTCATATAAATATCCCGAATTTAAAACATAGTCCTAACCCCAACATAACCCTAACCTTCACCTAATACTAACCCTAATTCTTACGATAATGCTGTATTTTAGAAATAATAGCTGATTTTAGTTTCGAATTTTACTACCGATTGTCTATAGTGACGTCCTTTCGGGATTTATATGAAACTTCACCCAGTTATTAGCAGGTGGGTCTAAATCAGGCATAACACTTTCATGTATTTCATTTTCAGTTTCAACAGTCATGAGATCTGCTGGTACACCATTTTCAGGTAAACAGTTTAATGCATGTACATTCATTTCTAACTCAGAATAATGAGGATTATTACGTATGAGCCACAATAATGCATTGTGTACTTTTTCTCTTCTCACATCTTTGAATGTGTTCTCTACCTTTGACCTTGACAAATAATAACAACAGCCAATTATTTGGGATATCTTGGCAATGATATTATTGCAAGTTCTTTCACATTTTGTGGCAAGTTAATACAATGACCTGAGTAACCTCTTTGTCCACCAGGTTTAATATAAACTCTCATTATAGGGAGAGCATGAGCAATCAACATTTCCTCGACTTGACTCAAATCTTGTAACTCATGTGGTACAGGTGAAGGAATCATCAAATTTTCAAATGAAATTTTTTTAGAAGATTTTGTGTATCTCTAGAACATCGTAAACAAACATAACTATCAGGTGACCTTGGTTTAGTTTTCAATGGCCATGCCTCTTGACAAATTGTGCATTGACTGATGGCAAATTCAATAGATTTATGAAATTTATTAATATTAAATTTTGTCCAACTTTGTTCATGAATACTACCATATGGATAATGTCAAATTCTTTCAAATAATCTTGCTGATTTGTAATTTTGTTGGTACTACTTTGTTCAAGTTCAGTACAATTTTGAATTTCAAATTTCTCTGCTCGTTTTATTTTCTGATATTTTCCATCATTTTCCAGTCTAATTACTCAGGCTTCCAGAGTCTTAAAATGGGCTCTGTTTATTATTATTTTGTCATTGTCGCGAAATGGCAATTATTGCATCAACCTCGTACCCTGGCTTTTCACCTCTGCGAAACTGAAACCACTGTATATATTCATGCACCATTGTGATTTTCTCATCTGGTAACCTTTCTTCGAGTGTTCTTCACTGAAAATCTTTGATGTGGCTGGCAAGTATCTTGATCTTATATACGCTCACAATCGCGATCGCTTTCGAAACGGGTTGGTCTGCGATTTCGAGAACCTATACTCGATCAAATTATGTTTCCATACGCTTTTTGTCTACTAAATGTTTAAGAATTTAATATGAGACTCAACATATGAATGCTGTATGGAAATATGTTAACTGTTCTGAGGTAACTGTAATATTTTTATAAGCTTTGTTGCCTGTATTGTTTATTGTTATGTTATACAAAATAAAGTCGATGCTACAGTTTGTTGTTTCATATATACCAAGTACTATTATTAAAGTAGGTATAATTTCATATTTATGTCTGACTATGCAATGTTGCTATCGAATTTTACCCTGTTTCACTTGATATTTATATAAGCTTAAATGGGACTTTTCTGGGTTATCAGTAAGTTTGTATCGATTGTTCATATTATATCATATTATATCATATTATATCATATTATATTATAATGTTCTATGTATTACATATTATAATTATCATATTATATGTTCATATCATATTATATTATATTGCGGGTTCAATTCCAGCCGGAAGGCCTTGAAGTTGCATTTTTCGCAACTGGTCCCGGTTTGGTCTTAAAATGTATGTATTCTAACACTCGAAATTTTCCTTCACCATAAATCCTTTCATACAGTATATACCAACTATCAAGATCAAGGAGTAAAGAGTTTGTTATTGTTTGCTGGTTATTATCAATTCGTCTGTGATGATTATGCAATGTTGCCATTGAATATCCCTGTAAGCTTAAATGGGGCTCCAAAATGTTCTGGGTTATCAGTAAGTTTGTATCGATTGTTGATACAGTACTGCTCAGAAATAACCTAACAGTGAGGTTGAGGTTCAGTTAAACAATGATAGAACTGGTGCTAAACTTTAGCAAAGCACTATAGAATTATATAGTAACACAGAAAATAGTCTATTTTATATGCAGTGTGTTTTAGGGACAGTTTAACTAACACTGAACAGAGTAATGTCATTATTAAGGTGAGGTTCAACCTAGGTTTAACCTCGGTTATTTCTAAGCAGTACTGTACATGTATTATTATACACAAATACACAGTTATATAAAGACACCTGTAGTACGTTTATGATTGTCTATATTCTTTCAACTAATAGATTTATAATTTAGTTTTTAGTTATCTTATTTACATTACATTTATCTTAAAACAATTAGTTATACTTTATATGAAGTATTAGGTACGTATTTAGCTTAGTAACCTAGCCTTTATTTCTAGTATTTATAAAGCCGCCAGTTTGTAAACTTATTTAGTGTTGAGTAAAACCTTGCTTCGAAGAGGTGTTTGTTTGCTTTAATATCATTTCAATTTACTCAACACTTTATTGATGTAGTGGAGAAAACGAATCAAATTCTGAGCTATGGATAAAGTATTAAGACCGGAAAGATTCAACGTAATCTGAATACAAGAGTAGAGCTACAACGCCAGATTTTGCAACCCCAGACACCACAACGCCAGCACGTAGATGATATTGCTCCTGACGAATTGAATAACAGTACTGTGCCCGATGCAAGTGTAGAAGATTTGGGGACTCAATCATAATCTACACAGCAGTCTCAACCCTTACGTCGCTCTGAGAACGTACGTAAAGCACCTGATCGGCTTAACTTATAGACAATATATGGCTAACTATGTAGTCATGATGAACTGTGGGTGATTTAAATTATTCTAAGGACTGAATTCTGAACATTTGAATATATGAACACTCAGCATTGACTATTACCCTTATTAATTTAGGCAAGGGTGAATGTAGTAACCTTATGATTGTCCATATTTTTTCAACTAATAGATTTATAATTTAGTTATCTTATTTACATTACATTTATATTAAGACAATTAGTTATACTTTATATGAAGTATTAGGTACGTATTTCGCTTAGTAACCTAGCCTTTATTTCTAGTATTTATAAAGCTGCCATTTTGTAAACTTATTTAGTGTTGACTAAAACCTTGCTTCGAAGAGGTGTTTGTATGCTTTAATATATTTCAACACCCATACCAACTATGAAGATCAAGGAGTAAAGAGTTTGTTGTTGTTGTTTGCTGGTTTACCAGTGACGGTTTTTTTGTGTGTACGTTCTTTGGTGATGAAGTGAGGCTTCCTTCAGTTTGGGTTATCTCGAATCTGTTAACTGAACAGTTACCCCTTTGACTTCAAAGGGTTTTACATTCCCAGGAGGTACAGTGTTTTGGAAATAAATCACAAGGTTATTTATATGTTGAACAGAAACAAGCACACATTTCCCAAATGGGTGTGGTATGCCATACAAGTCTCTTGAATGAGAGTGCCCTTCAGAAGTCTTAAAAATTGCAACAGCGTTGCAATCAGTGTTGCAATCAATGTCAACAGGCAATGTTAATAATTTAACTGAGAATCAAAAAACAGATTGAGAGCATTTTCCAAAGAATAATAAGGTAGATTGTTAGTTGCCATAAACAGATCCCGTGCAAATGGGTCACTGTATTGCAGATAATACAGGTTATCACAAACTGAAACCATTTCTGGTACGTCAGTTAAAAGCAAGAAGCTTTTATAACATAATTACTTATAAAAGTGTAAAGGCTATTTCCAGCACACAATATTACATTGAAGAATGGTGATTCCCATGCATTAATATTTGTTATCAGCACATTGTTTTACTTGGGTCAACATCATATTGTGGGTCCAGGATTTTCTTCAACATCATTTGCCATTCTTAACAACAGTGGTACATACATGTTGTAGCAGGACATTTGAGTGAAAGACATGACTTGACTAAAACTTTTATATTGTTGTGTCAACCTGAGCAATCTGCTTGTTGGCATATATAATTCACTCAGGTAACATATTCGCACCAATATCATTATTACCAGCTGAAATAACATGAAGATTGTTTCATAAAAGTTACCTTCAAGTGCAGTGCACCAATTTGGGCACGATATTGCTCAATTGTTACTCCCATTTAGGTCAAATGTTTGTTATATTTTAACACAAAGGTTTCTCCCTGTTCGTTTGCAATCTCTTCAACAATATGGAAACCGTAACAACTTCCGTGCAAACGTAAAACCCACTGGAGTATGTATGTAATATTGTAGGAGGCAAACGTCATAAAACTGAACATCCTAGTGAGTCAAACCATTCGACTATACATAGGTCCGCAAAGGGATCTGGGCACGAGACACAGAACCCGAGCCAAGATTAGTGTGCTGCTTATGGCAGATGTTTACAAATTAGCATAGCATGACCAGTTGCTAAGGCTAGCTTCACCACTGCATAGGGGCTTAATTGATGTTTCACATTGGGGGTATATATACATACAATATTTTTTCACTCGCAATCTTGCAAAACATTTTCAAACAAATTATACAAGAAACAAAGACAAGATTTGGAATTCCTATGCATTTCCTGAGAAATATCTTTATAAAATAGCCGTGGACGTTGTTTCTTGAACTTTCTATCAAAATGCCATTAATAGTAACTAATAGTGCACTTGGTTAGTTTAGTGTAGTTCCTTGCGACCCTCACGACCATTGCGATTCATGCAACCATTGTGACTGTTCTGACCACTGCAAATCTCTAATATAACATTTGTGTCTCTTTCCCTGCTCTGTCTATCTCGCTATGTTTCACTATGTGTCTCTCAGTCTTTCTCTTTGCCTGCCTTTGTCTACTCGTACTTTGAAATATAGCAATAAGAAATAATATTTAATTTGTAGTAACCGATTATTACAGTCAACTCGGCGAATAGTAACATGTATTTTCTAACCATCACGACCCATGCAACCGTTGTGACCCTCGCTACTGCAACTCTCTCTGTGTATCTCAGTCTGTAAATCTAACACATGACATTTGTGTCTCTTTCTGTCTTTCTCTGTCTCTCAAGTTGTTGAATTTCATCATTATTGGATACATTGGATAACATTTCACTGATTGTTATGTTCCTGAGTAGTTTTAGCTTTTCTGGTCCAGTCAAATCTCTCCATTTAATCATTTTGCTTTCCTTGGAAACAAACCAGTTGAAGGGTATTTTGAGTGTTTCGTTGAAATGCTTTTCCCAAGCAGCCATGTGTATGTATTTGCAATGATCAAAACCTTCATTAAGGGCTCTTCTTTTCAATAGAGTCTTCTTCTGTGCATAACTGTAGAATGAGCAGGTTGATTAAGTTGTCAGAAATTCTAAGGAACAGATGTAGCAACTCTATAACAACATGATTGGCTGAGTAGCCATGTAATTAACATAAACTGTTGCAAAGCATTTAATTCAGCAGATAATATAATTACGTTATGGTCACCATCTCTAAGAGTTGGGGAAACGTAATATCTCAGGCACTTTAACCTGACCCATATCTCCCGGACGATCACCACTAAAGAAAATAGCCTTAAAATACACTTGGTCATGATGGAAAGGAGAAATCGTTGTCCAGGGGGAATAGTAGAACTCTCCGCCAACCGATCCAAATGTAAGTCCAGTTGGACCAACTTATTGATGAGAAATGGGGTCGCTTGTTTCGGGGTTATCCTAGCTTGTAGTTGTTGGGAAGTCACCATCCGAAGGTGCCAAACGTTTGTCCCATTCACCACCTCGACCAAGTGCAGTGAAAATGGAACGCATCCTAATGTACGAATCGACAGTTTTATGGGACAAAGTGTGCACCTGTGTTTTCCCAATTTTTATCTTTGAAAACTAAAAAGCGTGTTAAATCCCGGGGGGTAGCCGTTAACAACACTGGGCTTCTGGGGGTAGTGCCAACAAGAAACGCTCTAACTCTTTTTGCAATGAATCCTTTTGACGTACATAACTTGTAGCCTGATCCAACATCGATAGCTGGTGCAGTCGACTATCAATGTTTGCCAGATCAACATCAACAGCTACCCTGAAGTCGTAATCATTGGCATAACTGCACTCGGGCACTTAACCGACAACACATACAATTTGGCAGTGGGAATTTGGCAGTGGGCGGACAATGCTGGAAATTAGAAATACAAAAGTCGGAACTCAACAAAAAACATGTAAGCCTTTAATGAAATAATTAAGTTAAAACAAGCATATAGTAGGTTAAATGGCAGCACACGGCCGTATTTACAAGAAGTAAATATCATTAGTTGGAACAAAGAAACACATGCTCAACACATAGTTAGTACAAAATGGAAACCACCATCCTAAATTATACACCACCCTTTGCGAGTATATTTAATTATGTTCAAGAAAATTATGGCGGTATCCAGCCATCGCGACTCGGGAATCGTATTGCGCCACGCTCCCCTCTGTGAGCTAACTTAAGAGATTGTTTACCATGTTCTTGCAATAACGGCCAAAAATAAGGTGACCAAAGTACATGATCTGCGGCACATCTTCAGAACACGTAATAAGGGACCCATTAACGGTAGGGGAAGGAATACGTACGGACGGGATAGTAAGGAATCGTCTTGAGATAAGTCCTGCATGAAAACATTCACATCCGCTGACCTGGGAGATGGAATGTGGTAAAGGATACCCATGCCGGTCTGTCGTGACGTTAGAGTCAAGTGCCATCAAATCCGAAGTATGTCCTGCAAGGCCACCAAACTGTTGTTGCACCAAGTGCCACAAGGTTGTGTCCAACTGACAGTCAGAAGCAGACAATCGGCGAGACGGCGCATCGGCTAGGTTCTCCTGACTGGAAACATAGAGCACGTGAAGGTATACATTCAACTCAATTGTTGTAAAAAACAAACTCTTAACGGCTCGATTTTACTGGACACTTCTTCCTCCCTTATTATTCCATGCAGAAATGACCGCGGGTTATCCACCATGTATTTTCGACCAGTCTCCGGAAGGAGAGCAATACTCTCTCCAAAGCTGTGGCTTCTTTCACAGATATATCCCACTGTAGTTCCTCCTGGGAACAATGATCAGAAACGTCGAGCGGAACTGGCGCAGTAACATGGCCACCCCAACCAAAGGACGATGCATGAGACACGACGCTCACCCGAATATGCCTTTCATCTCCAGGGCAAAGGCTGATTCCAGGTGCTGAAAAATAACTAGTGAGAAATTTCCTCTTAATGGACTGCGCAAAGGGTCAGCTTACCCGTTCTCTGAGCTGTTAAAATGGCTGCATTCAGCGAACGGTTTACAAGAAATATTGTTGGAAAATTGGGGGGCCGGTGGTCTGTCCGAGTCGTATATTTGACCCTTAAGTACCACGATAATGTTGAAACTGAGGAAAGTCGGAGCCATTCTAACACTTGGCGCTGCTGTAATGTCGCAGATTCCCACCAATAGTTTCCCAGCAGTCCATACTGGCATGCAGCTCTCTGCTCGGAACGACGCAGGATCCCCAAAAGAATGACCGTTCATAATACGTTGCAATTTCTCTTCATTTACTGCCACCCCTCTGCTAGCATCCACTGGGTTCCCATTGATATTGACCCATGTAATTAATGCTTGTGGGATTTTTGGAAAATTCAGCCATGTTACTATCATATTTCGGATTGCGCTCCCAGTGGACGAGAGCTTCTCCATAAGGAAAGCGAAGAAATACGTTCAAAACCTGGAGAGCCAGCAGAAGGCATCCGACCCTCTTTCGTAATCTTGCGCGAATATCGCTTCTCAACTATGGCAACGCACTCGAGGACCTTCCCGTGGTCTTTACCCCCCAACAATGACAATAGTAACATGCAGAAGTACTGGTCTTTATCCCCCAACAATGACAATAGTAACACGCAGAAGTACTTGGAAGGTTCGCAGACCTTATCACGAAGAGTTTCGTAGTTTGCCAGAAAATAATTGCTCTTCTCATGTTTGAGATCATGAGCCATATCTCTCAGAGAATCCACAAGCTCCAAAGCTTCATATTTACTAAATTTGGAGCGAGGACGGGAATCCATAGCCAAACTTTTTTTCTGGATGCTCTCCACTGAGGGCTTGGTGAGTGCCTCCATGGTTTAAGGTTCACAAAATATTTTTAACATCTAGAAAAAGGCACAAATACAGCATACCTTAGGATATGAACTGTACTAAAGTGCTACCAACAGTAGCAATAACCTCATAGTAGTAGTAACCTCATTTACCATTGTTAGAATCAAGTTCTAACCAAACGTGGTATAACGTAACAAACAGGTGCGACAACAATATATATATATATATATATATATATATATATATGACAATCACTACGTTTGTGATATACGCGAACCAACCCCTTTTTTCAACCAAAATTTGGGATATTCTGATATAATCATTCTGTTACATGAGTTAGGATATATCCGAACCAACATAGGCCGGCAAACCCATTGTCAAGCCAACCGGCCGAGCAATCACTTTACCTGACCCAAGCTCTGACGGCCATTCATGCACAAGAGCTCATTCATGAAAATCAATTCTCGAACCGACTCCCAAGAATCATTTTACACAAGCCAACCTTGGAAAATACACACACATCACTGCAATACCATGAGAACGATTTATAATTCATAAAGCCATCAATGCTGTAACCCCCGGTCGAAAAAATCATTGCTTACAAGCCACCTACTGGTGACCATATCATCAACAAGAGTTCATATCGGCAAACAATCAAATCAATTCTCGAACCCCCGGTCGAGAAATCATTTGTCACCAGCCATCCCCTGGTGGCTATACACAAGAGTTCATATCAATTATCTAACCCCGGTGGCTATTTCCTACAATATTTTCTAAAAATATCAACATTATGATAGCAGCTGATTATATTTCATCATATATTTTCTGGCTATTCACACGAGTTCATATGTTCACCAATCTGATCAATTCTCGAACCCCCGGTCGAGTAAGATGTTCGCAAATGCATACCCTGATGGCTGTTCACTGCAGTAAGAAATAGCGCGATTGAGTAAATAAAACTGAATACATTGGGGATCCTCAAGCAGAACTAATAAAATATGTCAAGAGAACAAGATGATAGACATTGTAATGCTGGTTAACCCAACACAATAGCAGTTATTTAACAGGAGACCATTTACATGCTTTAATGAACTGGTAGGCCAGTTAGCCAACACACATTATTTAATACAATATAGCAATAGCGTGGTATAATCGAAACGCTTGAAGTTAAGATTTCCTATATGTCTACGGCCTAGCAAGAACATAATGTAGAAATGCCACTTAATTGTAGGAAGTCAATATGTATATATATACCTCTAGTTCTGCATCGGGAACGCCATCCATGGGTGCCAGCTGATCGCACTGACGTTGGCTATCGTTCAACTGGTTGGTCAACCGGTGCATTCGGGTGAGGTGGTTCTTGAGGGAATTGTATTTCGGCCGGTTCGGCCATCGTTTTGCCCGGAAAACTCGTGCGGTAATATTATCGTCTTGTTGCCTTTCTCACCTTGGCGCTGACTTGAAGTTAACTGAGCCAAAATCGAGTGTACCAGACTCAGTGTGACAGATGTCTCATCTAAACCTATGTTTTGCAACTCGAGAGATGTAATTGAGCGCAATCTATCAAAACAAAAACAGAAGAAAGTTGACCAAACCCTTTCATGTAAGACAAAATTGTAAGTACATTTGTACTGTATTATAATTGGCAAGTCAAGAAAACTAAAAATTGCTAATTATTAAAATATAAATTTGGTAATTTATTTCAGATTTCTATTGTTTATAATGAATTGGCGACTAACCCAAAAAGAAAAAATACATTTCTACTGGGTCGTCGTCATCATCATCCCATCATCATCATGCGACATGTTCCGCTCCCTGCTGTTTTCCAGCTCCATATATTGGAAAATGGCTGTCCTGCACACTTCTTTCTCAAATCCAGAATAATCTATGAAGCTCAGTGTGACAGATGTCTCATCTAAATCGACGTTTTGCAAGTCGATTACGTACGTTCTCTAGTGAGCCGTCTTTGTTTGATTGTGACGAATTGCTTTCTTCATGATGATCATCATCCCCTGCCCCTGTAATTCGTCGCAATCAAACCACGGCGGCTCACTGCTTTCTTCTTCATCGTTTTCCGATAGTCCTTCCGACACGTTCCCCTCGCTGTTTTCCAGCTCCAGGTTTCTCAAAATTACTTGTCTCTGCACTTCTTTCTCAAATCCAGAATGGTGTATGGGACTCACTGCAACAGATGTCTCATCTAAATCCATGTTTAGCAACTCAAGAGATGTAATTGAGCGCAATCTATCAAAAGAAAAACAGAAGAAAGTTGACCAAACCCTTTCATGTAAGACAAAATTGTAAGTACATTTGTACTGGATTATAATTGGCAAGTAAAGAAAACTAAAAATTGCTAATTATGAAAATATAAATTTGGTAATAATTTATTTCATACTTCTCTTGTTTAACGAATTAGGGAATAACCCAAAAAGAAAAAATACATTGATACCGTTGTCGTCATCCTGCTGCTGCTCTAGTTCATCCCAGTAAAAAAAGGCCGTTTTTCTTCTTCATCATCATCATCCAACATATTCCCCTCCCTGCTGTTTTCCAGCTCCATGTATTGGAAAATGGCTTTCCTGCACATTTCTTTCTCAAATCCAGAATAATCTATGGGACTCAGCGTGACAGAATGTCTCATCTAAATCGACGTTTTGCAAGTCGATTACGTTTTGTAGTGAGCCATCTTTGTTTGATTGGGACGAATTGTTTTTTCCTCATGATTATCATCATCCCCCTGCTGCATGAGCTTCATAAACTTTTTCGGTTGACTGTGACGAAATGTCAACGTAATAATCCTCCTCCTCCGCTTGACCATCACCACCATCATACTGTTGCATTTCGTCATAACCATTCCAATACTGTTCAATATCTTCATCACCATCAGATTGTTGCATCTCATTGTATCCATTCCAGTATTGTTGGAAACCTTAATCGTCATCGTCATCCTGCTGCTGCTCTAGTTCATCCCAGTAAAAAATGCTGTTTTTCATCATCATCCGACATCTTCCCCTCCTCGCTGTTTACCAGCTCCATCTATTGGACAATGGTTCTCCAGTGCACTTCTTTCTCAGATCCAGAATAATCTATGAAGCTCAGTGTGACAGATGTCTCATCTAAATCGACGTTTTGCAAGTCGATTACGTTTTGTAGTCAGCCGTCTTCGTTTCATTAGGACGGATTGCTTTCTTCATGATCATCATCATCCCCTGCTGCTGTAATTCGTCCCAATCAAACCACGGCAGCTCACTGCTTTCTTCTTCATCATCGTTTTCCGGTAGTCCTTCCGACACGTTCCACTCCTCGCTGTTTTCCAGCTCCAGGTTTCTCAAAATTACTTGTCTCTGCACTTCTTTCTCAAATCCAGAATGGTGTTGGGACTCAGTGTGACAGATGTCTCATCTAAATCCATGTTTTCGAACTCGAGAGATGTAATTGAGTGCAATCTATCAAAAGAAAAACAGAAGAAAGTTGACTAAACCCTTTCATGTAAGACAAAAGTGTAAGTACTTTTGTACTGGATTATAATTGGCAAGTCAAAATCTAAAAATTGCTAATTATGAAATATAAATTTGGTAATTTATTTCAGACTTATCTTGTTTATAACGAATTAGGGACTAACCCAAAAAGAAAAAATACATTTACAGTCGTCGTCATCCTGCTGCTGCTCTAGTTCATCCCAGTAAAACAAGGCTGTCTCCTCTCCTACCGTATCATCAGTTTTATTCGCTTGGTTGTTTAATTGGACACCAGAGATTTGTAGTTGATCAAGTTGGCGTTGCCAAATATTATTTGGACCGATATGAAAGGGATCCTGTCTGTGCTATACCTGGTTACTCGAACTATACCTGGTTACTTCAGAAATAAGCATACATTTCACAATCAAACAGTGCCATTCCTGTTATCTTTCTTGACTGTACTCTCCTGTTCGTACCATCGCTCTTGCTCCTCCACTAAATCGAGAGGTTCTCTGATATCTGTTGCGCCATCCAGCATACACAATCCATTGATCAATTCCCAGGATAGTCTACGGTAATGATTTCGTTTGGTATATGACAATACGTCGCTGAACATTGACGTCCTGGCAGAAATTTGGAACGTGATTTGTAGTGATGTAAAATGGGCTATTGTTCACCAAGCATAGTGGGCTCTGCAACAAAGTTTTCACTAAATTCTTTCACTAAATTTGCGGAACGAGCGTTGGCTGCCCATTCGTCGATGATTATCAGCTTTGTCTCGTCGTTAATCATCTACGCTGAAAATTGCCCTTCGTTCGTTATCGACGTGATTCTCTCCCATCCTACAATTCGATGAAAAACGTTGCCCATATCGTCTTCCCCGAATCTTTGGGCCCAGCAACAACCAATTTGCAGGTTTTGTGTGGCATTTTGTAGGGAAACAGGCACTGGTAGAATTATTTATTCAAGAACCATACCCGAACTTGCAGGTCTTCGAAAGAATTCACAATACCTTTTCGAGGTATCCTGGTTGTGGAGGCGTGCTTGGATCGTACTCTACGTAAGTACGTGCAGACCATATCCCATTCCGTTCTCCGAAATCCTTTGTGAACCTGCGAGCAGAAAGTTGGAAATAGCCGTTTGAGATTTCAATGAAATCATAATTTGATTTGTTGGATGATTTCACAGGCCGGGTGTGACAGAATTCGTTTAACGGCCATGAAGTTTTTCAAAAGGTTTTGACGACAGGCGTCATTGGCCAGGAGCTTTTGGTGGCTTGGCATAAATATCTCCTCGGCAAAGACTGTGTCCACACAGCTTCATTATTTTTGTGATGTCGATTATCGTGGTCGTCTCATCGCTTGGCGAGGTAACACTTGGTCTTGGGTTATAATTTGGCGAGGGTTTAATCTCCATTACCAAACCATCGGCCATGAGTTCTTCAAATGCCTGTTGAACAACCTCGGCGTATTCTGCATTCACCACGACCATCCAACATCGTGTTCTTGGATAATATCGTGGTTGGGAAGGCTCCTGCACAATAGGGATAATTTCATCTGCCTTCAACACCATTGTTGTTAAGCTCTCCTGGAAACAATGTGTGTTAGACAGATGCACCATTTCGGTGACCATCACATTCTTGTGGTCCTTCACGACTTGGAACACTGCCTGTGAAGCAATTTCGAAATCGTTTCCCTTCGCCCTCGTTATAATCGGCTTTATTTCCGCCTCTGTGCCCTCTCGATGTAGTGGCGCTAAGATAGCTTCCTCGTCGCAGTTGTCTGTAGTGGAAAAGGCAATAAAATACGCCACTGCAGGATATACGAGTCTCTTTGTCGTTGTTTGCAGCAACAGCAGTTATTGCTGACAAAAAGAAGTGGACACCATCGAGTTGTCCAAGTATGGCGTCTAACACTAGACGTTTTGAGGCGATCTGCTGTTTGGCCAATTCGATATCTTCCTTTACCACTCGCCAAACAGATCGGCAACATAAAGCTTTGACATTTCTGTTAATCTAAAACATAAACGAATTAGACATCTTTATATTACTCGTTCTACGACCAGAACATGATATAAACCACACAAGTACGCACATTGCTAAACTATTTAAATGAAATAACTTATTAAAGAAGTAGAATGTCAACTCACCAAGCTTAATAAGTTCACTCTAAGCGAATTTTGTAGCCTCGGCAGTTTAGGTGGCATTTCTTCGTTGACTGTTGACACGTTCTTAGTTTTCACTTTTAGTTCAGTTTCACGTTCTTGTGCAAGGCTTGAGAGTTTAAAATAACTATTTGTGTTTGAGTTGGCCCTTTTATAGCCATGCCTTCAATGCTCACACAAACAATTGGATATCTACTCTCAAGAGATTCCAATTGTAGGGATGTATTTAGCAAAAAAATTCCTTTTTTTATAAAAATACCTACCTAAAATGAACAAAACTTGTTCATATAGGTAGGTGGCGACCGAAACAAGGAACACTTGAGAAGCAATTCGAAATGGAACTGCTTAATCTTAATATTACGCAAGACCGAAGGTCGGGCCTAATTTTGTAATATTGGGTGAAGATGAATCCAATAGATCTTAACATAAAGATGTTTCTTTGCATGTAAACAGTCAAAAGGTTGCTGGTCGTCAAAAAGAATGACTGGAAAAACACATTGCGTTCCACAAGGAAGCACTTCAACCAATGAAATTTCGATTTAGATAAAAGGCAGCAAGTGACGTTCCTTTGCACAACCCGTGTAAACAGTCCAAAGGTTGCTGCCCAAGATATTTTTGTTTTCCTGTGAGGCTTGATTTTGATGCAATCTTTGCATACAGCTAATTGATGTTAGATCCATAAAAATATAACAAGCACTTTAATAATTACCTTAACTCTTTCCTTACCGGCACAGTCAAAATGGGTCGTAGAAGACCTGCAAAGTCGTCAATCGAAAAACACGGCAAACGATAACGCAAGATTAAAAATTGAAATTCGACAAGCGCCAGAAACATGAGATCCACTCACACGCCAAGTTTGATTTCATAAACAACTCTGCGATTGGTTGAATTTTGAATTTTCAAGATGCTACGCGGGCGTGCAAGATGGCCTTTCCGAGAAAAATGTAAATTTTGCAACCTGATTTATGATAATGCTAATTTATATTAACACAATGTGTTTTGTTCGGGAAATTTAAAAGCACAAGTAAAAGCCGGTTTATTGGGCTTTCTGAAAATGTATAGCTTTCGCAACAGTTATGGTTATTTCAAGAGATATCAATAGAACAAAGGGGTGGTTCAATTTTGGATGTTTTTCAGCCTGTCAGGAAAGAGTTAATATCTTAGGAATGGTGAAAATTAATGGTTACATTAAAAGCACCTCATGAAAATACATGGTCTCCTGGCTGTGCGAGGCAATACTCTGCATCATTACAGGAGATTATGGGCAACTTATTAGGACGAATAGAAGCGTGATTTACCACTACAATTTAAGTGCGAGTTGACTGAGCTGTTAAAACAAGCATTACTGAGAGAATGGGAGATTTGTTTTTGCTTTATCTCCGAGAGTCGCATGGAGTAGGGGGTCATGTCGTACCTACAGGAACGAGCTGTATGATTGGTTCTCTGCAACATTCCATCACCGCATCACCGCAGTTTTTCCTTTGAATTTCGTACATAAATTAGCATGTGCATCTGCATATTTTCATATCAGAACCATAACCCTAACGTTAACCCTAACCCTGACCCTAACCTAAACCTCCATGACTAATCACTGAAGAAATGAAGAGTTTACGAACTAAAACGGAAGAAAATGCAATGTCGCAGAGAACCAATCATATACCTTGTTCCTGTAGGTAGTACCTTACCCGGAGTAGGAGCGAATACTGCTTTCGGATTTATGCCCCAAAACACGCATAATGTGATGGGCTTCAAAATTACATTCATTAAGCAACGTAACAGCTGTTGCCCTAATACAATGATCTGTGTACTGCTCCTTTAGAAATTGTACTCACTAATTGTACTTATTAATACTCGTAAGATTGTTTTTTCCAAGTGGAGCATTGCAATACCAGACTTTTTTTAAAACTTTCCCTCTCCTTTGCCACAAGCAAATTGCCCGCAGGGGATCCAGTTTTGATAAATAAAGTCCAAAAGTTTCTACCGGGCAAAACGGACCCTCTGGTCGTTCATACATACATACGTCCTTTACCTGGAGAATCGTCAGGGTTGTCTTTTCCTCTGTGGTTCTTGTCTAGCTCATCTGTTGCTTGATATACGAACTTTTTTCCTGTCGCATCTGCCTGTACAGCGAACGACTGCTTTGTGAGTTGTGAAAGGTTTTCTCTCCCACGGCATTTAGGTGAAACATAAGGTTAAACCAAACAACTTGCTGGAGCGTTTTAGGATCTGGACAAGCTGGATTGAATGACTGGATTTTTTCTAGATCTTCCCGCGGGATATCGGGCCGTGGTGATCTACTTTGCCGATCGCTCACAATATTTAACACTTACAATATTTACTGTGACTGAGGGAAACAGTATGTTTTGTGGTCCCAACACCGTCAATGTTTCCCGAGTCAAACATCGACGGTGGAGGGACCAAAAAACATACTGCTTTCCTAAGGTCCAGTAAATAAGTGCTTACTGCTTTATTATTTCATGTGATTTTTTCATTTTGACGGTCAACAACATATTGCCCTCTGAGAGCTATTGCAGGAAACAGCTAAATTTCGTCACTTTCACGTGATACACTCTCGACCAATGACATACTAGAAAAAATCTATTTTTAGAATTGAAAACAGTTAAATATTGATCGAGATAACGTTTAAAATAATATACGACCGGTATGCACGTTCTCGTAATATAATATACACGTGTAATATGTTATGTACTAGAAATAGTACACTAAATCTGCCCCCACTAGCTGATGGTTTAAGTGTGGTTGGCATATAGCAAGTTTTTGTGATCAGTGACATTTACACAGCTTGTAAAGGGGGATGTTAACTGTAGTGTTGGTGAACTAGTAATAATTGCTGTCATAAGTTATAGAAACAACAGGTTTGGACATATATTTTTGCAGTAGTTCATAATATTCATAATTATTTTAGGATAGGGATTTAATACATAAATGCTCTGGGACTGGGCGAGCGAAACAAACTGTAAATTTGAAGCTGTGGACATCTAGTGTCAATAACATAACTGAACAATGAAATTACTATAAACATACATCTAAATCGACGTTTTGCAGTGAGCCGTCTTTGTTTGATTGGGACGAATTGCTTTCTTCCTGATCATCATCCCCCTGATGTTGTAATTCGTGCCAATTAAACCACGGCGGCTCGCTGCTTTCTTCATCATCGTTTTCCGGTAGTCTTTCCGACACGTTCCCCTCCTCGCTGTTTTCCAGCTCCAGGTTTCTCAAAATTACTTGTCTCTGCACTTCTTTCTCAAATCTCAAAAGAAAAAACAGAAGAAAGTTGACCAAACCCTTTCATGTAAGACAAAAGTGTAAGTACATTTGTACTGGATTATAATTGGCAAGTCAAAATCTAAAAATTGCTAATTCTGAAAATATAAATTTGGTAATTTATTTCAGACTTATCTTGTTTATAACGAATTAGGGACTAACCCAAAAAGAAAAAATACATTTACAGTTGTCGTCATCCCGCTGCTGCTGTAGTTCATCCCAGTAAAACAAGGCTGTCTCCTCTCCTACCGTATCATCAGTTTTATTCGCTTGGTTGTTTAATTGGACACCAGAGATTTGTAGTTGATCAAGTTGGCATTGCCAAATATTATTTGGACCGATATGAAAGGGATCCTGTCTGTGCTATACCGGGTTACTCGAACTATACCTGGTTACTTCAGAAATAAGCATACATTTCACAATCAAACAGTGCCATTCCTGTTATCTTTCTTGACTGTACTCTCCTGTTCGTACCATCGCTCTTGCTCCTCCACTAAATCGAGAGGTTCTCTGATATCTGTTGCGCCATCCAGCATACACAATCCATTGATCAATTCCCAGGATAGTCTCTGGTAATGATTTCGTTTGGTATATGACAATACGTCGCTGAACATTGACGTCCTGGCAGAAATTTGGAACGTGATTTGTAGTGATGTAAAATGGGCTATTGTTCACCAAGCATTGTGGCCTCTGCAACAAAGTTTTCACTAAATTCTTTCACTAAATTTGCAGAACGAGCGTTGGCTGCCCATTCGTCGATGATTATCAGCTTTGTCTCGTCGTTAATCATCTACGCTGAAAATTGCCCTTCGTTCGTTATCCACGTGATTCTCTCCCATCCTACAATTCGATGAAAAACGTTGCCCATATCGTCTTCCCCGAATCTTTGGGCCCAGCAACAACCAATTTGCAGGTTTTGTGTGGCATTTTGTAGGGAAACAGGCACTGGTAGAATTATTTATTCAAGAACCATACCCGAACTTGCAGGTCTTCGAAAGAATTCACAATACCTTTTCGAGGTATCCTGGTTGTGGAGGCGTGCTTGGATCGTACTCTACGTAAGTACGTGCAGACCATATCCCATTCCGTTCTTCGAAATCCTTTGTGAACCTGCGAGCAGAAAGTTGGAAATAGCCGTTTGAGATTTCAATGAAATCATAATTTGATTTGTTGGATGATTTCACAGGCCGGGTGTGACAGAATTCGTTTAACGGCCATGAAGTTTTTCAAAAGGTTTTGACGACAGGCGTCATTGGCCAGGAGCTTTTGGTGGCTTGGCATAAATATCTCCTCGGCAAAGACTGTGTCCACACAGCTTCATTATTTTTGTGATGTCGATTATCGTGGTCGTCTCATCGCTTGGCGAGGTAACACTTGGTCTTGGGTTATAATTTGGCGAGGGTTTAATCTCCATTACCAAACCATCAGCCATGAGTTCTTCAAATGCCTGTTGAACAACCTCGGCGTATTCTGCATTCACCACGACCATCCAACATCGTGTTCTTGGATAATATCGTGGTTGGGAAGGCTCCTGCACAATAGGGATAATTTCATCTGCCTTCAACACCATTGTTGTTAAGCTCTCCTGGAAACAATGTGTGTTAGACAGATGCACCATTTCGGTGACCATCACATTCTTGTGGTCCTTCACGACTTGGAACACTGCCTGTGAAGCAATTTCGAAATCGTTTCCCTTCGCCCTCGTTATGATCGGCTTTATTTCCGCCTCTGTGCCCTCTCGATGTAGTGGCGCTAAGATAGCTTCCTCGTCGCAGTTGTCTGTAGTGGAAAAGGCAATAAAATACGCCACTGCAGGATATACGAGTCTCTTTGTCGTTGTTTGCAGCAACAGCAGTTATTGCTGACAAAAAGAAGTGGACACCATCGAGTTGTCCAAGTATGGCGTCTAACACTAGACGTTCTGAGGCGATCTGCTGTTTGGCCAATTCGATATCTTCCTTTACCACTCGCCAAACAGATCGGCAACATAAAGCTTTGACATTTCTGTTAATCTAAAACATAAACGAATTAGACGACCAGAACATGATATAAACCACACAAGTACGCACATTGCTAAACTATTTAAACGAAATAACTTATTAAAGAAGTAGAATGTCAACTCACCAAGCTTAATAAGTTCACTCTAAGCGAATTTTGTAGCCTCGGCAGTTTAGGTGGCATTTCTTCGTTGACTGTTGACACGTTCTTAGTTTTCACTTTTAGTTCAGTTTCACGTTCTTGTGCAAGGCTTGAGAGTTTAAAATAACTATTTGTGTTTGAGTTGGCCCTTTTTTATAGCCATGCCTTCAATGCTCACACAAACAATTGGATATCTACTCTCAAGAGATTCCAATTGTAGGGATGTATTTAGCAAAAAAATTCCTTTTTTTATAAAAATACCTACCTAAAATGAACAAAACTTGTTCATATAGGTAGGTGGCGACCGAAACAAGGAACACTTGAGAAGCAATTCGAAATGGAACTGCTTAATCTTAATATTACGCAAGACCGAAGGTCGGGCCTAATTTTGTAATATTGGGTGAAGATGAATCCAATAGATCTTAACATAAAGATGTTTCTTTGCATGTAAACAGTCAAAAGGTTGCTGGTCGTCAAAAAGAATGACTGGAAAAACACATTGCGTTCCACAAGGAAGCACTTCAACCAATGAAATTTCGATTTAGATAAAAGGCAGCAAGTGACGTTCCTTTGCACAACCCGTGTAAACAGTCCAAAGGTTGCTGCCCAAGATATTTTTGTTTTCCTGTGAGGCTTGATTTTGATGCAATCTTTGCATACAGCTAATTGATGTTAGATCCATAAAAATATAACAAGCACTTTAATAATTACCTTAACTCTTTCCTTACCGGCACAGTCAAAATGGGTCGTAGAAGACCTGCAAAGTCGTCAATCGAAAAACACGGCAAACGATAACGCAAGATTAAAAATTGAAATTCGACAAGCGCCAGAAACATGAGATCCACTCACACGCCAAGTTTGATTTCATAAACAACTCTGCGATTGGTTGAATTTTGAATTTTCAAGATGCTACGCGGGCGTGCAAGATGGCCTTTCCGAGAAAAATGTAAATTTTGCAACCTGATTTATGATAATGCTAATTTATATTAACACAATGTGTTTTGTTCGGGAAATTTAAAAGCACAAGTAAAAGCCGGTTTATTGGGCTTTCTGAAAATGTATAGCTTTCGCAACAGTTATGGTTATTTCAAGAGATATCAATAGAACAAAGGGGTGGTTCAATTTTGGATGTTTTTCAGCCTGTCAGGAAAGAGTTAATATCTTAGGAATGGTGAAAATTAATGGTTACATTAAAAGCACCTCATGAAAATACATGGTCTCCTGGCTGTGCGAGGCAATACTCTGCATCATTACAGGAGATTATGGGCAACTTATTAGGACGAATAGAAGCGTGATTTACCACTACAATTTAAGTGCGAGTTGACTGAGCTGTTAAAACAAGCATTACTGAGAGAATGGGAGATTTGTTTTTGCTTTCTCTCCGAGAGTCGCATGGAGTAGGGGGTCATGTCGTACCTACAGGAACGAGCTGTATGATTGGTTCTCTGCAACATTCCATCACCGCATCACCGCAGTTTTTCCTTTGAATTTCGTACATAAATTAGCATGTGCATCTGCATATTTTCATATCAGAACCATAACCCTAACGTTAACCCTGATACTAACCCTAACCCTGACCCTAACCCTGACCCTAACCTAAACCTCCATGACTAATCACTGAAGAAATGAAGAGTTTACGAACTAAAACGGAAGAAAATGCAATGTCGCAGAGAACCAATCATATACCTTGTTCCTGTAGGTAGTACCTTACCCGGAGTAGGAGCGAATACTGCTTTCGGATTTATGCCCCAAAACACGCATAATGTGATGGGCTTCAAAATTACATTCATTAAGCAACGTAACAGCTGTTGCCCTAATACAATGATCTGTGTACTGCTCCTTTAGAAATTGTACTCACTAATTGTACTTATTAATACTCGTAAGATTGTTTTTTCCAAGTGGAGCATTGCAATACCAGACTTTTTTTAAAACTTTCCCTCTCCTTTGCCACAAGCAAGATTGCCCGCAGGGGATCCAGCTTTGATAAATAAAGTCCACAAGTTTCTACCGGGCAAAACGGACCCTCTGGTCGTTCATACATACATACGTCCTTTACCTGGAGAATCGTCAGGGTTGTCTTTTCCTCTGTGGTTCTTGTCTAGCTCATCTGTTGCTTGATATACGAACTTTTTTCCTGTCGCATCTGCCTGTACAGCGAACGACTGCTTTGTGAGTTGTGAAAGGTTTTCTCTCCCACGGCATTTAGGTGAAACATAAGGTTAAACCAAACAACTTGCTGGAGCGTTTTAGGATCTGGACAAGCTGGATTGAATGACTGGATTTTTTCTAGATCTTCCCGCGGGATATCGGGCCGTGGTGATCTACTTTGCCGATCGCTCACAATATTTAACACTTACAATATTTACTGTGACTGAGGGAAACAGTATGTTTTGTGGTCCCAACACCGTCAATGTTTCCCGAGTCAAACATCGACGGTGGAGGGACCAAAAAACATACTGCTTTCCTAAGGTCCAGTAAATAAGTGCTTACTGCTTTATTATTTCATGTGATTTTTTCATTTTGACGGTCAACAACATATTGCCCTCTGAGAGCTATTGCAGGAAACAGCTAAATTTCGTCACTTTCACGTGATACACTCTCGACCAATGACATACTAGAAAAAATCTATTTTTAGAATTGAAAACAGTTAAATATTGATCGAGATAACGTTTAAAATAATATACGACCGGTATGCACGTTCTCGTAATATAATATACACGTGTAATATGTTATGTACTAGAAATAGTACACTAAATCTGCCCCCACTAGCTGATGGTTTAAGTGTGGTTGGCATATAGCAAGTTTTTGTGATCAGTGACATTTACACAGCTTGTAAAGGGGGATGTTAACTGTAGTGTTGGTGAACTAGTAATAATTGCTGTCATAAGTTATAGAAACAACAGGTTTGGACATATATTTTTGCAGTAGTTCATAATATTCATAATTATTTTAGGATAGGGATTTAATACATAAATGCTCTGGGACTGGGCGAGCGAAACAAACTGTAAATTTGAAGCTGTGGACATCTAGTGTCAATAACATAACTGAACAATGAAATTACTATAAACATACATCTAAATCGACGTTTTGCAAGTCGATTACGTTTTGTAGTGAGCCGTCTTTGTTTGATTGGGACGAATTGCTTTCTTCCTGATCATCATCCCCCTGATGTTGTAATCGTGCCAATTAAACCACGGCGGCTCGCTGCTTTCTTCATCATCGTTTTCCGGTAGTCTTTCCGACACGTTCCCCTCCTCGCTGTTTTCCAGCTCCAGGTTTCTCAAAATTACTTGTCTCTGCACTTCTTTCTCAAATCTCAAAAGAAAAAACAGAAGAAAGTTGACCAAACCCTTTCATGTAAGACAAAAGTGTAAGTACATTTGTACTGGATTATAATTGGCAAGTCAAAATCTAAAAATTGCTAATTCTGAAAATATAAATTTTGTAATTTATTTCAGACTTATCTTGTTTATAACGAATTAGGGACTAACCCAAAAAGAAAAAATACATTTACAGTTGTCGTCATCCCGCTGCTGCTGTAGTTCATCCCAGTAAAACAAGGCTGTCTCCTCTCCTACCGTATCATCAGTTTTATTCGCTTGGTTGTTTAATTGGACACCAGAGATTTGTAGTTGATCAAGTTGGCATTGCCAAATATTATTTGGACCGATATGAAAGGGATCCTGTCTGTGCTATACCGGGTTACTCGAACTATACCTGGTTACTTCAGAAATAAGCATACATTTCACAATCAAACAGTGCCATTCCTGTTATCTTTCTTGACTGTACTCTCCTGTTCGTACCATCGCTCTTGCTCCTCCACTAAATCGAGAGGTTCTCTGATATCTGTTGCGCCATCCAGCATACACAATCCATTGATCAATTCCCAGGATAGTCTCTGGTAATGATTTCGTTTGGTATATGACAATACGTCGCTGAACATTGACGTCCTGGCAGAAATTTGGAACGTGATTTGTAGTGATGTAAAATGGGCTATTGTTCACCAAGCATTGTGGCCTCTGCAACAAAGTTTTCACTAAATTCTTTCACTAAATTTGCAGAACGAGCGTTGGCTGCCCATTCGTCGATGATTATCAGCTTTGTCTCGTCGTTAATCATCTACGCTGAAAATTGCCCTTCGTTCGTTATCCACGTGATTCTCTCCCATCCTACAATTCGATGAAAAACGTTGCCCATATCGTCTTCCCCGAATCTTTGGGCCCAGCAACAACCAATTTGCAGGTTTTGTGTGGCATTTTGTAGGGAAACAGGCACTGGTAGAATTATTTATTCAAGAACCATACCCGAACTTGCAGGTCTTCGAAAGAATTCACAATACCTTTTCGAGGTATCCTGGTTGTGGAGGCGTGCTTGGATCGTACTCTACGTAAGTACGTGCAGACCATATCCCATTCCGTTCTTCGAAATCCTTTGTGAACCTGCGAGCAGAAAGTTGGAAATAGCCGTTTGAGATTTCAATGAAATCATAATTTGATTTGTTGGATGATTTCACAGGCCGGGTGTGACAGAATTCGTTTAACGGCCATGAAGTTTTTCAAAAGGTTTTGACGACAGGCGTCATTGGCCAGGAGCTTTTGGTGGCTTGGCATAAATATCTCCTCGGCAAAGACTGTGTCCACACAGCTTCATTATTTTTGTGATGTCGATTATCGTGGTCGTCTCATCGCTTGGCGAGGTAACACTTGGTCTTGGGTTATAATTTGGCGAGGGTTTAATCTCCATTACCAAACCATCAGCCATGAGTTCTTCAAATGCCTGTTGAACAACCTCGGCGTATTCTGCATTCACCACGACCATCCAACATCGTGTTCTTGGATAATATCGTGGTTGGGAAGGCTCCTGCACAATAGGGATAATTTCATCTGCCTTCAACACCATTGTTGTTAAGCTCTCCTGGAAACAATGTGTGTTAGACAGATGCACCATTTCGGTGACCATCACATTCTTGTGGTCCTTCACGACTTGGAACACTGCCTGTGAAGCAATTTCGAAATCGTTTCCCTTCGCCCTCGTTATGATCGGCTTTATTTCCGCCTCTGTGCCCTCTCGATGTAGTGGCGCTAAGATAGCTTCCTCGTCGCAGTTGTCTGTAGTGGAAAAGGCAATAAAATACGCCACTGCAGGATATACGAGTCTCTTTGTCGTTGTTTGCAGCAACAGCAGTTATTGCTGACAAAAAGAAGTGGACACCATCGAGTTGTCCAAGTATGGCGTCTAACACTAGACGTTCTGAGGCGATCTGCTGTTTGGCCAATTCGATATCTTCCTTTACCACTCGCCAAACAGATCGGCAACATAAAGCTTTGACATTTCTGTTAATCTAAAACATAAACGAATTAGACGACCAGAACATGATATAAACCACACAAGTACGCACATTGCTAAACTATTTAAACGAAATAACTTATTAAAGAAGTAGAATGTCAACTCACCAAGCTTAATAAGTTCACTCTAAGCGAATTTTGTAGCCTCGGCAGTTTAGGTGGCATTTCTTCGTTGACTGTTGACACGTTCTTAGTTTTCACTTTTAGTTCAGTTTCACGTTCTTGTGCAAGGCTTGAGAGTTTAAAATAACTATTTGTGTTTGAGTTGGCCCTTTTTTATAGCCATGCCTTCAATGCTCACACAAACAATTGGATATCTACTCTCAAGAGATTCCAATTGTAGGGATGTATTTAGCAAAAAAATTCCTTTTTTTATAAAAATACCTACCTAAAATGAACAAAACTTGTTCATATAGGTAGGTGGCGACCGAAACAAGGAACACTTGAGAAGCAATTCGAAATGGAACTGCTTAATCTTAATATTACGCAAGACCGAAGGTCGGGCCTAATTTTGTAATATTGGGTGAAGATGAATCCAATAGATCTTAACATAAAGATGTTTCTTTGCATGTAAACAGTCAAAAGGTTGCTGGTCGTCAAAAAGAATGACTGGAAAAACACATTGCGTTCCACAAGGAAGCACTTCAACCAATGAAATTTCGATTTAGATAAAAGGCAGCAAGTGACGTTCCTTTGCACAACCCGTGTAAACAGTCCAAAGGTTGCTGCCCAAGATATTTTTGTTTTCCTGTGAGGCTTGATTTTGATGCAATCTTTGCATACAGCTAATTGATGTTAGATCCATAAAAATATAACAAGCACTTTAATAATTACCTTAACTCTTTCCTTACCGGCACAGTCAAAATGGGTCGTAGAAGACCTGCAAAGTCGTCAATCGAAAAACACGGCAAACGATAACGCAAGATTAAAAATTGAAATTCGACAAGCGCCAGAAACATGAGATCCACTCACACGCCAAGTTTGATTTCATAAACAACTCTGCGATTGGTTGAATTTTGAATTTTCAAGATGCTACGCGGGCGTGCAAGATGGCCTTTCCGAGAAAAATGTAAATTTTGCAACCTGATTTATGATAATGCTAATTTATATTAACACAATGTGTTTTGTTCGGGAAATTTAAAAGCACAAGTAAAAGCCGGTTTATTGGGCTTTCTGAAAATGTATAGCTTTCGCAACAGTTATGGTTATTTCAAGAGATATCAATAGAACAAAGGGGTGGTTCAATTTTGGATGTTTTTCAGCCTGTCAGGAAAGAGTTAATATCTTAGGAATGGTGAAAATTAATGGTTACATTAAAAGCACCTCATGAAAATACATGGTCTCCTGGCTGTGCGAGGCAATACTCTGCATCATTACAGGAGATTATGGGCAACTTATTAGGACGAATAGAAGCGTGATTTACCACTACAATTTAAGTGCGAGTTGACTGAGCTGTTAAAACAAGCATTACTGAGAGAATGGGAGATTTGTTTTTGCTTTCTCTCCGAGAGTCGCATGGAGTAGGGGGTCATGTCGTACCTACAGGAACGAGCTGTATGATTGGTTCTCTGCAACATTCCATCACCGCATCACCGCAGTTTTTCCTTTGAATTTCGTACATAAATTAGCATGTGCATCTGCATATTTTCATATCAGAACCATAACCCTAACGTTAACCCTGATACTAACCCTAACCCTGACCCTAACCCTGACCCTAACCTAAACCTCCATGACTAATCACTGAAGAAATGAAGAGTTTACGAACTAAAACGGAAGAAAATGCAATGTCGCAGAGAACCAATCATATACCTTGTTCCTGTAGGTAGTACCTTACCCGGAGTAGGAGCGAATACTGCTTTCGGATTTATGCCCCAAAACACGCATAATGTGATGGGCTTCAAAATTACATTCATTAAGCAACGTAACAGCTGTTGCCCTAATACAATGATCTGTGTACTGCTCCTTTAGAAATTGTACTCACTAATTGTACTTATTAATACTCGTAAGATTGTTTTTTCCAAGTGGAGCATTGCAATACCAGACTTTTTTTAAAACTTTCCCTCTCCTTTGCCACAAGCAAGATTGCCCGCAGGGGATCCAGCTTTGATAAATAAAGTCCACAAGTTTCTACCGGGCAAAACGGACCCTCTGGTCGTTCATACATACATACGTCCTTTACCTGGAGAATCGTCAGGGTTGTCTTTTCCTCTGTGGTTCTTGTCTAGCTCATCTGTTGCTTGATATACGAACTTTTTTCCTGTCGCATCTGCCTGTACAGCGAACGACTGCTTTGTGAGTTGTGAAAGGTTTTCTCTCCCACGGCATTTAGGTGAAACATAAGGTTAAACCAAACAACTTGCTGGAGCGTTTTAGGATCTGGACAAGCTGGATTGAATGACTGGATTTTTTCTAGATCTTCCCGCGGGATATCGGGCCGTGGTGATCTACTTTGCCGATCGCTCACAATATTTAACACTTACAATATTTACTGTGACTGAGGGAAACAGTATGTTTTGTGGTCCCAACACCGTCAATGTTTCCCGAGTCAAACATCGACGGTGGAGGGACCAAAAAACATACTGCTTTCCTAAGGTCCAGTAAATAAGTGCTTACTGCTTTATTATTTCATGTGATTTTTTCATTTTGACGGTCAACAACATATTGCCCTCTGAGAGCTATTGCAGGAAACAGCTAAATTTCGTCACTTTCACGTGATACACTCTCGACCAATGACATACTAGAAAAAATCTATTTTTAGAATTGAAAACAGTTAAATATTGATCGAGATAACGTTTAAAATAATATACGACCGGTATGCACGTTCTCGTAATATAATATACACGTGTAATATGTTATGTACTAGAAATAGTACACTAAATCTGCCCCCACTAGCTGATGGTTTAAGTGTGGTTGGCATATAGCAAGTTTTTGTGATCAGTGACATTTACACAGCTTGTAAAGGGGGATGTTAACTGTAGTGTTGGTGAACTAGTAATAATTGCTGTCATAAGTTATAGAAACAACAGGTTTGGACATATATTTTTGCAGTAGTTCATAATATTCATAATTATTTTAGGATAGGGATTTAATACATAAATGCTCTGGGACTGGGCGAGCGAAACAAACTGTAAATTTGAAGCTGTGGACATCTAGTGTCAATAACATAACTGAACAATGAAATTACTATAAACATACATCTAAATCGACGTTTTGCAAGTCGATTACGTTTTGTAGTGAGCCGTCTTTGTTTGATTGGGACGAATTGCTTTCTTCCTGATCATCATCCCCCTGATGTTGTAATCGTGCCAATTAAACCACGGCGGCTCGCTGCTTTCTTCATCATCGTTTTCCGGTAGTCTTTCCGACACGTTCCCCTCCTCGCTGTTTTCCAGCTCCAGGTTTCTCAAAATTACTTGTCTCTGCACTTCTTTCTCAAATCTCAAAAGAAAAAACAGAAGAAAGTTGACCAAACCCTTTCATGTAAGACAAAAGTGTAAGTACATTTGTACTGGATTATAATTGGCAAGTCAAAATCTAAAAATTGCTAATTCTGAAAATATAAATTTTGTAATTTATTTCAGACTTATCTTGTTTATAACGAATTAGGGACTAACCCAAAAAGAAAAAATACATTTACAGTTGTCGTCATCCCGCTGCTGCTGTAGTTCATCCCAGTAAAACAAGGCTGTCTCCTCTCCTACCGTATCATCAGTTTTATTCGCTTGGTTGTTTAATTGGACACCAGAGATTTGTAGTTGATCAAGTTGGCATTGCCAAATATTATTTGGACCGATATGAAAGGGATCCTGTCTGTGCTATACCGGGTTACTCGAACTATACCTGGTTACTTCAGAAATAAGCATACATTTCACAATCAAACAGTGCCATTCCTGTTATCTTTCTTGACTGTACTCTCCTGTTCGTACCATCGCTCTTGCTCCTCCACTAAATCGAGAGGTTCTCTGATATCTGTTGCGCCATCCAGCATACACAATCCATTGATCAATTCCCAGGATAGTCTCTGGTAATGATTTCGTTTGGTATATGACAATACGTCGCTGAACATTGACGTCCTGGCAGAAATTTGGAACGTGATTTGTAGTGATGTAAAATGGGCTATTGTTCACCAAGCATTGTGGCCTCTGCAACAAAGTTTTCACTAAATTCTTTCACTAAATTTGCAGAACGAGCGTTGGCTGCCCATTCGTCGATGATTATCAGCTTTGTCTCGTCGTTAATCATCTACGCTGAAAATTGCCCTTCGTTCGTTATCCACGTGATTCTCTCCCATCCTACAATTCGATGAAAAACGTTGGCCCATATCGTCTTCCCCGAATCTTTGGGCGGCATTTTGTAGGGAAACAGGCACTGGTAGAATTATTTATTCAAGAACCATACCCGAACTTGCAGGTCTTCGAAATAATTCACAATACCTTTTCAAGGTATCCTGGTTGTGGAGGCGTGCTTGCATCGTACTCTACGTAAGTACGTGCAGACCATATCCCATTCCGTTCTCCGAAATCCTTTGTGAACCTGCGAGCAGAAAGTTGGAAATAGCCGTTTGAGATTTAAATGAAATCATAATTTGATTTGTTGGATGATTTCACAGGCCGGGTGTGACAGAATTCGTTTAACGGCCATGAAGTTTTTCAAAAGGTTTTGATGACAGGCGTCATTGGCGAGGAGCTTTTGGTGGCTTGGCATAAATATCTCCTCGGCAAAGACCGTGTCCACACAGCTTCATTATTTTTGTGATGTCGATTATCGTGGTCGTCTCATCGCTTGGCGAGGTAACACTTGGTCTTGGGTTATAATTTGGCGAGGGTTTAATCTCCATTACCAAACCATCGGCCATGAGTTGTTCAAATGCCTGTTGAACAACCTCGGCGTGTTCTTGGATAATATCGTGGTTGGGAAGGCTCCTGCACAATAGGGATAATTTCATCTGCCTTCAACACCATTGTTGTTAAGCTCTCCTGGAAACAATGTGTGTTAGACAGATGCACCATTTCGGTGAGCATCACATTCTTGTGGTCCTTCACCACTTGGAACACTACCTGTGAAGCAATTTCGAAATCGTTTCCCTTCGCCCTCGTTATGACCGGCTTTATTTCCGCCTCTGTGCCCTCTCGATGTAGTGGCGCTAAGATAGCTTCCTCGTCGCAGTTGTCTGTAGTGGAAAAGGCAATAAAATACGCCACTGCAGGATATACAAGTCTCTTTGTCGTTGTTTGCAGCAACAACAGCAGTTATTGCTGACAAAAAAAGAAGTGGGCACCATCGAGTTGTCCAAGTATGGCGTCTAACACTAGACGTTTTGAGGCGATCTGCTGTTTGGCCAATTCCATATCTTCCTTTACCACTCGCCAAACAGATCGGCAACATAAAGCTTTGACATTTCTGTTAATCTAAAACATAAACGAATTAGACATCTTTATATTACTCGTTTTACGACCACAACATGATATAAACCACACAAGTACGCACATTGCTAAACTATTGAAATGAAATAACTTATTAAAGAAGTAGAATGTCAACTCACCAAGCTTAATAAGTTCACTCTAAGCGAATTTTGTAGCCTCGGCAGTTTAGGTGGCATTTCTTCGTTGACTGTTGACACGTTCTTAGTTTTCACTTTTCGTTCAGTTTCACGTTCTTGTGCAAGGCTTGAGAGTTTAAAATAACTATTTGTGTTTGAGTTGGCCCTTTTATATAGCCATGCCTTCAATGCTCACACAAACAATTGGATATCTACTCTCAAGAGATTCGAATTGTAGGGATGTATTTAGCAAAAAAATTCCTTTTTTTATAAAAATTCCTTTTTTTATAAAAATACCTACCTAAAATGAACAAAACTTGTTCATATAGGTAGGTGGCGACCGAAACAAGGAACACTTGAGAAGCAATTCGAAATGGAACTGCTTAATCTTAATATTACGCAAGACCGAAGGTCGGGCCTAATTTTGTAATATTGGGTGAAGATGAATCCAATAGATCTTAACATAAAGATGTTTCTTTGCATGTAAACAGTCAAAAGGTTGCTGGTCGTCAAAAAGAATAATGACTGGAAAAACACATTGCGTTCCACAAGGAAGCACTTCAACCAATGAAATTTCGATTTAGATAAAAGGCAGCAAGTGGCGTTCCTTTGCACAACCTGTGTAAACAGTCCAAAGGTTGCTGCCCAAGATATTTTTGTTTTCCTGTGAGGCTTGATTTTGATGCAATCTTTGCATACAGCTAATTGATGTTAGATCCATAAAAATATAACAAGCACTTTAATAATTACCTTAACTCTTTCCTTACCGGCACAGTCAAAATGGGTCATAGAAGACCCGCAAAGTCGTCAATCGAAAAACACGGCACACGATAACGCAAGATTAAAAATTGAAATCCGACAAGCGCCAGAAACATGAGATTCACTCGCAGGCCAAGTTTGATTTGATTTCATAAACAACTCTGCGATTGGTTGCATTTTGAATTTTCAAGATGCTACGCGGGCGTGCAAGATGGCCTTTTCGAGAAAAATGTAAATTTGTCAACCTGATTTATGATAATTAATGCTAATTTATATTAACATAATGTGTTTTGTTCGGGAAATTTAAAAGCACAATTAAAAGCCGGTTTATTGGGCTTTCAGAAAATGTATAGCTTTCGCAACAGTTATGGTTATTTCAAGAGATATCAATAGAACAAAGGGGTGGTTCAATTTTGGATGTTTTTCAGCCTGTGAGGAAAGAGTTAATATCTTAGGAATGGTGAAAATTAATGGTTACATTAAAAGCACCTCATGAAAATACATGGTCTCCTGGCTGTGCGAGGCAATACTCTGCATCATTACAGGAGATTATGGGCAACTATTAGGACGAATAGAAGCGGGATTTACCACTACAATTTCAGTGCGAGTTGACTCTGAGCTCTTAAAACAAGCATTACTGAGAGAATGGGAGATTTGTTTTTGCTTTATCTCCGAGAGTCGCATGGAGTAGGAGCGAATACTGCTTTCGGATTTATGCCCCAAAACACGCATAATGTGATGGGCTTCAAAATTACATTCATTAAGCAACGTAACAGCTGTTGCCCTAATACAATGATCTGTGTACTGCTCCTTTAGAAATTGTACTCACTAATTGTACTTATTAATACTCGTAAGATTGTTTTTTCCAAGTGGAGCATTGCAATACCAGACTTTTTTTAAAACTTTCCCTCTCCTTTGCCACAAGCAAGATTGCCCGCAGGGGATCCAGCTTTGATAAATAAAGTCCACAAGTTTCTACCGGGCAAAACGGACCCTCTGGTCGTTCATACATACATACGTCCTTTACCTGGAGAATCGTCAGGGTTGTCTTTTCCTCTGTGGTTCTTGTCTAGCTCATCTGTTGCTTGATATACGAACTTTTTTCCTGTCGCATCTGCCTGTACAGCGAACGACTGCTTTGTGAGTTGTGAAAGGTTTTCTCTCCCACGGCATTTAGGTGAAACATAAGGTTAAACCAAACAACTTGCTGGAGCGTTTTAGGATCTGGACAAGCTGGATTGAATGACTGGATTTTTTCTAGATCTTCCCGCGGGATATCGGGCCGTGGTGATCTACTTTGCCGATCGCTCACAATATTTAACACTTACAATATTTACTGTGACTGAGGGAAACAGTATGTTTTGTGGTCCCAACACCGTCAATGTTTCCCGAGTCAAACATACTGCTTTCCTAAGGTCCCAGGAAATAAGTGCTTACTGCTTTATTATTTCATGTGATTTTTTCATTTTGACGGTCAACAACATCATATTGCCCTCTGAGAGCTATTGCAGGAAACAGCTAAATTTCGTCACTTTCAACGTGATACACTCTCGACCAATGACATACTAGAAAAAATCTATTTTTAGAATTGAAAACAGTTAAATATTGATCGAGATAACGTTTAAAATAATCCACGACCGGTATGCACGTTCTCGTAATATAATATACATGTGTAATATGTTATGTACTAGAAATAGTACACTAAATCTGCCCCCACTAGCTGATGGTTTAAGTGTGGTTGGCATATAGCAAGTTTTTGTGATCAGTGACATTTACACAGCTAAGGGGGATGTTAACTGTAAGTTATAGAAACAACAGGTTTGGACATATATTTTTGCAGTAGTTCATAATATTCATAATTATTTTAGGATAGGGATTTAATACATAAATGCTCTGGGACTGGGCGAGCGAAACAAACTGTAAATTTGAAGCTGTGGACATCTAGTGTCAATAACGTAACTGAACAATGAAATTACTATAAACATACATCTAAATCGACGTTTTGCAAGTCGATTACGTTTTGTAGTGAGCCGTCTTTGTTTGATTGGGACGAATTGCTTTCTTCCTGATCATCATCCCCCTGATGTTGTAATTCGTGCCAATCAAACCACGGCGGCTCGCTGCTTTCTTCATCATCGTTTTCCGGTAGTCTTTCCGACACGTTCCCCTCCTCGCTGTTTTCCAGCTCCAGGTTTCTCAAAATTACTTGTCTCTGCACTTCTTTCTCAAATCCAGAATGGTGTTCGGACTCAGTGTGACAGATGTCTCATCTAAATCCATCTTTTGGAACTCGAGAGATGTAATTGAGTGCAATCTATCAAAAGAAAAAACAGAAGAAAGTTGACCAAACCCTTTCATGTAAGACAAAAGTGTAAGTACATTTGTACTGGATTATAATTGGCAAGTCAAAATATAAAAATTGCTAATTATGAAAATATAAATTTGGTAATTTATTTCAGACTTATCTTGTTTATAACGAATTAGGGACTAACCCAAAAAGAAAAAATACATTTACAGTCGTCATCCCGCTGCTGCTCTAGTTCATCCCAGTAAAACAAGGCTGTCTCCTCTCCTACCGTATCATCAGTTTTATTCGCTTGGTTGTTTAATTGGACACCAGAGATTTGTAGTTGATCAAGTTGGCGTTGCCAAATATAATTTGGACCGATATGAAAGGGATCCTGTCTGTGCTATACCTGGTTACTCGAACTGTACCTGGTTACTTCAGAAATAAGCATACATTTCACAATCAAACAGTGCCATTCCTGTTATCTTTCTTGACTGTACTCTCCTGTTCGTACCATCGCTCTTGCTCCTCCACTAAATCGAGAGGTTCTCTGATATCTGTTGCGCCATCCAGCATACACAATCCATTGATCAATTCCCAGGATAGTCTCCGGTAATGATTTCGTTTGGTATGACAATACGTCGCTGAACATTGACGTCATGGCAGAAATTTGGAAAGTGATTTGTAGTGATGTAAAATGGGCTATTGTTCACCAAGCATCGTGGCCTCTGCAACAAAGTTTTAACTAAATTCTTTCACTAAATTTGCAGAACGAGCGTTGGCTGCCCATTCGTCGATGATTATCAGCTTTGTCTCGTCGTTAATCATCTACGCTGAAAATTGCCCTTCGTTCGTTATCGACGTGATTCTCTCCCATCCTACAATTCGATGAAAAACGTTGCCCATATCGTCTTCCCCAAATCTTTGGGCCCAGCAACAACCAATTTGCAGGTTTTGTGTGACATTTTGTAGGGAAACAGGCACTGGTAGAATTATTTATTCAAGAACCATACCCGAACTTGCAGGTCTTCGAAAGAATTCACAATACCTTTTCAAGGTATCCTGGTTGTGGAGGCGTGCTTGGATCGTACTCTACGTAAGTACGTGCAGACCATATCCCATTCCGTTCTCCGAAATCCTTTGTGAACCTGCGAGCAGAAAGTTGGAAATAGCCGTTTGAGACTTCAATGAAATCATAATTTGATTTGTTGGATGATTTCACAGGCCGGGTGTGACAGAATTCGTTTAACGGCCATGAAGTTTTTCAAAAGGTTTTGACGACAGGCGTCATTGGCGAGGAGCTTTTGGTGGCTTGGCATAAATATCTCCTCGGCAAAGACCGTGTCCACACAGCTTCATTATTTTTGTGATGTCGATTATCGTGGTCGTCTCATCGCTTGGCGAGGTAACAGTTGGTCTTGGGTTATAATTTGGCGAGGGTTTAATCTCCATTACCAAACCATCGGCCACGAGTTGTTCAAATGCCTGTTGAACAACCTCGGCGTATTCTGCATTCACTACGACCATCCGACATGGTGTTCTTGGATAATAACGTGGTTGGGAAGGCTCCTGCACAATAGGGATAATTTCATCTGCCTTTAACACCATTGTTGTTAAGCTCTGCTGAAAACCATGTGTGTTAGAGAGATGCACCATTTCTGTAACCATCACATTCTTGTGGTCCTTCACCACTTGGAACACTGCCTGTGAAGCAATTTCGAAATCGTTTCGCCCTCGTTATGATCGGCTTTATTTATCGGCTCGATGTAGTGGCGCGAAGATAGCTTCCTCATCGTAGTTGTCTGTAGTGGAAAAGGCAATAAAATACGCCACTGCAGGATATATTAGTCTCTTTCGTCGTTCTTTGCAGCAACAACAGCAGTTATTGCTGAGAAAAAGAAGTGGACACCATCGAGTTGTCCAAATATGGCGTCTAACGATAGACTTTTTGAGGCGATCTGCTGTTTGGCCAATTCGATATCTTCCTTCACCACTCGCCAAACAGGTCGGCAACACAAAGCTGACATTTCTGTTAATCTAAAACATAAACGAATTAGAAATATTTATATTACTCGTTCTACGACCACGACATGATAAACCACACAAGTACGCACATTGCTAAACTATTTAAATGAAATAACTTATTAAAGAAGTAGAATGTCAACTCACCAAGCTTAATAAGTTCACTCTAAGCGAATTATGTAGCCTCTGCGAATGTAACTGCTTAGACGGCAGTTTAGGTGGCATTTCTTCGTTGACTGTTGACGCATTCTTAGTTTTCACTTTTCGTTCAGTTTCAAGTTCTCATGCAGTGCTAGAGGGTTTAAAAGAGCTATTTGTGTTTGAGTTGGCCCTTTTATAGCCACGCCCTCAATGCTCACACAAACAATCGGAAATCTACTCTCAAGGGATTCCAATTGTAGGGATGTATTTACCAAAAAAAATCCTTTTTGGTAAAAATACCTACCTAAAATGAACAGGTTTTGTGATTGGCTGGAACAAAAGTGGTTAGGGATAGGACATTGATTACTTTGTGGTTGATTCTATTGTTACAAAATATAAATACCCACGGTATTTAGGTGCAACATAAGGTTAAACCAAACAACTTGCAGCATTTTAGGATCTGGAGAAGCTGGATTGAATGACTGGATTTTTTCTAGATCTTGCCGCGGGATATCGGGCCGTGGTTATCTACTTTGCCAAAACCTTGCCGCTTTAAGTCGGCAATGACTGCCTCGAAAACTTGATTTGACTAGGCAAATTCCCGGTCGCTCACAATATTGAACACTCATAATATTTACTGCGACCGAGGGAAACAATATGTTACCGTTGACGGTCTCGGGGCCACAAAACATACTGCTTTCCTAAGGTCCCAGTAAATAAATAAGTGCTTTATTATCATACCAAGTGTCAAAGAAAAAAAAACCGTAAAGACATGAAATATTTTATTCTTCAAACATTAAATTAAATACAATTAAGGCGAAAGGAGAGTTCATAGTCATACACTTCAAATTGTTAAGTTCAATAAAAAGCCCAAAGGTCTCATTTTCACATGGTATTTCATGTGATTTTTTCATTATTGACGGTCAACAACATATTGCCCTCTCAGAGCTATTGCAGGCGAAACAGCGAAATTTCGTCACTTTCACGTGATACACTCTTGAGCAATGACATACTAGAAAAAATCTGTTAAGAATTGAAAACAGTTAAATATAATAATAACTTTATATCCATCTTTAGATAAAAAGTACAATGGATTTACATTAAAAATATATACAAACAATGTTAAAAAATACAATTACTTAGACTTATACTATTACTTGCATATATAATACATTAAAAATACATTAAGGTTAATATTTATACTGATAACAAGTAACTACATAATTAGATGACATGCTCTTGGGATAAAAGAGTTCTTATGTCTATCTGTGATAATAGTATAGAAAGTGGGGGTACCAGCGCATTTTTCAATTTTTCGTGCTTCGCAACTAAAATTGAAAAATTTGCGCTGTTATCCCCCACTTTCGAGACTACTAAAACGAGACGAAATAAGTTAGACTCAAAAACCATCACACGCGTTTCCCAAAATAGTTTTTCGAGTATTAGTACGTAGAAGCTGCAACTCTCTGTTGTGACTGGTCATCCTTTTCCCGAGTACAGTATGTTTAAACCTCTCGTCTAGTTCCTCACGCTCTAAGCTACTCTTAGTGAAGAGTTGTCGTTTGAGCTCTCTAATCTGGTAGATAAATAACAACTCTTTGTTGAGTCTCGCTGTCTTTTCCTCCACTGGCTCCCGACGTTCTACACTCATTAAGTTAGTATATACTCATGTCTTTAGGTCGTTTTGTAAATTATTGTAATTAGATAGCACTGTCTCCTTATTCATTTGGGGGTTCCCCCTCAGGGATTCCCCCTCTAGCCATATGGCTAAATACGTGTTTACTAGTTGTCAGTCCACCTGATAACAACCCTAAACAAGGGAGGTAGGGGGATACGTACGATATAAACTTCTCTACATCTCTTTTTAATAACTGGTCAGTAATCAACTCGTTTTCGAGCTTTTCAGGTGACTCAATAGCGTTGAACCCTCCTAACGCGTGGGCGAACTTGCTTATTAAAAGGTCACAGAGGAACATGTTCGCTTTCTCCATTCTTTTTACCTCCCATTCTTCATAGATCTTATTGATAACTTTAGCTGAGGCCTTTTTAAGATAAGCGACGGATTGATCTATCTCACCGTCCTCTGAGAGTCTTCGTAGTTCGTTTCGTTTCTTGTCTACGTCAGTTTGTGGAGTGTCGTCAACTTGTGGTGCGTCGATTTGTGGTTCGTCGATCACTTCCTGTTCTGCTTCTTGAATATCTTCAATGAGTTCGTCAATTGTCTCAAGATTTTTTGTCTTACGTTTTGGCATGTCCTATACTATACGATATGTTTTGTTTTTGCGGAATAACTATTTCGTACGAGTATGGATGTCTTAGAAGTATATCCAATCTTGCGTACTCGTTGTCTTTCAACTGTTTTATTATTTTCTGAATTTCCTCTTTATTGACTCCGTTGAGATAATCGTCTACGATAATTTTCATATCGTTTCTGTTAGGGTTGTAGAATGTTACTAACTTTGAGATGTTCTCACGATATGGTTTACTAATTGAGGTTAGTTGTTGTGTTATGACTATTGTGGATAGGTTGTAGTGTCTAGCGCTAAAGGCTAGTTTCACTAGTTCGCTTGTTCTGTTTTTAACGTCCTGCCCACCAGCACAATCATCTAATATTATTAGTGAATTGGTACCTTTATAAGTATCAGTCACGTGTTTAAGGACTACGTTGACCTTATCTTGCTCACATTGAATAGTGATAAAGTCTGGGTCTCTCAAGTATTTCCACTCCGTGTACGTCTTATTCCATTCGAACGTCGGGCATATAAGAATGATGAAATCGAAGTGATTCGTGTGGTCTTTCTCTATCATATCCAAGAGGTAGTACGTTTTGCCGCAGGCTGTCATACCAACAATTAGCATGTTAAAAGGTGTTTTCATATAGAATACTATATGTTTTAGTATTGGATTGATTGTAGATCGTTGTTGATAAGGTTTACGAGTCCGTCGGAGAGTATGAATATTCTACACATGACGTTCGCTATTGTGACTTTTTTAATGATTTCCATCAGTATTCCTGACTGAGTATTCACGATCTTTTTTCCAGTGGCTACTTTCGCGTTATCTTCGATAGATCTAAGGTCAACAACCAAAGCGAAACCGTCTTTGTAAAACTTTTGGACAGTCATGTGCTGGTCACAGTCTAGTTTTCGTCCAAATAGTCGTTTCGCTTCTACCCATAGTCTTGGTTTTGGTATTCCTTGACTGTATACCATATTTGGCACACCTTCAATAGCAAGTTTGACTGACTCTATGTTTGGGTAGACGAACTCCTCACTGTCAGTTCTTGTCTTATTTGTGAAGAGTAGAACGATAGCTTTCATTGATTTTCTTGGTAGGTTAATGTTTTCGTTCACAAGTGTGATTCCTTTATCCCACTCCACAGTCTTCATTAGCGTGACGTGCTCGTATGATAGAGATCTACCGGATGCGTATAGAGATGATACTTCATCAGCGATCTCTTGACTCTCGATAGTTTCGTACTCCAATTCGAGGTTCTCCAACGTGTATCCAGCTACAGCTGATCCGGATTGAGCCACCATAATATCAGTTGCTTTGGGGAGTGTGATTATGTACCTGAGATTATTGTTCATGTTATACGGTGCGTATAAGCCATGATCTTCTAGAATCTTGTCAAGTTGAATCTTTTGTTTGGTGCCATGAATAGAGAACATCAGACCATCGCTAACTTTTTGTACGTTTCCACTGGCCGCGCCGCTGTCATCCTTCGAGATTAACTTTCGAAGGTTCTCGTTTGCTAGGCCGTATTCGATCATAGCCGTTCGCTCTGTTTTAGGTCTCCACAAATCTCTGTACGTACCAATAACACTCTCACCACAGTTGTCGTACACAGTCTCACCTGCTAATTTTATAACCAGTTTTTCAGAGAGTAGTCTCGAGAGGTTATTAAGAAACCATGATTTCGCGTTCGCACTTTTGAAGTCGAATAGGAGATGGAAACTGGAGGGTACCAAACAGGTGTTACCCTTTGTCCTTGGGATATCAATGTATAACTCTTCCTCTGGATTGGCTTTGTTAGGGTTCAGTGTCACAACGTGACGGGTTCTTGTGCCTTTGATAGCAGATATTTCACGACGTCTATATCCAGGAAGCAACTCTTTTTCACTAGTATTCATACTATATATTATAACACATGTTTTATTTCCTCTGTTTGTACTGATCGTAGACGAACCAAGCTAGTGCTATCGCTAGGATCCACAAATTAGACGCTAACCAAGATATGCCTGCAGCTCCCCACTTTAGCGCAGTTGCCACCACGTTTAGCAGTCCAGCCAGTAGAGGGCCAGCCTTTGTGGCTAGATTAGTTATAGCTTTTCCTAATTTTCCAAGTGTTTGACCACCTTTGAAGACTACGCTTCTAGCGGATATTATAATCGTGGTGATGAAAGAGGCTATGGTTATTCCTAAAGCCGAAGCGCCTAACCAATTTTCTCTAAACCACTCCTTTATTTTTTGTAACTGAGTGATGTCCTCTTCTTGTCGCTCCCTAACAGTCTCGATTTCCATTTGTTCTAAGGTTCTGTCCCTAGCTCTCTTAAGACCTATCAATCGTTTGATCAACTCAGACTCCTCTGTGGAATTAGCCTCTACTCTGTTAAGAAGGTCTCTAGTCTCGTTAATAGTGTCCTGAAAACTATCTGCTTGTATTCTTAGAAATTGTGGTCTAGTGCTTGAGTCGATTGTATCACTTGGGTTTAGGACCCCTCTTAACACGCGATTTTCTTCTTCTGTTAACCCAAGTACGTTATCGTAGTTCATTTCTGTTTTAATTACTGGGAAGTCTTCGCTTGAAACTGTGGTGTCTTCTGTTCTATCGTCAGTTGTTGGGGTGTCTATATTCTCTATTCTAACGTCAGTTGTTGTGTTGGGGATTTGTTCGACCAACTGCTTAAACTGTTCAATCGCACTCTTACTTCTATCGTCTTTACTGTAGATTAAACCATTTTTCCAGGTTTTAGTATTAGTTTAGGTTTCAAATATTCACCATCTTCTCCTACCGGTTTGAAAAGAATAGAACCTGAGGGTGTCACATATGACCTATTGACTATATTCCTTGACACATCGTCATTACTGAGTCTTTTTTTATACAGTTTACGTATTTTTCTATCTATTAGATTGGTTCTTTTTATATCATTTTCTAAAATCTCTTTGTTGAGTGTTTTTAGCTTGCCCAACCTTCTTTCGATTTCGCTAGCCTCTTCGAAAGTAAATTGAAGCTCTCGTCGTGGACGTCACCATATGTCGCCGGTTCAGCAAATACTACTGCTGGAGCCTCAGTGGTGACATCGCTGCCTTTACTAGTGATTAACACTGTTTTCCCATCTTTTCTGCCTGTGAACAATGTCTTCGTAAATCTGTTTTGTAATCTAAGTTTTATGACTCTAGTCTCTATCTCTACTTCCACCCTGGCGATTTTGGTAAGTCTAACGTATTGTTCTTGATCTGTTTCACCTATGGACGTAGTATTTTTAAGTGTCTCGAGTTCTTTTTCTAACTGCTCTTCCGTATACTCCTTAAACTCGTCAAGATGTTGCATTTCGATTTCATCGAACCCTCCTTCAGCCATTATATACTACTCAATGTTTTGAATATCACTCTCTGGTATCCATGAGTTGTGTGTTCACTGTCATAACCGAGCCACTTAACTAAAGCCATCTTTTTACCTCCCACCTTCTTTCTCTTTAGTATCTTCTCAACTTTATATACATCGTCTTTTTTATCAACAGCTGACAACTCTTCCTCGTAGAACTTACCAATGATAGGTTCCCCTTCATGGTCCTCTATCTCGTACACGGTAGGGTCACCACGTATGACCTTTGTCACTTTGAATATCTCCTCAGTGAAGTTAGCCTCGTACCCTTTCGCGAATGTGCTCTTGTACTTTGATATCCTGACAGTCTCACCTACTTTAAACTTTGGTAGTGGGTAGTCACCGAAATGGTGTCCGAACAATGTCGTCCATACTTCGTTTTCGTTTTTCTTACTAACGTCTTTAGGTTTCATTAGAATAGTACTATGTTTGGTATTATTGTAATTTTCAACGAGTTGGTCTAAAATGTCAATCCACTTGTACGTTCCTTTACTGTAGAAGTACTTCCACATAGACGTCTTGAGTGTTCTGTTAAACCGTTCCACGACTGCTGCCTTTTTATCAGAGTTCGTGCTAAAGTATTTCACGTCGTGTTTCTCCAATAGATCCTTCACACCAACGTTGTAGAACTCCTTACCATCGTCAAACTGAACCAGCTTTGGATACTCGCCAAATCTAACCTTAGCCTTCTCCAATAACTTTGCGACAGCCTTAGTCATGTTTTCTGTGTCTTTCCTGTAGACAGGTATGGTGAACGCGTACCTACTAAGGATCTCAGTGGCTGTTAGTATCCAGTAGTACCCGTTATTCTTGTGCTTGTACTTGCCCATATCGACCAAGTCCATCTGTATCTGCTCACCCAGATAGTCAACAAACGTTTGTCTAAACTTATGTTTCTTAACAACTGGTTTGTACCTAGTGTACGTGTCTTGAGATTTTAACCAGTCCTTTATCTTTGCCCTACTAACACTTAGTCCATCTTCTTGTGCCTTTTGGTACAGCCTCTCAGCAGACTGGTAACCAGTTGATGGGTTGTAGTAAATATCTCTTAGTTCTTGCTCTATGTCCATATACACTACATGATGTGTAAATCTAACAGCACCTCACCAACGCTAACACTGTTGTCATCCTGATCTGTTATCTTGAACTCTAGTTGGTTGACGACTCCTTTGTTTATTGGGATTTTCGATCCAACACCAAAATGTTGTACAGAGCCCTTTAATGTCTGTGTGCTAGTTATTGGCAGTATTGCGATACAATCACTTTTGCTACCATTAACTATGTTCTTAGATCTGTCCACAACATTAGATGTTACTTGTATGTATTTCAGTCCTCTGTTAACGTTCACAACGTTAGGACTGGTTTTTGTTGTGGCTATTGTAGTGTTTTCATCAAATCCTAAGAGTTGTCCAAATTTAAACAGTTCTATTCGTTGATCAGTTGTTATCGTACACGTAGAGTCATATCTGTTAGCTACTAGCTTGACGTCTCCTAACTCTTTCAAGTCGTCGGCGATCATTTTAAAGGTGTGGTACCCAGGACTAAAAACGTGATTATTACTGTTATAAGTTATCTTGTTGTTAGCTGTGGTTACGTTAACGTAGTCCCAAAAGATGGTTGCCTCCTTCACCAATATGTAAGGGTCTGAGTTAGTTGCTAGAGTTGACTCTGGTAGGTCTACAGTTTTCGTTGAACCACTAATCAATACTACCACTCTCATATAACGTACGGTATGTTATGATGGATGCGTTCAAAAGAAAGTATCCTTATGCTGACAAGAATAGGTTTTTTCTTGATGTTGACGACAATATGCATATACACATATTCTTCGTGACGAAAACTAATATTGGTGACGTTTCGATAGACTCGAGTAGGTTTAAGAGTGACCCAGAGTACACTAAGTATCTAACGATAAACAAACCAATGATAGCTAACCAAAAAGAGATAGCTAACGCCGTACGCGTGGCTAGGCTGAATCTAGTGAAAAAGTATCCTGACATCACTTTGAGTAAGTTTGAGTTCGATCCAACTGTCTCACAAGATGGTGAGGTTAATGGCGTTGACATATATTTTAGAAACAACGACATCATAAGCACTAACATAACTAGTGATACCTTCAAAAACGACAAGAGCATGTGGATTTGGCTACACAACAACAAGTCTCCAAAAGGTCACGACGACAAGTTTCCAAAAATATGGCTATCTGGTGGAACTATCCAACCACTATCAAAAGGTCGTAAGAACCACTGGGGACTTTGGGATGGCTATCCGACGGAAAACGTGTTGAACTACCCAGTGAATAACTTTAGAGTCTTCGTTAATCAAAAGAGCTACTTTCTCTCAAAGTTACCAACACTACAAATCACCACGTCAAAGACAAAGTCAAAGTGGGACGACAACGAGAGCTACTATAGAGTTGTGTTTGCAACATATTGTGCAAGTTTCTGTTGTGGAGTGTCGTTACAACACTTGTCACCCTCACAAGAAGTCCACAAGAAGTCCTGTTATCACAAGTGTGATGAGGTTCCATCTATACTTTACAATTAGAAGACTTCTCAGAAGGATGGAAGGTGGTGAGAGCATGAGATCGATAAGTAGAGAGTTTGACGCTGGAGAATTGTATGGTAAGACAGACAAGATTCCTAGAAAACATTACTACCAGGGTAAAGTCCTTGCTGATGGTACAACAGGTGAGGAGAGAGTCTTCACGATTAACGACGTTAAGAACGACTACAAACGATACGTTCCTCTGGTGTCGAATGGTCTCACCAACATTGGGAGACAATATCTAAATCAGTCCATAGAAGCCTTTGTTTACTCCACACTTGGTTCACAAGCGAGGACACGTGTGTCAGTCGTTGGTGGTTCTGCAGGCAGTCTAGAGACTCAACAAGAGTTCCGAAAGTTGGTGGAGGATAGTGATATAAACTATGACGTGTCAACGTGGATTCTCAACATGAACAAGTCGATTAGAGACACTAACGTTGTCCAAAATCTTGCGCTGTCACCGTCTACGTGGCTAATGCCAAGTAACGTGGTAATCCTCAAGAACAAGATCGCTAGGTACAACAACCTGCTAAAGACTGCTACACAGAGTATGAAGTTTGGAGTAAATAGTGGGTTAAACTACACAAAAACGACGGAGGCCAAGAAAGTACACCAAGAAGGTGGAGAGCATCTGGAGACACTCGACAAACCAAAGGTGACGAATCGTCTGGTGACATCAAACGTGGCACACCAGGAAGGTGGAGAGCATCTGGAGACACTTGACAAACCAAAGGTGACACATCAAGAACGTCGTCTAGAAGTGACACCAGGTGACAACACGACAGAGTTGGGGCTAGTTCTAGTGGTTTCGGCTGTGTCTGGATACTTAGTAAGTTATGGATTTGAGGACAGAGACTACGAGAGAGACAAAATATTAAGAAGAGTGAAGAGACATCTAGACAGTGACCCTAAGTTAAGCGTGAGCGGTGGGAGGATGTCTGGAGATATAGATATGGCGTTCAGGGCAATCAAAAACATAGCAGATCCAGAAGATGATTTGGATGCTATCAGTAAAAAAGTGTTGGAGTCCGTATACTTATCGCAATACTTTAGAACGCAGTCCTATAACGTTCTATTTGATTTTAACGTCACAAAGCACGCTGTGAGTATGGTGGAATACCATAGTGGAACAAATAAAGTGAAAACCATTAGAGATAAAACGAACATGTTAGTGCAATACGATCCAACGTATGGTCCTATTATTGGTGTTAACAATGGTCATAGCTTCCTATCCCCTGAACTAACTCCAATTCCACTTGAAGCTGGAGTGCATTTTAACTGTCCACGTATGCAATACTGTGACATATCTGTTTTTATGGTAGTGAGGCTAGTCATGAGGGTTTCTACGAAAGATTGGGAGACGATTATCTCAAACGATGATGGGTCGTGGGACAAATACATAGGATACAGAGGTGATAAATTATCATATGGTGGTGGCTATCCAGTAAAGGAGTACACGTGTACAATCCCAAATAACATCGACACCACCAAGAGACATATGATATCAATACATTGGCGGATGGGTAACTCCTACGTTAAGGTGAACAACATAAGATCAACAGACTCAGACTTCACAGCTAATTACGAAGAGATAGGGTCTCCTTACGTAACGATCTTTGGAGTTCATCGACCAAAAATACCACTCGCACCTTATAAGTACCCGTCTTTTGATAGAGTTCTACGGTGTGAGGATTGTCTCTGGTTACATGGTGAGCCGAGACATAATATTAGTTGGTAGAGATATGATGAAGGAATATGATGTGAGTTAAGATATATGAGGAAGAAGTCAGTTGTTGTTTTCAATCACATATCAAAGGATATGTCAGAGGAAGAGGTACTAGAGCTCAAACGTTTGTACGCGTACTACCACAAACTAGAAGCCTGTTACAAATGGAAATACAAGAGGTTGAAGAAAATTAAACTATCGTTAAACATGACTAGCATAGGGTTAACGACAGTAGGTATTGTAGCTGGATCGATAACCGCTAACCCTCTAATAATTGCTTGTATTAGTGGTCCTGGTGTGATCATCCAAGGCTACTTGGCTAAATCCAATCTGACGAGTAGAGTGGAGCATTGCAAGTTTGCTCACACTAGCTACAAAAAGATACTGACACAAATAAGATCGTATCTTAGAGGTCTTCCTTACAATGAGTCAACGTTTCTCTCAGACGTTAAAGTGTTGGACGATAATGTGACTGACTTATGTCCACCAATCAATGGAATGGTGAAAAGGTACAGTAGAATATATGAAGAGACTAACGCTCCAAATTAGGGTAAGACATGAGGGAGATCGTTAACATCCTCAGGAAGGTCAAACGAGACGTGTTTGAAAGGGAGGCGCAAAACGACGGGGCCTAAAAACTCACAACCACACACAGTCTATATATCAGAACTAAGGGTGTTTTCCACATAAAAGACGACGAAAACTCAGGTCCCAAATTGGGACCTGAGTTTTTGAGTGATAAAGTAGACTACTCTGACCAAGGTCCTAAAACGGAACCTTGGTCAGAGTCACTTATAATATTACACACAGTATATTATATATGACGAGCCTTGTCAAACATTTCAGTTTTGAGAACAATTCAGTCACGACTATCAAAGATGGAGACAATATATGGTTCTATGGAAAAGAAGTCGCTAAGGCACTAGGGTATAAAAACGCTAGTTGGGCTATCAGCGCACACGTTGACGATATATATAAGGTCAAACGAGAGGTGTTTGAAGGGGTGCGCGAATCACGCACCCCTTTAAACTTGCAACCAAACACGATACTCATATCGGAGCCAGGAGTTTACTCTCTAGTCTTCTCATCGAAACTCGAGTCATCCAAGAAGTTTCAAAACTGGGTGTTCTCAGAAGTCCTACCATCTATTAGAAAGACAGGTGTTTACACGCAACATAACCAACTATCAATCATGAATGAGACAGATTTACACTACGACATTGTGAAGTATATTAGAGAGTATCACCCAACAATAGTCATCCCAGGGTTGGGAGAGTACCAAGACACATCTACTAAAAGAATAGATGGGTGGAAGAAAGGTTATAGTGGTGGACAACCAGATTTGATAGTTCCACAACTACACAAGAGATACAATGGTTTTGCTATAGAGTTCAAAACACCGAAAGGTAATGGGGTTATTAGGAATAACCAGATGAGGGTATTAAGGAGACTAAGATCACAAGGGTACAACACACTACTATCCTCAGACCAACATGAGATAATACATTTCATAGAGATATATATGATAGACTCTAGAGTTCTATGTGAGTACTGTAATAGAAGATTTAAGAGTGAAACCACACTGTCTAATCACCAAAGATACTTTCACCGAATACTCTATCTGTGAGACAATCTGTGAGATGACTGTGAGATGATCTGTGACGAGATATCACGTATAATATAGATGACTGACAGTGAGTCCGTACCTATTATAACGTCGACAACAAGGACCAAAGACCCTAAGAGAGTAGAGGCAGGCAAACGCTTAGCTGCTATATCTAATGCTGCAAAAGAGAGGAAGATGAGAGAGAGAGTGATAAGTGAGGACGATAGTTTTAACTACGGATACATCATAGGTACTATAGGAGTGGTAATAGCCGCTGGTTCACTGTATTACACGATTAGGCAAGACAAACAAGTAGTGGAGCCTAAGACTGTTGTTATAAAACCGTCACGTAAACTCGACAGCCTCGATTAAAACATATCGTATAATATATGGCATCAATAGATAGAAAAGAACTGATGAACGAGCTATACGACGCAGCCCTTGTGACTGCTGGAGCCGTAGCCGTATCCATGGCATCAAAGAAAGTACTAAAAGAACCGTTGGGCACTCCCGAATCAGTGAAGGGCACCCTCAAGTTAGCGACTGCTGTAGGCGTTTCAACGCTACTCGTTAAGTGGGCGCAGAGCAAGAAATACTTACCTATTGACCCGTTCTCAAAATAATCTAACGTAATACATAATGGCTAGTGTGATAGCAGGTGGTTTATTCAACGCTATAGCATTCGCAGGAGCTGGATTTATATTCAGCAAGCTAAACCATACCGGCTACGAGACAGAGATAAAGAGACACAACAAAGCATTGGAAAGTCTTGCAAGAGCGAAAGAAAAGTTCTACGAGAACGAGATTCGTCAGAGAGACAAAATTCAGGAATTAAGACAACAGTTGTCAGATGCTAATGCTGACATAAACGACACGAACCACGCTCTGGATCAACTAAGACAAGTACTGACGATACAGTATGATGGGAAGACATTTAGCAAAGAGCCTGAGTTGTCAGACTATTACAAACCCTCAGACGAGATGAAAGAATATCAAACGGTATTCGTTGGAGTTGTTGGACTACCTTTAGGTTACTTAATATATAGAGTGTTATAGAAATGAGCGCTAAAACTTTGAAGGAGATGGCTATGGAATTTGATAAAAAGCGTAACTTGACAGAGACACTCTCTTACCAAACTCGTCAGATAGAAGAGTTGGAACAACTACTATCAGACGCTCTAAAACAGGTCACAACAATAAAGAACCGACAACCACAAAGTTACTACACTATAGTCTAAAGATATATATAGTATAGTAACTTAGATGGTTGACGAACGTACAATGAGAATGTTCTATGCTGGGTATACATTGGATGAGATTGATACATCAAAAAATTGGAGTGGTACTACATTAGGGTACACATTGGACGAGATCAAGAACGGAAGTAAGGACGCAACACCAAAAAAGTGGTACGACACCACGTACTGTTACGAGTGTAGTAACCACAGAACCCAAATCGAAGATGGTGTATTTAGTTGTAACAAGTGTGGAGAGACTACCTACGGACGTGTGAGAAACTTTGTACCTAACATTTGGATGTACAAGAAATCGGCTCATAGTTACAGTAAGTGGTTAGAGAGAATGTTGACTGGACTAGTCAATGAGAGTGACATATCAACAGTTGTCAGTGATTTTATAAAAATAGTATGGTCTCTTAAAAGAAACAATTTGATTGTTAATAATATATCGAAATATATTTTCTATGTCATAAGAATATGCTCTAGAAGAGGTACAGAGTTGAGAGGTAGTCTTAACGACCTCAAACCTGGTAAGGTTAAGGTACGATTTGAGTATAACTTGTATAACGTAGTATACAAGGATCTAGGTTGGGATGGGAGAGGAGACCCATACTACAACGAGTGGGTAAATAAAATATATAGTAATATATAATGGCAAGACCAAAAATTTACCAAACCAAAGAAGAAGCTTTAGTAGCAGCCAGAGCACAAACCAAAGAGTGGATGAGAACTCACAAGTGGGTGTGTGAGACATGCGATCAGTCATACCACGCGACCTCTAAATATAAACACATCAAGACTAAAAAACATTTTAGGAATTTAAACAGCTAGTTCTGGACTATTTTGTAATGTCCATACGCATAGCTAGATACACCGTCTGGTAGTATATGTCGCTTGTCGTCAAAGCAACTTAAGGATATCTTATTTATTTCATAGCTTCCTAGTTGGTGGCTCTTACTGCGAATAGTTTTAATTATGTGATACATTTGCTCACCATTTGTCAGGACACTTTTATAGTTGTCATGTCTTATATTATTTCTAATGGTACTCTTCTTGATACCCTTAGCAGTCTTCCCACCTTTTCCATCCTCTTTTATGTAGCTATACATTTTCGACCTTAAACCAACGAATTCAACGATGGGGACTCCTAATGTCTCATCCTTCATTTTACCAATAACCTTCTGATTAGTTAGGTCGAAGTAAGGAGATGACTTGTCATATCCACTAAAGTCGAACACTTCTTTGTTAGCGTACATGTCTTTGTACACATCCTCCGTCTCAATCTCATACATTAGACTATCCGTGTCTGTGAATAGTAATTTGGCTTTGTTGTCATATTTCTTTTTGATGTTACTGTAGTGGAAGTCGTACATCAATGTCTTTGACAAGTCTAGAATACACATACCTACATATGCTGGTCTATTTAGAGTTAGTGTCTATTTGATCTTGTGAACTGCTACCAAGTTATTGTCAAATATTTTACTGCTAACAAAGGTTGGTTTTGACGTTAGTTTCTTCAGTTTTTCCTCGTCTGTTACTAACTCCACGTTCACACGTTTTCGTAGATTCTCCATAGTCTTTCCAAACACACTATTGTTCATGAGCTTGAAGAAGTCTTTCTCAAAGTCATTCTTTGCTTGGGTTCTCTTATCCGTATTAAAGTCAATATATTGCTTGAGCCATGGTGACTGATCGAACTGAAGTACTCTATGTATCTTCTTAACCTTCATTCCCAAACTTTTGTATAACTGTAGGTTTCTATAATGAACAACGTACTTACTCTTACCGTTTAGGTTTGGTACAAGTTTTGCAACCTCTCCTACAGATATCTTAAACTTGTTTTGGATTGTCTTACAATAGTTTGACAACATATCACTACTTACTTTCATCCTCTCAGGGGCTAAAGGATAGTCGTTGTGAAGATCGTGCAACTCCTCTGGGTACTCTAGATCAACCTCTAATATCAACCCCTTGTCTGAGTCATCATTATATTTGTCTAGATTGTTGATGTCAAAACCCTCGACCCACTCAAATCCACCAGTCGGTAGATACTGACACATAGCCCAACCATAAAGGTTATTCGCATCTAGGTATACGATGTGTTTCGATGGTTTACTACTATCATACCCCTTCATGTATTTGTTATTAGCTTCTCCGTGTCTATGTGTTATACAGGAGACACCACCCCGCATTCCTTTCTCGATAAACTGAAACATATCAATGTTAGTCATCAACTCTAGCTCCACTCCTGTCATCTTTAGGGCAGCGTCCCACGATAGTCCAGGTGATGTGAAGTAATGACAAGGATCTAATTGGTAGTACTGTTTACACGTTCTTCTAAAGTTCTCGAACACGTCAGCCAGTAGTAATACGTCAGACTTTAGGTATAGGTCGTGGTACTCACCCATATTCTCCACACCCATTGTCTCCCACACTTCTTGAGCGTGCTCGTAGTCTGTGTCTGACACATGCTCGTCATTTAGGATGCTGTAGAAACTCTCCTTTGATGGCAACTCAAGTTCGTTAAACTTATCGAAACTATCCATATAGTTATACGGGTACACACCTTTTCGCGACACCAACTCTAGCTCCTCACCTTGAAATAGTTCAGACGTGTACTTGAGACATTCCTTTGGTAGGTTGTTCACTAGGTTGGCTAGACTAGAGCTCATGAATTGGAAACTATCTAGAAACACTAGATGTTTACCTAACATGAATGCCATATATTTCTCCATATTATTTGGTATGACGTTGATTTTCTGACCTAGCTTACCTATCTCTTGCATTATGAAGTGACTATCATACCGTCTTAGATTGTGAAATATGACAGGTATCTTATCAGTCAGTCTATAGTTCCTATTACACAACTGATGTGCTGAACCTCTATATTTACCAGTGATATGACAATGATCTCTAACTCTCGTTTGTCCCCTTTTATATTTCCTATCACAAATGTGACATTTAGTCGCTTCCTTGAAGTTAGCCTTATCAGCTCTGGTCAACACCATGTCCTCATTAAAATGCTCCTTTCTGACTTTCTTGCAGTATTTAACCTCCTCTAACATCTTTTTCATGAACTTCCTAACCGAGTTCTTACCTCGAAACATCTCTACTGGTTTACTATATTTATCATCATAACAGCACACTACTTTGTACCCATACCCACAGTCTGTGTGTTTTTGGTACTCGCTAGTGTACGATCCTGTGAGTGGTGTCACGTTGTCGACCTTCTCTGTGATAGCCTCGAAGTCTGCGTATATTACGAATGGTACCTCTAATTGTTTATGAAAGTTTTCATACTCAAGAGTGCTGTCTTCTTCATCTGGCATCTTGATCGCTTGTTTACCATTTACCACCATACAAACCTCCTTATGATTCTCAATAATCTCATTAGTAGTAAAACATTGAAGACAGTATCTACAGATATTCTTGCGACACTTGTGTTTAGACTGACCGAACATAAACCTACCAAAGTCTTTGATGTACACGTAGTGTCGTTTGGCACCATTCGTTATTAGCAGCAGGTCCATATGATCCTCGCACTTCTCCTTAGAAACGTAGATAGGGAATGGCTGCTTGTCCTCATACCCAAACACGCTGATGCCAATACCGTTCTGCCTCTCTATCTTGTTGTACTGTTTAGTATCCACTGGAAATCTCACTCCGTCATAATTGACAGAACCTACGTTCTTCTTATGCTTCGACACTCTCTGTGGATCCTTTCCTACAGGACACTTATGCAACACGTGGCACCACATAAAACACTTGTCATCGTTGTTCTTTATATTAATCAAACCTTTCGACGCATTCCTCAACTCTTCCGGTAGCTCAATATAACTCGATCCTTTAAGAGGTTTATACACTACCACATTAATAAAGTGGTCACTAATACTGTCTACGACCCACCCAGACCCTTCTGACAACCATACAGCTATACGATTTTCTATCTCCTCACTAGCTTGTCTCGTAGTCCCACTAATATCAACACTACTAACCACTGTTTTGACCACACTATTGAAGAAGGCTGTCTTAAACTCAGACTTACCGTCACCAATCTCTTTCTCTAGAGTTACTTTCAACGTCTCGGAAAACTTTAAACCTCAGTCTCTCTAGCTCTTTCTGTAAAGTCGAGCCCACTACTACTCTAGTCTTGACTAATTGTTTTAGTGGATCCTTTTTGTAGACCACCTTAACACTATACGACTTGGTGTACCCTTTGAGAGCAACTCTCCTTTGTACTACAGTAGGACGTGTCTCAGCAATAAGACTAGTGATTCTTTCATAATCTTTGTCTAAGGCCTCCCGACTTAATCGTGACCTCCTTACGTATCGTCTAATATCATGTCTAGCCTTTCGAATTTCTCTGACCTCCCTAACTCTGATGACTCTACTAATAACGTTCTCTCTAGATCCTCTCCTAATAAGGTCCATCCACTTATACCCCAATGCTTTAGCATCAGCTAGGTAGCCAGACATCCTCTCTAGAAAACTCATCTTAATATTCGGTATAACTAAATTACCAGAACCTATAGCAGGATCACGTGCACCACCACTCAATAGTGTACCACTACGAGCGACATTACCACCCACAATAGGGTCACGTTTACGTTCAGACCTTTTCATAAGAGTCGTTTTATTATTTAATATAGCCAAGTCCTTAGACCCTTTCGAATCATGAGTCACACTCAACTCATGACCTGAAATAAAGTTCATATCAGGATCATGTGTAATATTACTTGACATAGTCTTGTTACGAGCGACACCCTCACCAACAGCAGCCCCACGTCTAGACACCTCGCTCTGTAGCCTACTAGCTGAGACACGTCTCTGACTCCCCAAACCGTGTGACACATCGTCTATTAGTAGTCTAGAAAGTGGGGGTAACAGCGAACTTTTTCCATTTGAATGTCTCAACTTCTCTGGAGAACTAAGCACTTTTTCCATTTTTGGATTCCACATATTTGCTTGAAAATTGTATGTGGAATACAAAAACGGAAAAAGTGCTTAGTTCCCCAGAGAAAAAAGTTGAGACATGAAAAATTGAAAAATGCGCTAGTACCCCCACTTTCTATACTACTTGTGATGGATATTGTTCTTTGTAAACTGGTTTTGTTTCTCAAATTGTAGTTATGTATCTTTGCATTTGGTAAAAGTTTAAAACATGGATGATTAGTATTTGTTTGTATTTTCCTTAATTCTCTTTCAGTTGCTTCGACTCTTCTTTCTCTGAGCGTAGGTAGATGGTCCTTAGGGAAACCAATGATCTTCATGCTTCTTGTTTGTACTTGTTCTATTTCATCTTCTAGGTATTTAGGGAGACCCCCCCCATACTGGTGATGCATATTCCAGTATAGGTCTTATTTTTGTGATATAGGTAGTAAGCCCAATTTCCGCCGGGAGATTAGAACTTCGACATTCCCTCAGGTGGAAGAGCTTTTTACTGGCCTTACGGACGATCTCATGCACATGCGTATTCCATTTAAGGTTGTTTTGTTGCCAGACACCAAGAAGTTTAAAAGTCTCAACTCTCTCAATTATATTCGTTCCACATATAAGTTTGGGGGGTTCTGGAATTTTATTCCGAAAACATATCCACATGTCCTTGGTTTTCTTTGAGTTTAACTCCATTTTATTGATAGTTGTCCAATTTAATATATCGTCAACCACTTCCTGCATATTGCTCTGTGATTCTGAGGATACGAGTTCGTCCTGCGTGCAGTCGTCGGCGTATTTACTTGTGTTGATGGTCAGGTGATCAGGTCAGGTATAGCATCTTCTAAATCGTTTATAATCACATTAAACAGAGTAGGTGATATTACTGATCCTTGCGGAACTCCCGCAGGACAAAGCGAAGATCTTGATACAATATTCTGTATTTTGACCTGTTGTGTTCTTTGCGATAGAAAACTCCTAATCCATAGCCAGAAGCTTTTATTGATATGTTGCTTGGCGAGTTTCATAAGCAGGGTCCTGTGGTCGACCATATCGAAAGCTTTCTTGAAATCTATGAACAATGCATGGACACCTTTCTGTCCACTTGACTTGTTATCTGTTGCATCGAACCAGTTTTGAGTGATGTTGATCAAGGCGGATACTGTAGAGCGATTAGCTATGAAGGCATGCTGGGTGGCATTGAGTTGGAGGTCCTGTCTATTTAATTTTAATTGTAATCTTTCAAGTACCTTTCCCATTTGTGGTAGAATAGATATTTGTCGGAAATCGCTAAAAGGAGGGTTAACTTTGGGAACTGGACTAATATAGGCATGCTTATATGCTTTTGGGTATTTGTATTGTGTAATACTAGCCTTGAAGATGTCGTGCACGACCACTGCCAGTTCTTCCGAAAAACGTTTAAGCAGCCATGCAGGGATTCCATCGGACCCTGTTGCTTTCTTTGGATTTAGATGTGCAAGGGTACTTTTAACTTGACCGATGCTTGGTATAGGTGGCTCATGGTCTTTTACTAGGTTTTCAACCTCATCAACACCAACGTTTGTTGTAGGGCTAAGATCCTTCCAAGGAGCTGTATATTGATCAAGATAACCTTTAAAATAAAATACGACGATGCGGCCGCCTGATTGCCGACTAATTGCGAAGTACATAAACCGTTTTTATGAGGGTATGCACGTTCTTGTAATATAATATACACGTATAATATGTTATGTATAATATATAATATGTCATGTATTTAGACTCGGTAATTCCAAATCTGTTTTCAGAATTTAAATAGAGGAAATATTGGCCGAGATAACGGTCATAATCTACGTGCTATTTATCATTTATCGCTGGGGAAACGCAACTCTAGGGGGGGGGGGGGCGGTGGTAGAAAAGGCGGACGAAGGGTTATTGCGGAACGTGTTTCTAGTAAATATGAAAATTTAAATGTGTTGGGAAGTATATGTAAAGAGCCGGAGCTAGCGCGATTTCTAAGTTTCCCAACCTAAACCGGTTCGAATCTTTTTCTTAAAAACTTCGGTTAGCGCAATCTCGAAGTTTCCAAGAGAAGTGTCAACCCCCCGTCAAAATTCACAAAATAAGCCACGCCTCTTTTAAAGGAATATTCAAAAATGATTGACAGGTGTCAATAAAAAAGCCACGCCCCTTTTTCGCGAAGTCTTAGGGATGGCACAGCTCCCTATTAAGATAACATCAAGCAAACCAGAGAGAATAGAAGATCTTCATTGAGTCGTGGGTTGGGACTGAGATCGGGGAGAGAATGGGAGGATATAGGTGGGTTGAGACTGAGATCTACTGAGATCTAGGAGAGCAACACGATCTCTTCCTTAAATTAACTATTATCCTTAATTTACAAATCGCTCTAAATTAACGATAATGGTTAATTTAGCAGCGATCGTGAGAGTCGCGCATGCGTATGTTAGTCAATTACTATCCCACAAGCTTAGAATCTCTCACTTGTTATAAGTTTAGCGAGCCAATTTTGCCGGTGGGTTAGGTTAGAAAACCCATTAGCAGGGGGTTAGGGTTAGGATCTTTGTGGTGTTGGGTTCTAACATTAGATCAACCATTATCCTTAATTTAGAGCAATTTGTAAATTAAGGACAATAGTTAATTTAAGGAAGAGATGGGGAGGATAGAGGTGAGTTGAGAGTGAGATCTGGGATAGAGTGGGAGGCTAGAGGTGGGTTGAGACTTTTTTCCTGTTGAATTGAAAAATGCACAGAAATAATGCCAACTTGTTAAAAGCCCAAAGTTGCTTTATATTTACGGACATAATACCTCGAGACAAAGCCGCTATTTTCACAGACCACCATATTGTCACCGCTAGAGATTGCCACTTTTATAAAAGCGCCAGTGAAGTCTAACAGGACAGTGTATGATTATAAAAAAGCCGACTTTAATGGTCTACGCAGTGCGCTCTGTGCAATTAACCTTTCTCTCCTGTCGGGAAATGAAGACGTCGAAACCGATTGGCAAAGGTGGAAAGATTTTTTCCTGGCCTCAGTCAAAGACTATGTACCATCAAAAAAGCTCAAAGGCCGAAATTCACTTCCTTGGATGGATGGGTCGACCCTAACTATCATTAAAAAAAAAGAATACATTCGCCAAAAATTAAGGAGATCTCCAGCAAACTCGAGCTTACAAAAAAAGTTTGTCGCTCCGTTCTGAAGTGAGACGTAAGCTCCAAACCAACCGTGAAAAATTCTTTGGTTCTCTTTCCTCGGAACTATCATGCAATCCTAAGCGTTTTTGGTCGGTTCTTAAACAAAAATCTAAGATCCGTACTATACCGGAGATGATATCCAGGGCCACCGAACCCACTGAGTTGGCTGATAAGCCCGAGACAATTGCAAACTTATTTAATCATTATTTTGTATCAGTCTTTACCACGGTCTGCCCACCATACGATGCCACTAGCACTATTGATCCCGTGGACCTCCCTTCTTTGACAGAATTCATACTGACAGAACGGGAAGTTCTACTTGTATTGGAATCAATTGATACTAGTAAGGCCACTGGGGCAGATGAAATACCTGGCAAACTGCTTAAAGAAACCGCCGTGGAAATAGCACCGTTATGTTCTCTTTTTAATAAGTCTCTTGCTACAGGAAAAATCCCAGAGGAATGGAAACTTGCTAATGTGGTTCCAGTTTTTAAAAAGGCAATAAGGTTCATGTCGAGAATTATAGACCCATATCCTTGTTGCCAATAGTCTCAAAGATCTTTGAACGATGTGTTCTAAATAATATCAAGAGTCGCCTGCATGAAGTCGTTAATGCCTGTCAGCACGGCTTTCTTGCAGGCAAGTCATGCGCAACTAACCTTCTAGAAGCTCTGGATTACATGGGTTCTATTCTCGATAGTGGCGGCCAGATTGATGTTATATATCTTGACATGAGTAAAGCCTTTGATAAGGTCAGCCACGAGTTGCTTCTTCGCAAGTTACAGGAGTGCGGGTTTGGAGGTAGTTTACTCCAATGGTTTAAAGCCTACCTGACGGGTCGACGACAACGGGTGACAGTCCTCGGAGCTACATCTGAAACGCTACCTGTTATGTCAGGCGTGCCACAAGGATCAATTATTGGCCCGGCGTTATTTCTATTGTATGTAAACGACCTTCCGGATACCGTGAAGTCAAGCACAGTAACTATGTTTGCTGATGACACCACAATCTTCAAGACAATTAAATCTGAAGACGATGCAAACCTACTCCAACAGGACCTGTCTGACCTGGTATCGTGGTCTACTTCCTCTGGTCTCCCCTTTAACGGAAAAAAATGTCGATCTCAATCTATCACCCGTAAAATCAAGCCGGTGATAGTTACGTATAAAATGAACAATTTTGACCTGGAGTCAGCAAAATCCGAGCGGGACCTAGGCGTTTGGCTCTCCACGGACCTTACGTGGTCAAAACAAGTTTTGGTACAAAGTTCTCGTGCCACCAAATTACTGGGGTATGTTAGACGTAATACGTGATACATCCGAAGTGTAGACGTGAGGAGATCTATCTATCTTACCTTGGTGCGTTCTCATCTAGCATACGCAGTCCAGATTTGGTCACCGCAAACTATCTTACTCATATCTAGGCTTGAAAAAGTACAAAGGCGTGCCACCAAGTATATTCTTAATCTACCGTTTAGATGCTGCGTTACTTATTCATCTCGGTTGCAGTCATTACGTCTTCTGCCAATAACGTATTGGCACGAATTTTTGGATATGATATTTTTCTTTAAGGTGATTTATGGTTTGGTAAGAGTAAATGATATGCCTTACCTCGTATCCATCACCCTGCTAGACAAACCAGATCGAACAGTAAACAAAATACTCCGAAATTCATTCAACCGAAGTGCAAGTCCTCTACATATCAACGATCCTTCACTGTACTGACAGTACGAATTTGGAATACTTTAGCCAACGATCTCGATTTGAGTATGCCCAACTTACTATCATTTAAACACGCTATGTTTAAATACTATTCTAAAGCTGTACAATCCACTTATGACCCTGAAGATCCTAGAACCTTTAAATCAATCCGCCTAAAATGCAACACTTCTCGCAATTTGACGCTACCGATAAGTTGTTGTTATTAACTTAAATTTTATGTATGTTCTAACTTATGGGCCTGCAGTAATTGGCTACCTGCTGTTGCGGTTACCCTGCCTTGTAATGTCCTTTTGTCTGTTTCATGAAAATTCGTGGTGAAGTAATCATGTATAATTATGTATTATGTAATATTTTGTGGCGAAGCAAATAAATTAAAAAAATAAAAAATAAAAAATTATATTGTTGAAAACAAAAGAACAATTTTGAAGGAAGAGGGAGACCTGTAAACCATATTCAAACCATGTTTAGTTTTGTTGACTGAGTAAGTATACAAAGTTTGAATCAATTTAGTTAAATCAACCCAAAGATATGCATAATTTTCATTTTTTTTACAATACATGTCATACTTGTGATGTCATAGTTCAAATTACATAAAACGTAACCCAAGAACGGGATGACAAATGAAAGAACTGTAAAAGCCATTCTTCATTATTATAACTGTTGATGCAAATACAATCATAAAAACTAGGTAAATTTTCATTGCATAGGCACTTTAAGTAAGAGTACTTCTTATTTCTCCTTTTCATATTATATACAGGTTCATGATTATCTGTAAACGCTTATCGATTAACTTTAATTTACCACACTTTCCCCCCCTATTTAACTTTGATTAAAATAAAATATATTGAATACTAATTGTCAATGTGTTCTTTTAACTGTGACTGCAATAGACTATAATTATATTAGACTATATATGATTAATGTATAAAGTTCATAAGTAATATAAAGTAAATGTTTTCATCAGCAATTATAGTTAGTTTATGTTGTGGACATAGTTGAGTCATCATTATGTGGTTACTGTATGTTTACTGTAGGTTTACCTGTAGTTTTTCAGTAGCTTAAACCCAAATTTTATTTTTTCTAAATATGTTCTTCATTTGACAAATAGATGAACAACAAAAATGTTTTGATTTGTGCTATCTGTTGTGGCTTTCGAAAATGCTAATGAGATGACGTCTAAGTAGACATTTTGCTTTTTTTTGTTTTTGTTTGAGAAACTATCTTAGCATTTGGTGGGAAAACTCCTGCAATCTCGAACATTTTGTTCTAGTATACCATCAATGCAAACTGTGTCGAACCCAAACATAAATACAAGCAGGCCAGCAGCGTCGAAATCCGTGTTTTTCGTCATTCTAAGGACTTGTGAAACTTTCTTCACATTCATTTCACTTTTCAACTTCATTATCATGTTTAAAAGCTCTTTCTTTCCGAATTTCACGCATAATGGCTTCAGTCGAAAAGTCGACTTTTGCCCTTTTTAGATGCAATTGTGACTACAACAACTGATTCACAGACCCCACCGGCTACGATACTACGCACAACTTGTTTAGCTGATGCTTATTTTAGATAATTGACTACGCAACTATGGGTATAGTAGATGTGATTTATTTCCATGTTGCCTTGCTCATTCTCAATTCGTCCAAGATTTAAACATTTCTGCCAGCAATCTTTAATGTACTTCTCTTCAATCTTGAAATCACTTGAACGGAAATGATGAAGGGAAGGACCTTGAATGTGAGAAGTGGTAGATTTCTCATTGCCAAAGGTAGATTTCTCATTGCCAAAACCTCAATGTACCCATATTCATGCTCTACCCACCATACTTGGTTCACCACCGAAAGATTCCTATTGAGGTGTGCTTGCTCATTAGACAGCTTGGAATGATTGTTCCTATATGGTGGCAGAGAGGCAGCAAGCTTAGAAACAGATGCTTGTTGTGTTGAGACATAATTGGTTTTGTGTGCATGCATCTATTTTTCAGCTTGCATTCTAATGAAGACATTACTAATTATGTGGTTGGGCACATCGATAGGGAAAAGTTCTCTTCGTTTCTTTTGCAGCAACAGAAAAGGTGGTAACTTCCTTCACGACAACACCTTCTTCTTTGGACAAATGAGCAGGAAGTTCAGTGAAAATATTCTCAATATGTTTCCCAACATCATGCAGTGGTTCAAAGGAAAGAATATCATAATTCCCAGTTATGTGGCCATTGTTGATTTTGGGTTGGTTTCTTCCAGTTCTTTCTTTTTCTATCATTATGTTCCTTCTTTGGATGCTTTGATTTAGCCAATGAATTATGTTGCCCAACAGGCCCTTTCATTACCAGACATTTTCAGTCCGACAAAGGTAATCAAATTCGTAACTTCGTTGTGTTTTTGCACCACAGCCAGAACAATAGTAGTCACCACCTTTCTGCTGTTCACATTCGAATTGCCGTGCTGGACTATCGCCATGGAAGAAGCGCATTTCATCTGTAATGGGGTTTCCTGACTCGGTCTTCATGGTTCTTTGCATATCTTCAAGACATTCCAACCTTGTTTCTATATAAGTCAGTTGTTCCACACTACTACCTGACCTTGTGACTATAGATTCTGGAGATTCTACCTTCTTGGATGTCTTCAATGTTACCTGTCTTCTTATGGTACTCATCGCTTGTAAAGAAAACAACTGGGTCATACACACATGATACCATGAAAACTGACCATGGTTTAGCAATGGTTGACAAGTCCACAACTTCAAATACCTGGTTCTTTCTAGCTTCTTCAGGTGGATTCTCATTTCATTTTCCCTTGACATTCCTTCATTGAACTCATTCAACTCAACAAGCCGTGCAACAACCATGTCACAACTCATACTGGCAAACTCTTCATCAGACTGATATCTTATGTATTATTTTTATTTGTGGCTTTTCAGCATTCTGGCATGAATGTCAAGAAGTGGCTGTTTACGGCTTTCAGCCAAAATTCACTCTTGAAAATTTCTCCAGTTGAACTCAACACAAACTTTTCATACTATGAATGAAAAAAAAAAAGTTTAACAGTTATATAGATATTATAGCATGTGGATCAGTTTAAAATTAATTCTGGTAGTGAAACATGTACAGTACGTTGTATAAAATTAATTAATACACTGTTGGGTAATTTTGATAGGTTAGAACACATTAAAACCTATATTAATCTAAGAATTGTGAACATATTTTGAATTTAATCTAATGATACTGACTATACCTTCCTTGGTGCAATTAGTTCTCCAACTGCATATTCCCCAGACACGACTTTCCTTTTGAACTTTTTCTTCATATTGGCAGCATTGGTCTGTGGAGTAGCAACAGTAATTTCTCCCGACTCCTCCTCTGGCTACTGGTTGTTGTCTTTTAAACCTGTTTACATCAAGGCCAACAGATTTTAGCCATTCTTGAGCTATTTGATCACCATTCTTCGCTTGCTCCCCATTCTGGTTTATGATATTGTACCGTCTTGCCAGATCTGACCAATTCACAACAGTGGCATCTGGATAGCTTGTCACTTCTGCTCTCATTGCCCCAATTCATTTTGGTAAAATTACCCACAGCATTTCGGTGCTTTTTGGTTGAGCAGTAGAACAACTTGCTTTGCTTAGCATATATAGATAAAATTGCATTGAATTCATGTAAAATTTAATAAATGGGCTAATACAATAGCGCCATGGGAATGTATAGGGTCACAACAAGAGGTTTTGGCTCATGCCGGATTTGCATGGTGGATGTCTTTTCCGTACCTTGGGCAATAAAACCTCTCATAAGCACCACCCACAATTTCTAGCATAGGTAACATTTTGGTAATATGGGCTGGTTGCTTAAAGTGTTTATGAAACGAAAAAATCTTTATCCGGAAAATAAGCTTGTTTTGTAGCGCAGATTTCGCTGATCATTATGTAGTATTTCGTTTTACGATGCGATATTTTGAAGTAGAGTTATAAGCCATCAAAGTTGATCACTTGGCACTTATTTTTGTCCCATTGAGGTGCGCGGCCAAATTGGCGTCGTGACGTCACTGGTTGTACACGCACATGCATTCGAATGTAGTTTTGTTATGGAGCAAATACCAAAAGGCCGAACTAGAAGGAAATCTCTAGGAAAGTACTGCGTTGCTGGCGGCCGAGGGAATGTTAGTTGTAAAAACAACTCAAAGACTGAAGGAGTGTCTATGCACCGTTTTCCCAGCAATAATTTTATTCGCGGTAAATGGACTAGTTTTGTTCAACGGCATCGTTCGCAGTGGAAGTCGTCTAGCACTTCTGTGCTTTGCTCAGCGCATTTTCACATTACTGACTTTGAACAGCGACTCGATTTGAATCTCGATGCGGCAGAGAAATTCTCCACTAAGAGATGGTTGAAGAAAGGCGCAATACCTAGTGTGGATTGCGTTGTGCTAGAGCCACACGTAAAAGAGATCTCAGCTCGTGAAAGAAGACAGGTAAGCCGAAATTTAATATATAAACTCAACATTGTTTACTATATTTACTATAGTTCGATATACTGTGCGACGCAATGCTAGTATAAACAATACAAATGTAGTAGATTCTAAAACAAGAAGTGTTTTTATGATTTCGTTTGAATACTTATAATATTCACTTCAGATTTGGTTCAGTTGACTATATACGATTTTATACAGCATGTAATTTGAATAACGCGATATGCATGAGCAATTACTTATGAGTTATGAGCAAGGATTATAAACTAACCAGAACTGTTTTTACATTTGAATAGATGATTCGCAGTATTGCTGATCCTGTAAATGTAAATGCACAAGTGTCTAAAGAATGTGACACACAAGTGAATGAGCAATCTTGTTGTGAACCGGAGTGCCTCGATGACAATCGTGAAGTCGAACGCGAAGCGCAAAGTGCACCTGTCATTGCCAGTCCAAGTACTGAATCCGTGGCAAAGGCTACTTACGAGAATTGTTGGCCCGTAAGTGAAAAATTGGGACGTCTTCAGGATACTCATAGAAAGTTGAAATACCGCCATCGCATGTTACGTAAAGAGGTTCGACACCTGCGACTTCTCAACAAAACAAGCCAGGTACTTTATATCAAGCACATTGCCATTATTTTGGATAATAATTACTTGTGATTGCTCGCAAGTTTCGGGTACCACGATATTCACTGCCAATAGCCATGTAATACTTATATTCAGGAGTAAAAAAGTAATTTCGCTCTCGAAAATTCGCGGCAGTTTACAACCTTTTCATTTTATTATAACAGTCTTATTGCCTTTTACATATTTATATCTCTAGAGATGTGAAGATTCTGAATCCGAGCAATCGGAGGAAGAAAATTCCAGCCAACCCGCACCATCGTCATCACTAGATTCTGAGTCGGAGGAGAGTGATAAGTCAGAAGTTCAGGTCGGCTATGAAAGAGATTATGGTTGAGTTGCAATGGACAGAGAAGCTGAGGAAGCGGAGTTTGATACAGAGTCGGAAAGTGAAGTAAGGGTAAAGAATCAAAATGTGATATAAGGTACCGTAAACCTACGAATATAAGCTCCCCCGAATATAAGCCCCCCCCCATGTATAAGCCCACCAATTTACTAACAATATAAACCCATGGGCTTATACATGGACAAGAAAAATGTCCTGTTTATTAGTTTTCTATGAAAATAAAATAGTGATTTTGTTATGGTTTTATACGAATTTAAAAGTTGTTTTGAAAACCCCTATACCATGCCGTGAATGGCAATATAAAGTCAAAACATGTTTATATGTTAACCTTGTGTTATATTGAAATAAAGTCAAATGTTATTACTAACACAAAATCTTGTCCGTATACAAGCCCCCCCCCCCCCCATGTATAAGCCCACAAATACGAACGAATATAAGCCCAGGGCTTATATTAAGCCCAGGGCTTATATTCGGAGGTTTACGGTAAGTTAATAGTGAACTAATATAAGCCTGGTTAGAGGTTTCCATACGATTGTCCCAGTTGCTGATCATGTCCATGCACATATAATTGCACTGATTGTTTGAGCACTGTTTCGAGAGATTTGGGTGATCATAAGTATCCAGGTATGTTTAAAATCAATGTTTGTATATAGGCTGTCTAGCCTGTCTTATTAATTATAATATTGCCAAATTTATAGGGTTGATCCTGGAACAAGTTGCCAAGATGAACCAAAGTTCATTGTCTTCTACACTGCTCTTCTGTCCATCTTCAGTCTATTTTGTTTCAAATGCAAGGCTGACTCACCCAAAGTAACAATGAAGAAAAATGGTACCATGGTCACTGTTCGACAGCACTGTAGAAGTTATTGGGGTAACTTTACTTGGAGTAGCCAGCCTTTAGTACTGGGAAACTATCCAGCTGGCAATATGTTACTTAGTTTTTCATTATTAATGGCTGGTGCCTCTAAGTAAGTTGCTGTTGGTGTTCAAGCATTTTTGTATGCAAGTTTATGATGCCAGAACATTCTTCTACCATCAAAGCGTCTTCATCTTCCCTGCCATTCAATGGTATTGGGAATCTTACCAATCAGCACTGATCCAATCACTCAGATCTAATGATAACTTGGTCTGGTCTGGCGATGGACGGTTTGACTCCATGGGGCATTCTGCCAAGTATGGTGTCTATACAATGATGGTCTCACCATCCACGAAAATAGTGCATTTTGAGCTATTACAGGTATATACTTACTGTTCTGTAATTTCTGTTTTAGTAGTTAGGTAAAAATAAATTCAAAGCTAGACAGACTTGCCCTAAGTTTGCCTCATGATTATTTCAAGACAGGTTGATTCAAACATAGGAAGTGGGTAAACAGAATTGTGAAAAAGTAGGCATTGAATGCCACATGTCTGTATTGGAATCAAACTCTTCTCAAAACAATCAGAGACAAACTTTGAACAACACTGGAAGCAAATATATAATAGTGAGTTAGATCATATAAATAATATTAGAATGCATGCTTTATCAGATTACAGGGTCCAGATTATGCCCTAATAAGTCTAATTATGCCCTATTGTATTTACTGGGTAATTTGCCTTACCAAGAAATAGTCCTGGGGTGAGTTCATTTGCCCTTATAAATCCAACATTTTGAATCCCCATACTGGTGTCACTTTTTTGACTGACAGAAGATAGGAGCACTCATTCCATGTGTTATTTCTATGAGCTACAATCCTGATCAAAAATGTTGGGACACTTACGGCTTTTCCAACAAAATATGCAGTTCAGCTTAATCACTCTCCCCCTGCCCTCCTATCCAATATTGACGATTTGCAAACTTTAGCTCACACATTTTCCTGGATGCAACATTGATAATTGGAGATCCAACCATTATAGTCATGAAATGGGAAAATGCATTAGTGTCCCAAAAAATTTTGACCAAGATTGTAGATATGGAATAAAAAAAATCACATTTAAATTAGGCAAACCAAACAGGCAGTAGCACCGCCATGGAGCTTGCGGCAGCAAAATTATGCTTTGACCACCTCCACAAAGCTGGTCTGGAGACACCTGTGTTTGTATCGGATCGACACGGAGGTATTGCCAAGTGGATCAGAGAGTCTCTCCCAAATGTCACACACTACTTTGACCAGTGGCATAGTGCAAAAGGAGTGGTAAAGAAAATGTTGGCAGCAAGCAAGAAGAAGGGCTGTGAAAGGATAGCGAAGTGGATTACAGCGGCAAAGAACCACATATACTGGTGTTCTACAACAACAAAAGAGGGCTTCCAAAATCTGATTTTAGCCAAGTGGACATCATTCATTCGCCATGTTGCCAACAAACACACAGACCATCCTGACACACTATTCAAACAATGTGCACATGATGAGGATCTTGAACGTCGAAAGTGGATTAAAGTTGGTAAGTCAGCTACATGCTTGTAAATTTGTGTGATGGTAAAAGCATTCACTACAATTGTCTGCTATATATTTATTTGTAGGTACACCTGCATATGAAAGCCTTCATCCAATTGTTATGAAGAAGAGTATGTTGCAGGTAGTTTGAAAGAGCCCATCAAGATGCTGCATTATCATAACAACAACCTACACTTGACCCCCATGCCTTTATAATATCTTTTGTTTCAATTTCAAATATACAAATGTGCTGGCGAGCTTACATTTCAATGAAAATGTTAGAAGAGACAGGAAGAAGTCAAAGAATGGCAGCCCCTATGTCAACGTTACCTACCCTAAATTTAAAAATGGAGCAGATGTTGTGAGGGAAGTTGCTGTAGCAGCAACTTATGGTATGCACAGCATATAATACGACGCTAGCCAGCATAAAATTATAAATGATTTATTCGGAATTCTTATGGTCAAACAATTAAATATCTCCCACCTGGGATTGGCAGAGAATCAATTGGTTATTTATTACAGTATGTTTTTGTGTTAAAAGTATAAAGACAATACTTTTTAGCATGACAAAGGAAGAACGTAAGACAATAAGAGACCAGTACTTGGCAAAGATCCCATTGTCATTGACAAGTCAATTCACTGACAAAATCCCAAAGAGTGAAGCAATAAAATCCTTCAAAGAACGAAAGGCAAGAACAACCGAACTTTTCCCATCAGGTAAATGAAATTTGCAATTGCCAGCCCTGAACAAATATGACCCATTCTGTTGTGTGTAGATAAACATCCACTTACAGTATGTACCGTATTACCAAAAAAAATTTAGTTGCTGAACAAACAACATTACAACAAGCTGAAAAAAGAAAATCAACCGATGGTGCACAGGGAGTACAATCACAGAGGAAAGCTAGAGAATGCCGCAAGTGTCACAAGCCGATGAAGGGTCACCCTCGGTCACACTGTCCATCAGATGAGCAACAGAATTAAAAATATCAAGTTTGACTATAAATTGATAGATGCATTATTAGTAGTTAAATCTGAAAGGAAAATATCCAAACATACTAAAATCAGATTGTTTATATATATATATGGTATAATATAGTGTTGTAGTCGTCACTTCAGTTGTTTTTATCTGTTCGCTCTTCTCCAGGTATGTAACCTTTGTGGTCACTTGAAGAAAATAGTTTCCGAATAAAATTGTAGATACATGCTGACAAGGGTCTTGTGTTATCCCAGCCAAGTTGACCAAATAACCATCTTGCCAACCAACGATAAGACACAGCTCTCAGAAATCTAAAATAAAATTTAAGACCATAATTTACCTAAACTGTTTTATCAAATTATATCTTACAATTATTGCTAAGCAGACATTGGGAATCACAGCATAATGCCTTGGTGGTCACATAAAGTTAAATTTCTACATACTTTTGGTGTGCGCCATTCTTTATTTTGTATGGATTGCCATTTTTGTTTCTCAAAAGTGGTCCAACTTGACGGAGAACAGTTTCATTCGTCAACGCATTGAAATCAGGATGGTCGAGAATACATCCAACATTCTCCCCAATAAACAGAAATTTACCACCGGCTTCCACCATCTCCAGCGATATTCTCGAGCAGTAATAAGGTGAGGCAAAGCACAGTTTACACATGAGCACCTACATAGTATATAAAAGCAATGGCCAGTTTAGATGAACATATACGACAAATATTACCCTGAAGTAAATGTAAACAGTATTGAACACTTACCAACTACTTATTGGAATGATTTTATCCATTCGTTTCTCCAGAACAGACGGTGAAAGACCGTCCAAATCTTCTTCATCCTCAGAAGATTCGCTGCCTGATGTCGATGCCAATGGTTCGCCTTGATACGGTTCAAAGACGCTCTTGACGTCCAAATTGCCATTATTTCCCTCATATTCGCTCAGCATAACACTCTCACTCCCTACACTCGAGTCACTAAACGAATTGTCGGTTTGGGCCATAGCAAGAGCAAAAATTGCGATAAAATTTGACCACGCTACACAGCTACAAGCATTAGCAATACAATATAAATCCAACAGCAATAAACAGTGAGTACAACCAGTGACGTCACAAGCCGCATTCATTCGAGTCCAGTCCCCGGACAAAAAAGTCTAAATTTGCGAGATTGTCTGGCCCAAAAACGCATTTTCAAAAATCGTGATGAAAAAATGAAATAGCACATCATAATCAGCATAGTTTAAACTATCAGATGGTCATAAATTCGGAATTATTATTTTTTCGTTTCATAAACACTTTAAGAGATGTCATGGTTGCTCAGCAAGGTTTGACTGTATTACAGTAAATGTAGGGCAAACCTCAGCTAATGTTATGGGTTCAGAGTTCTCAGTAACAGCCAAACCTCTCACAGGCAACCATCCAAAATTTCAAGCATACAGTATGTGGTCGTTTATATTGTAAATTTGGTAATTGAGAGGTGCTTTGTTGAAGTTTGACTGTATATATTATATTTAACATATCGTATACAGTCAAAAAATTGATATATCAAATTAAATTTGGCAACGATAGACCCCATATTGTCTCAAATAAAATAAGGTTAAACGACTCCTAAATAACCTGTGCCATATGGTATATACGTACATGTGTAATGTGTACATGTGTACACTAAAAAAAATGTAATTAATGGTGCTAATTAAATTATTTGTCTAAAACATAAAACTAGAATCAACATATTTTGCAAAAAGGTTAATTGTACCTCATCACAGAAGTTTCTTGCCAGTGTCCTAAACAATATTTTGATTTATGATAAATCTCTCTTCTCTCCCTCTTTTGTTCAGCCTTTGATTTCCTGGTTTCAAGATCCAATTTTTTCACTTTAGTGAAAACCTGGTTTAATGGCCTGTTCGTCGTTCTTTCGAAAAGTGGGCTGAGGTTATCGTAAATTGCTTCAGCATAATCTATGGCTTCTTTTTGGGTGCAATTCACTGGTGGAGGGACTGACCACAGATGAAATATTCTGGGAAAGAAACATCGGACTTTGCTTTGCGCTCAGAAGAAATGGCTTACATTTCGCAGGAAAGAACGCTTGCTGGAAATATCGGTGGAAACAGCTTAACTTTCCACTCAGGATTCAGCTGCTGCCATACATCAGGAGGTGTTCATGTACTGTTGTCATTCTTCCATCTTCCGAGGGTTCCACTAAATTTTTGCAGAAGATCAGGGAGCTTCTCAACAAATTGTTTGAAATCTATTTCAAACTTATTTTCAGAAGTTTTCCATGAAGCGAGCGAATATTTCCGTCATCTGGCGATGTTTATACTCTCTTGTTGCTTTCCATGCTCCCACTTATGTGGATGAACTAAACTTATTACCATAATATCTTAATCCATGAAAATAAAGAATTTCTCAAACACAATTTTCATATACCATGTAGACTTTAAATTTGGCGCACTTCCTATACCATCACCATGGTGATGCGAAAAACCGCTGTGCAAATACTTTCCTGTTTCACCGAAATATATGGCATATTATAAATCTCTCATTTGCACCAAGTAGAATTTTGGAGACTTTGCAGGAAAGATTTTATTTTGTATTAGAAGAATAAGTCCCCAAGTTAATTTTTCTAACTTCGACAGTGTCTTTCAGATTAATTTAAAGGGCATCTGCAGTCCGTTCTGCGCATGTGTCGTATTTCTGAAGTGGACAGTCCACTTCAGGAATGTTAATAATTAACCCACTACTTCTGCTATTAAGTACGGAGCAGTATCAAAGTCTGTTTTGTACACAAAGTCGTGGAAGGTTCGAGTGAGGATCTACCTCAATCGAGTTATTCTGTCTACCCCCAAATCGAAGAGATTCATTTTCAAACTGCTAGAGAAAAGGCCAGAAAACGAAAAAGTACTACGCAGAGAGAGACGCATCAAAAGCCTGCCTCTTTGAGCATTTTGAAAGATGGCGGAATTTACGATATGACCTTCACAAATGCCTGACAAAGAACTATCAAGCATGCTTTTGGATTGCTATTTTGCTCAGAATAAGTATCATTTCCAAAGGTAAACTATGAATTCAATAGTCTTCGTATTTATTGCATTTATTTGTTCGATAATTTACCCAGATGGCCATGCGTTTTTCCCAGAGGAGTTGTTTAGCCTATTTAGCCTAATGCATTAAGAACAAACTATATTATCAATTGAGCACGCTGCCAGTTTGGCATTCTGGTCATGGAAGTGATAGAGAGCGAGTCTACTGTAATAAGGAAAGATCAGTTGATTGTATTAATTGTATTGTATCGAAGATGTGGAAAGAAATTATGTTTTTAGCATGGCAACTTCATTTTGCTTATATGCTCGCGTTGCTCACATGAGTTTCATCGAGAAATTGGAAGAAAGGAGAACGGTATTACTGTATGATATAGATGACGAGGAGGTTCAGCGACTTCAACAGATGCCATATCCACTTTGCGTAAAGGTTCAATCTTGCTGTGATTTCAGTGTATGTAAAATGCACTCTATACTTGACTTGTTCATAATATTCTGAGCTTGTGTTAAAATAGTATTATAAGACTGTGTGAATAATTCATTGTTTCTGGACGCGCTTTATTTAAATTAATGTATAAAGAATAGATTATCACCGCCGATTTTCTGCGTTTGTTTGTTTGTTTCATTTGTATAGCATAGTGAGCGCACTCTATTTAAAATATATGAATATTATAACATTTCAGAAACGAGATATATACATTGTCCTTGTAAACACAAAACTCTGTTTATACTTTATATATATTCTTACCGCGAATATTTATCATCTTTAAATATTTCAGTTTTCACACGACTACATATATACATATATACAGATATATACAGATATATATAATATATACACTTCACTAGGTAGGATACACCAAGGGGGTTGTAGTATTACCAAATACCTGACAAAAAAATGCTGAAAATACCTAACATGCACAGAAGCATGATATGCCATAATTACCCACATTTCAAAGGAAGATTAAAAATAGGTCCGCTTAGGCGTACATGTATCTGCGCTAATATGTACAGGGATCATATGTATATAAAGACATGTTTTCAGTATTCTAATGTAATCATGACAAGATGAGCCCGGACAAAGTGTGTAATTTTGCGCTTTGTGCATTGTGGGACATGTACCTCAATAATTGAGGTGACTGTCCCATGATGCCTTGCGGTCAACCTCGGAAAACTAGCTATCGACCAGCCTGCGACAAGATAATCTTTGAGAAATTTAACTCAGATTGTTATGTTACTCGGTGCTGAAACAGAGGATATATTCAAGTTTTGTATTCAGGCGAACTAATATTGGATTTAAAACAGTGACCCGTTCAAACGCATTCAAACGCCATTCAAACGCATTCGAACGGCGTTCGGTAAGCGTTAGAACGCTGCTAAACGCCGTTCGAACGGTTGACTAGAACCGTTCGAACGCCGAATCGCCGTTCGAACGCCGAATCGCCGTTCGCACGGTTGACTACAACCGTTCGAACGCTGCTAAACGCCGTTCAAACGACTGATTAGAACCGTTCGAACGGCTGAATAGAACGTTCGAACGCTGCTAAAACCAGTACCATGTGTTTTAATATCGTAATCTAAAAAGGGAAACCGTCTGTCGTAGAATGCCTCCGCATGCGTCGCTGGCCCTCGCGTTTATTTCATCAGAAATTACTTTATTAACGAATGAACGGTTCACTCATACATACAGCTGCGTGCACATTCATTGACGGTCAACATCACTATGGCAATGCTCACACGGTACACCGGATGTTTGTTTCTTTGGTTTGCGAACATTTCGAAAAGCGTCTTTGTAAATCGCTATTTTGATCTCCTTAGAAAGCCTATATTTAAAGAAGGATGTGCGTTTGCCCATAGGTTTGCCGAATTGTGGCAAAAACAATTGTGATCAAGTAAATTAGTTTTAAATAGTCTCAAATTACTGTTGTCAGCGAATATCCGTCTCAGTTACGCGAATCCCAAATTCGATGATTCTGAGGCCAGGCATGAACCGTCGCGAAGAACGCTTACGATATGTTTGACAGTTTGGTTATGTAAATGCTTGTTGATGAACGTTTAATTGGACGCAAGGTTGAACGCTTGTAGGCACTAGCCAACTTCCAACCGTTCGAGATAGCCGTTCGAACGCCACTCGCTAGCCGTTCGAACGCTATAGCTAGCCGTTCGAATTTTTCACCTAACCGTTCGAACGGTTTGGAACGGCGTTCGAAATATTATTTTTTCCCATGGAGGGTCACCTATTAATTTTCTTCCTCCAAAATAGAATTCCGTTTCAAATAGATCAACATATTTATCGCTTGCTTATTCTCTGACCATGTAACCATAGAAACAACCTAATTAATCAACCAATCACAGTAAAGTATCTATGAACACATCCCGTCACACTTTGCGAGCATAAATTACACACTTTGTCCTGGCGCGTCTTCTAATGATTTAAGGCTAGAAAACATTTCCCATGTTTCCATCGAGTTGATAGAGAAACACGAGTGAAAGGTTGCAATGTGGCATTTTTGTGGCTGGGAACACTGGCACAAAGGGCGAATGTTTTATCGCTATTTTGAGTTCTTCCAATGTTCCATGAGTGTTTCTATATTAACTCGAAGGAAACACGGATCCATTTCATTTATAAAATACTGGTAACCCTTCGAAATTTGATAAACGTGCAATTAATCATCGATTGAGCATGCAGTTATACCAATAACAATGTTATAACTGCAGTCTCAAATAGATGAAAAATTGAAAAAGAAAAGATTAATCGAACTTGGTTCTAAACATGCATGTGAAAGATTAAAAATATATATGAAATTATAACTTATTAACTGTTTTGTATGAAATAGATTAGGGGTCATCCATAATTATCAACATTTTCACAAGCATACAGAGCGTACTCTTAAATGTTGAACCTTGTGCACAACGTCTGCTCTCTTCACCAAGAATTTACGTAGTGTTTCTATTTCATGGTCGAGTGACTATTGTCGGTCGCCATTGTTGTGATAATGAAGCACCGTCAGAAAAAGAGGGCCTGGAACCGAGGTAGTGCTTCCACCACGACCCAGTTTTCATTTTTGAAGGATAATTTTCTTGCCAAAATCGCTGCATGTGGAAGTACTGCTGTGCATTCAGACATTGGTCATTAACCCCCTCCCTCCAGCGTACGCTTGTGAACATGTTGATAATTATGGATGACCCCTTAATAGATCTTATAAATGTAAACAAACTGAAACAGCATTATTGAAATGTGTTAAGTTGCTAAGTGTTAACTGTTATAAGCGACTTTGTCTGAGCTATATTGTTACTAAATTTCATTTTAAGTCAAATTTTGTTGTATTTATCTGATGTCTATTTTTATATATTTATTTGAATTAACACAAGTTTACTGGTAATACGCCTTGGAAAACTGTCAAACACAAATTATCCGAATATCCGGCCGGATAGTGAGATTACCACCATCCGTCCGGATACTATATCCGGTGCACCCCTAGGATAGACATTCATTATGTACAACCAGCCACATTTTCGAATGTCTCACGTAACCCCCCTTGTTGACCCCCCCTTGTGTTGTAACCGTTTTCAACATCTATTCACAATAATAGTAGTTCATGAACATGTGTAATATTAAACAGATGTAAGTTGAACAGTTGCATAAAAATGCAGTTGAACATAAAGATAAAATAGTTGTATAGCATATTACAAAATAGATACAAGAGGTTGTCTGGTCCTTCAAAGAGGTTGTGCATGGTCCTTCGAAGAGGTTTACTGGTCCTCCGAAGAGGTTGTTTAGTCCTCCGAAGAGGTTGAGTCAGAAGTGTAGGACCTCTTGTAATTTTGATTTTAACGAGGCTTTAAAAATCTTTTGGCGTCACGACTCCATACAACCTACGAAAACTGTTGTATATCACACTTTCAAATTTATTGTAGTTCATATTCAAAATACTTACCGAATTGTAAAGAGTTCTTCTTGAATGTCTTGAATATAGATTCTTGAAACAATGGCGTCGAAATATATCAAAGTCGGAAATTGTCGACATCGTATCGGAGCGCGCTGATCGCTGATCTGACACACAAACCTAACTGCACGATAGCATTATACCGCTTCGCGCAGATACAACATTTATACCCCAAATCCCTGGCCATATCCCAACAACACTGTCTTCACCTAGCTAACTTTTACACTAAAAATAACAAAATAGGTCATTGTGTTTTCAGCATTCTTTTGGCGGTATACTGTTCATCCTTACCCAATGTGCATTGCAATATAATTTCCAGTTTTTGTTTGGATATCTTATTAGCCATTTGCTTTACGTCATGGATTAATTGCCAGATATAAAGTGGCCTTGTCTCTCCATTAGTCCTCAGTGTACTAAATTCACCATCAGTGACAGTTCCTAAAATAATTAAGAAAAAATTGCCATTAATTAATTACTGGTTTTTGTATGGGAAATAACAGTGTTATTGAAGAATTAAAGAAAAATTGCACGTGTTCTTCACACACATGGTATTACTGTGTGAATATTTCACCTTTTTCATTATAATTATTCTTCAAGAACAAGTGTTATTATTTCCTTTTAACACTTTAATTTCAATAATTTTTACACATTTCTGAATTAATAATTTTAATAATTTGACAGAGGAGTCACCAACAAGAAGTCACCTGATCGTTTTGCAAAATCCAAAAAAGTAAAATGATTGTTTCACAATTATATTATAACAATTACATCCATAATACTGTACCTACAACTTCCATGTTGTTTTCAACCATAACTTTTTTTCATTTGTTGCAATAGCTGTCTGACAAATTGACACCAAATGAGTGATAAGGAATATACTACACCGGTATTCTGATATGGTTTCCTGTTCCTCCTTTCTTCACATACTATTACAACTAACACATGAGTGGCAGCAGGTTGACGTTTCTTCTTAAACAGGTTTTTCAAATAGTCAAGGACACCTCGATTTTGTTAAAAATCTCTAACAAACTTCTCGAAGTCCAAGAACTCAGGCCTCAAGAGATCTAACAGGTCATTGATATACAAGATGAGATGTTGTGCTTGCTCAAGCAATTTACTGTACTCAACAACTTCCCAGTTCAATCCTTTATAAAGTCTCTTCTGGTGTGTTACCTTTGTCAAACTTGGTCTCATAAGCCTTGACTGCACTTTTAAAACCTTGTGCCAGAAATTCTTTATCGGTAAACCCATCCAGAACTTTTTTAGCAAACAACTGACTCTCAGTGGATGAGTGGGTATTGTCAGCACATTGGTGTACTTCGTGGATTCGGGCTTCATACTTTTGGCTGAAGTTTGCCCAATTTCCCATCACCATTCCATTCACCATTTGTTGATTCTTGCAATGCAGCTTTTAAGTCAGTTCCATCAGCTTTAACCCAGAAACGTCCAGATTTAGAATACTTTCAGTGATGGTACCTGAATTTTTAACAGCAGTAGATATAATAAGTTACACATAATTTATCTATACTCTCAGGCCAGCCAAAACTAGCCAGGACTTTTTCCCTTGACTGAAGGTTATCATCTGGCATCAGCTACAAAACTATATACAGTTGGTCTGTGAAAGGGTTAAAACAGTAATGGTGCAATACATAGTTGAATTAAGTTTGGCTAGCCTTTTAATAAAATAATAATAATTATGCTATACCTGAACTTCTAGTTTCACACTATATTCAGAGCGTTTCATGTCTTCACATCTTGTTACTTTGCCAACACATGCAACATTGACGTGTGCCTGAAATAATTAAAAAAACTCCAGTTTACAAAACATTACTGTGCTATGCAGTTTAGGAGCCATTATTATATACAAGTATATTACACATCCTGGTTGGACAAGGCTTGTTGTTTTCAGAGATTTCCATAGACAGACAGTGAAGTAATTGTACCATTATAGCAATGCACTAGGAAACTAACAGTATTACAATAAACATTCTACCATCTTACATGAATTGGAATTTTCACGTTGTCACGTGACACATTACTCCACATCAGGCCTTTAAATAGACGGTTAAAGCGTTGGCCAAATTCAGAAACCATTACAGAGTGCCATAAATCATAATCTTGTGGCATCGATATCTGTATATTACAAATGTAATAGAAATAGAATGCACATATACATATTAATTATTACATGTTCAATATACCATTTTTATTATTGAAGCACGTTTTCGCAGACATGACAGCAGTACATTATGTACATGTACAGGTAGAATAATAAGATAGTCCTCAAATTTTATAGATATAGTTCTATTTACAGTGTAATATTTATTTTTTAATACAACACTCAATGCACATATAGCAAAATATACATATCACAAATATCCAAACCTGCTGTGTGTTGGTACATGTAAAGAATTTAACTTGATATTCAACGAATCCAAAAGGCATTCGACCAATTGGCATAAGAGTGTCTGTACCATCTGGCCTCGTTACACCAACACATTGAGCAAACTTTATCAGTCGGTTTTCCTTTCCTGCATTCTGTAGGTTTTTCATGGCTTCCAGTGAAAGGGAGACATATTTTGAGGCATTTGACTTGATACCATGGGATTTGGCAAGACTTGCAAATAAACTGTCAGCACCTTTCAGAATCTCATGTCCTAGCTGTGCACACATTCTGGAAAGCAGCTTGCTCAATGATTGAGCACCATCCTTCTCTACTAAAAGCTCACAAAGTTCAAGGATCTTTATTTTAATCAGATCAACATCATTCACACAAGTTGAACCGGTATAAGCCACTTTCTGGGAATGAACATTTTCATCAACATCTTCATAATCTATGCTGTAGAGCTAACCTTTCTTTTTTAACACATTTACAATTCTTGAGCGAATGGAAGTAACTACACAAACAGAGAAGTTACTTTCTCATATAATAATCTATATATACTGTAAAACAACAAAATGTTCAGGGCAAGAATAAAGGTGGAATTGAACCAACTTCACACTAATGATATAAAATATACACCATTAGTATGCTCACCAGAAGCACTCATTATAGCCCCTCGACATTCTACCAATATTTATCAACACACGTACATCAACAGTATATATAATACATGTGTATTATATTTATATTCACTGACTAGATTATATATTTTTACCCAGAGTATTCATACCAGTTCTGGTTATTGTTCCACAGGATTTACTTAAAAATGTACGTGCTTCTTCCCAGTAAGGATTATTTACTCAAAGTGAAGGCCATTCATTGTCAGTATTTTGAAGGTAAAGCATTATGTAATGCCACAAATTGGGCCAAAGGGGAGTCTTACTCGTGCGACCATGGCGGTTGTCACATTCGTCGCTCACTGCAATCCGACAGCTAAAACACAAATTCTCTTGTTAGTGTTTACATAAATTGACTAGACGGTTTATAGTAAAAGACCAACACAATATATAGATGCAGGACAAATCATAACATGCATAACCAATTGGCAATTAGGACTCCTCGAAGCCTGGTGAAAAGAAAACATAAATTAAACGGTCTGCTTAAGATACGCTCGTTAATACCTCTTCAAAAGAAAATGACAATCGTCGTGGATGTTCGGGACGTTCATGCTTGGCTTCTGCACGTAACTGCTAGTCCTTCTTTGGAGTATCTCCGCTAGGTACGCGATTCCTCTTCTCACTGCTTCTGTCAGACGCCATTTCAAACAATACAAATAGTGATGTATTTTAATGACAAAATACGCACAAAAAGAAAAGAGACTTATCCCGGTTTAAGAAACTAGCTACAATATACTTTGGATCGAAACACTCACCTTGGAATAATTTCGAATTCACCCAATGAAATGAGTAGAAAATGTGGCATGTCATCTTTATCTCCAAGCTTGGTCACATAATTTCAAATTAATAATAAATTAAAGACATAATTATCAATTACCACGCCAAATTCCGATTGTAAGACAAGAGGAGATACGACGCCATGTTGTCTTGCTCTACGAACTTCGTCGCAAAGCATCGTCGCAAAGCGTTTTTCCATTCTCTCTGAGACATTCCCTCTGAGACATTCCCTGACAAGTACAAACACTGATATGTTCTGTGTTTGGGTATCCTACCCATTCAATTTCAGCTTGTTCAAGATCATTAAGCATAAAACTTTCATCCATATTTATAAGAAATTGACAAAGCGTGAAATCTTGAGACAGAAGACTTGGTGTAGCATTAACTAAACGTGATGTAAACAAATCCGAGCGCAATGCGCAAAATTGACTGCAGATGCCCTTTAAACTAAGTAATTTGTAAATCTGTCATTTATTTTCAAATCTTTTCTTTAATCCGATATTCCATACGAATATATAAAATGTAACGATTCGAAGTTAGAATAATGTAGTAGACGATTATAGTTAACGTCTTAGAGCACTACCAATATTATTATAGGAACACAACATCATTTCCTGCAGAACGCACAATTAGTATTGTCCTATTCGGCATATATTTCTTTTTGTAATTAATCACGTGACACTACATTCCGCAAATAACGGTCTGCCATTGCACATGATGCAATCTTGGCAACAAAGCAAGCCCTAAAAGCTCAATAGGCGAAACTAAGAAGACTTGAAAATAAGGTGATTATTATTTACAATGAGCTTGATTTATGGTTTTCCTCAGATAAAAAAGGTGTGCCAGTTGTATAGTACCTATACTTGGACATTCTAAAGAGGTTGTCGGAACATGGGTAAAATTTATCCGAGTCATACCGTAAATTATTATACCTAACCATAGGTAAGTTATCCTTCAAATTATAGGTAACACCCAGATATCGAGTGGAACAGCTACAAAACGGCGGTCAGAAACACTGGAAATCTCAGCAAAAATTCGATGGGGCAACAAAAGAAAATGCTTCTCCTGCTTTGTTTGGTTTGGTTGACACATTGTACACTAAATTCTCTAACAAAGACTTGGTCCCAGCATTATTAAGTAAATAAACATTTGCAAGCAGATTTTACCCACAATTTATAATCAAGTCCATACATTTGAAGATTGAGATCATGTTAATGTACTAGGTGTAATGTTCCAGGTTTATTGCCTTCAATAAGTTTATGCCATATGTAAACTCCATTGATCTTGAGAAAGTGTAACAGAGTTTTCTGTAAGATTCTGGATGACAAAAATGCAGGGCCATACTCAGAAAACTTTACAGGGGTATAAGCTCACTTCAACCAACTGATGCACAAGCTTGTACCCACTACATCCTATCGATCAAATCTTATCAAAATATTATCTTTCTGATGGGTGCCTACTAAAATTACCCTGGTCAGCTGGTGAAATGGTTAATTAGTCTATATGTCAATAATGCGCTCTCAATACAGAATGAAAACATGATATTTTAATAAATTTGTCTTTAGGGTTCTTTCGTTGATTACATTTACATATAAACAAAACATTTAACATCAACATTAGATTTGTGAGTCTTAAATTTGGTAGTTTGAAATTAATTTAAACTGATAGTGATAAGTGCTAAAAATTAATGATTCTACTTGTCCGTGTCAAATCAAACACGTCTAAAATATAACTTATGCTGAATGAAACTCATAAAAGGATTTTGGGGGGTGTCCCACCCACCCACACACCCCATCTCTCTGGGCCTGCAAAAATGTAGATGTTTTCTGGACTTGGAGGATTATTTACAATTACTGGCTTATTTATCTCACTTTGGAGAATGAGGCAGGTGAACTTCTTCTCTAGTTCAATGAACCAGACATTTTCCAAGTAGTTTTAGTGATGGAGCACCATTTGGGAAATATTAGTGCTTGTGCTTCAGTGCATTTTTGTGCTTGTGCTTCAGTGGTGGGGAAAATGTGCAAAAGGGTCCCGTTGGCCATTGGCCCGCCCTGACAGCTGTTAGCACAGAAGACTTTAGACAAGATTTCTCTCCAAGGCATGGTGATACCATGATAGCCTGATGGGATGTTTAATTGTGACTGGGAAGGGATTAATGTTGTATCACTTTGCATCTTTTCGATCGCATCTGATCAGAATTAAAGGGGAACTCCAGTCAAAAAACAAATTACTTTTAAATAAAACGCCTTTTAGTATAATGTTTAGAAATGTTAATAGTTTTACGATATATACCCTTGTACTTGAGAAATAACGTTTTCATTCTCGTATTTTATGCTTCTGGACGCCGCCATTTTCGAGTTTGCTCGATGGCTTAGATTGATGTACAGCAGGAATTTCTTTATCTATTGGAAATTGAAAAGAAAACACCTGCTGAACATAGAGTTTGAGCCATCGAGCAAACTCTAAAATGGCGGCGTCCCGAAGCATAAAATACGAGAATGAAAACGTTATTTCTCGATGTACAAGAGCAGATATTGTAAAACTATTAACATTTCTAAACATTATACTAAAAGGCCTTTTATTCAAAAGTAATTTGTTTTTTGACTAGAGTTCCCCCTTCAAGGGATTTTCAAATAACTAAAAGTAAAATATAGGACTTACATAATTACAGTTCTCGATATTACACATGTACATGTGATTTAGCCAGAGCCAAAATCGAGTCGCCAGTCCGTCTCAAATTGTGGGCATACTTGGCATTTCAATAAAATTATTGAAAATAATATTGTCAATTGTGTTACACAATGTTGTAGTGAATGTGGGAGAGCTCGAAGTAGACATTGTCTATCATCAATTAATGTTTGTGGAATTGATAATTATACTTACGATGCTTCTTCGTACCACTTTGAGATTCCGTGCAAATTTCGTCTTTTCTAAAAAAAGATAAACCGAAGTTTTAAAAGTTTTTGAAAAAAATAACTGATAGCTCGCACATTACGCAACAAGTACTTTGAGAGGCAAGAAGTCAAGTTTTCGTATAGTTTCGCTAATCGTGTACGTTAATTTGTAAGATAATAAAGGTTTTCTAACTGTTTTGTATTAATCGTGGAATCGTTATCGACTTCAACGGAACAATGAAGTTGTGGCAGTTGTATGAACTTCTATAGTCTCTATACGTTGACACAGTAAAAATCATTAAGAAGCGAATTACTTACCTAATCACTTTCCTCCGTTTATTAACAGGCTCTCCATTATTTGGAATCTCAGTTACTTCCTCATTCCCTATATCAATATGTTGTATCTGTTAACCTCAGATATTACAGCTATTCATTTGCTAACACTAAACACACACACACCTATTAATCAACTAACAATATCTGGGCATACAGCAGGAATCAATACCTGGAAGTTGAGGAATAGCTCAAAGCAGCACATGCCTTTTGGGAAGTCAGTGCCAATTGAAAAGAAAATCTTGACATATAATTGCTTTGAAATTGATTGCATGAATTTGCTCTTCAATTTTGCAAGATTCACTGAGTTTCTAAGGGTCAATTCCCAAATCACCTTCACAAAGGGCACTGGGGCAGCAGGACTTTTTTTTCCTTCACTGGTGGGGCAGTGGAAAGGGCCCACTGGGGCAAATGCCATGGCTTGTAAGTTTCCCCAATAGAGGAAAGCATGTCCTGAGCAGCAGTGTTCTGAATGTGGTATGTGAGGTACCTTTTACATCAAATGGTGACAATAGAGAGTAAAGTTTATAGTGAGATGGAAAAGGAGGTTAAATTTAAATTTCCAGAGTTTCCAAATGACATAAAAATGCTGCCATTTTTAGTATTTTTAGTGAGAGTTATCAGTTAGTGCTACATATTTTACTACTTTTGGAACTGTAAGCATGTATGATTGGGATGATCCCATTGGGGCTTTTGGATCCGTTCATACTGATAAATGAAAACCTTGGAATTATACAGATAGTGTTAAAATGTCTAAGCATAAGAAAATCACTGAGTTTCTCTCTTCTAAAAACAGTTGCCATGGGTTTAAGCCTTTAATTGGAAGTTTATTGACAGAGCTCATGTTGAACCCCTTCATCCTAAAAATAATGCTTCCTAAAAATAATGCTTGTCAACAACTTTTTAATCTTATTATAAAGGAAAGCCAGAGGAAATGAAACATCTCTGCCTCAACCACAAACTTTGAATTTGTTCCTCATTGCTCTCCTTTTCATAAACTTGTGACCTCTCTGAAGGAAAAGTATAAGCTTGTTTGTATTGCCAAAAGGTGAAAAGATGTCTCGTTGATTTCTGCAAAACTTCATGTTCTTTATTGATGCTATAAAGAGACCATATGATTCAAACACGAAAACTTTGCAAATTCATATTTGTGCAAATTTGGTTGCAATTACGACAGCATGTAACAATATTTTCATGAGTTGTGCATGTTAATGAACAAGATGTTACTGAGCTCAAACAACACTGTTCAAATTTCTTGTGTACAATCTTTATTTAATACAGTAACACCTACTACCTGGACTATTGGGCATATTATACCTGTTAGTGCATTTCAAGTGTTTGAGAAATACAAATTAGAAATGCTGTTTCTATGGAAGGAAGGGAAGCAAAGAATATGGCTATTCGGAGGTAAAGTCGGAACGCAAATTCTGACCAAAGGTGGAAGCAAATCATTTGGCATGAATTTGTTCATCTGATTTGGCTTTCTACAAAGGGACATGATGTGAGGGATAGTTAAACGCAAGCAGGTGTATATATCTTAAGGGTTGCAAGTCTGTTCTGGTTGCATACTTTTTGTCTGAAAATATTAACCCTTTGTTTGATAGTTAATGTTTGAAAGTATTTGTGTTAGATTATACATTTTCTCATTCATTATTAATGAAATAATTCATGAGAAAATTCAAAAGAAATTAATATTTGATAAATATCTGTAAATCTGTAACAGATTTCTCCTAATATTCATAAACTTTATTTTCGTTTTACTCGGCTAAAATAGCTCATAAAATCACCAAATTAGTTGGTTAACAGGCCTGATAAGCGCCGGTCATCGGACAATGACCGGCAGCAAATTGCTGTTTTCTTGCACGTTTGTGCAAGGTTTCATGTTGCACGAGAACTTTGACCTTGTATATAACCAAATGTTCTCAGGGGAATACGAAATACAAGTGCATTTCATGCGGTGTCTGTATTTGTCAGGTTTGTTCTTTACAAGCAACAAGTGAGAACAACAGTGAGAGGCGTGTGTACTGCAAAGATCTGCCAAGTAGAGATCATCTGATGACAGCCGTGGTGAAAAATCAACAAGTACTTCTAGAAAGAAAGGGTCTTTAACCAGTTACTTTTTCTTACCAAAAACGAGAAAGACAATAGATGATACAGTAAGCGTGAATGAGAAGAAACCAGACGACAATGTCGCTGACAAACAAAGATATGAATCCAAGGAAAAGACAGCAAAACTACTGGTAACTGTAGAGACTGTCGAAAAGAAATGGAAAGAGTTAGGCAAACAAATGGCTTGAGTGTGACAGAGAAAACAAGCATGCTGTAAATCTAAGATGTAAAGTATACAAGAAATACGAAAGTTATCTGGGATGAAATTCTTCAGAAGAGACTGGATAATCAGGTCATGCAACTACGGAACATCCAATGCTTAAATCATGCTTAAAGTGAGCCATATGAGTATGCAATGAGAAGGTACATGCATGAGGAAGAAGGAAAAAGTGGGGTTAGAAAGACATAGCCTTATAGAGGGTATAAACTACATGAGCGAGAAAGAAAAATCCCTAATTCAGATGACATACGTAGTAGCAAGAAACTATTAAGTAATTCTTGGTTTATTTTCCATAGATTCCTGATAGACAGTTTGTTAGACTGGTTTGGGGGATATATTGGGGCATCTAAAAGACATCCATTGCCTTGCTGTGTTTATAACAGTATTCGAACCTATCCAACTGAAGCTAAGCAAAATTAACAAGTCTATGGAAGATGAGTAATTTAATATTGTTGTAAGGCCAATAAGAAAAATAGTTGTTTTGTCAGCTGGGATCCTAATCACTTGGCTGTACTGTTGCACTGTTCGTTTCTGTGTCCCTTTCTTGGATTGCCACACTTTCTGCACATAGGGGCTTTTCTTCTTCTGCCAACAACAGCGGTCGGATGCAATATTTCTTGAAGTTCTGCATTTGTTAAAAGTAATATACCTATATTAATCTAGGTAAAACAATGTTGAAGGTAGGATACTCGTTTTAGTATTGGATTGAGTGCTGAGTTCCTAAGTACTTATAGGTGCTAAAGCTCAGATTGCTTTGTATTGTTTTTCTCATAGGTTATTATCACATGTTTAAATACCAGAACAGGTTGGAGGGCTGTCTCTTTTTCTTGTCTAGAATTGTATTTATTTTTTGAAGTTTGTATGGAAACATGCTGTGTAGGGCCGGGCCTCAGGTATCTCGTCATTCAGCTCATTCTTTGTACTTTTCAACACTCCCTTGGTGTTGTAGTCATGGTTTTGTAGAGTTCAGCAACATAATCTGATAAAAATATATAAATTAAACTCCAAAAATTGTTACAGTAGGTAGCATTTTTATTCGGTGAATTTGATAGTAATTCATTGAGTTATACCATAGTTCTGGATCACTTTCGCTTCTAACTGTTGCCTCTCCCTCTTTGAATTTGGGGTATGTCACCTAAACCTTGGATTTCCATACATATCAACTTTGGTTTTTCGATTAAGATTATAGTTGAAGTGGATGGCAGCAAGGGTAGTTATGAAAAATACGACATTACATTTTTATTAATTACAGAGTCACGAACATGCATGTGAAATAATAAATGGGCACTTTATTCCGTATAAACACTTCATTTTTTGTGTCTGTTGGTGAAGCTAAGGGAAACCAACTACTGTTACAAGTAGTCCAGGTGCTGTCACTGACCTGCATAACATCCCTAAGTAAGAGTATGCCAGCATTTTGGGGGGAAATTAGTTGAGTACAGAGTGATAACCCTCCAAGCAGATGGTCTGTATAAGGGGATGCCTGCTTTATATCCTTTAACAAGGAACATTTACTCAGTGATTCAACTAACTTCTCATATGCAATGGACCACCCTGTAAAAATGCACCAAACTAATTCAAACCTTAGATGCTGAAAACTGTAGCTATTAAAATGCTATTCAAGTTATTGGGTCTGCCCTAAAACAACATTGTCGACCAAACACGTGGGGTGGTAATTAGACCATGGGCACATAGAGCTGATTAGGCAGATGAATTTGGCAACTTTTTGTGACACCAGAGAGATCATCAGTCTCGTTCCCAGACCCAAAATGCATAGGGTCTGGGCACGAGATTGAAAGGTCACCATATTTGGCAATCTCGTTCCCTGATCTTTGTAAATCAAAATGGCGGAAAAGAGAACAGCCGAAGAACTTGTGAATCTCCAGGTTTTTTCTGAATTCTCCAGTTTTTTGGGCTCCATTTTCAAAAATCCCCAGGTTTTTAGTCCCTTTAGGTTGAGAGGTCTGTTACCCCTTGCTTAGCTTTGTTAACACCTTTCTGACTTAGGCTATGGCGATGTGTGCATCCACATTAATTCAGTATTAGTCCCACATTTTATGTTCTAGGCAAACTGTAATAAAAAAGCGACTTGACAAACATTTGTTATGCACCAAATGCTTGCCTCTCCATCTCGTATGGGGCACCACCGGCACGCTCTATTCGAGATGGTTAAGACGGGGACTACTTCATGTATGCCGATTTTTGTGTCTTGACACAAATTTTGGTTAGGATTATAGTTGTGTTGGGGACAGGCTTACATGAAGTAACCAGCTTTAGGCATACATGAAGTACCTGCCGTTAAGACAGGCACAGTGCATTTTTTAAGGATTTCTCAGTGGTGGGGCAAATGTGCAAAAGGGTCCCGTTCGCCATTGCCCCGCCCTGACAGCTGTTAGCACAGAAGATTTTAGACAATATTTCTCTCTAAGGCATGGTGATACTGTGATAGGATGTCTAATGACTTGGGAAGGGATTAATGTTGTGTCACTTGGCATCTTTGCAATCGCATCTGCTCAGAATTAAAGGGACTCTAGTCAAAAAACAAATTACTTTTAAATAAAAGGCCTTTTAGTATAATGTTTAGAAATGTTAATAGTTTTACGATATATACTCTTTTGTACTCAAGAAATAACGTTTTCATTCTCGTATTTTATGCTTCTGGACGCCGCCATTTTCGAGTTTGCTCGACGGCTTAAGATTGATGTACAGCAGGAATTTCTTTATCTATTGAAAATTGAAAAGAAAACACCTGCTGAACATATAGTTTGAGCCATCGAGCAAACTCTAAAATGGCGGCGTCCAGAAGCATAAAATACGAGAATGAAAACGTTTTTCTTGAGTACAAAAGAGTATATATCGTAAAACTATTAACATTTCTAAACATTATACTAAAAGGCCTTTTATTTAAAAGTAATTTGTTTTTTGACTAGAGTTCCCCTTTAAAGGGGGTTACAGACCGTTCTGCGCATGTGCGGGGTTTGTTTACATCTTTGTTTTGATCTACATTAATTATATAACATGACGTACCTCACCCAATTCGTTGTTGCCGTCACGGCGGACGAACTGGAAGAGAGCTTCACGCTTGACGAGTTTGAAAGGAGTCGGATATAGGAGGTCGCGCCATTGCCTAACGTAGATAATATTACTACATGTACATGTCGCAGCCACTGTCTTCGAGAAAAAGGACGAAATTTCTGCCCGTGCAGAAGCCTAAATCTAAATGTTTTTTGTTCAAGCACGTGGCCATGGAGAAGACTTCACCGGATGCTGCATGAACAATAGGAGAGTTCAAGAAAGCGACAGTGATAAGATGGTAAGTTCATTGATTTTCTATTGTATTTTAAGTCTATGTATGTTTTGAATCCAAGTATATACAACTTATTTTAACTATGGACTACAATCTTTGTAGTGCGCGACGCTAATAATTTCTCATACTCGACATAACGACACTGCGCGCGCAACAATTGTATTGTTTCATGTGGTCGTTCTTTTCTGTTTTGTTTGCGCAAAAAGTAATTGAGTTATCCATTTATTGTCAGAGTAGTTGATGTTCAACTTTGTTTAAAACTTCCAATCGGAAGGTGAATGGTGATCCAGCAACAGTTGACAAATACCTGCCCAAAAATCGCCATTAACCAGATTGAAGTCTAGGTTTCCAAACCTAAATTTGTGTTTGGAAATTGAAGCATCAATAGTGAAGCGCACAGTTACTATTTATAGACCAAAACTCAGACAAACAAACCAAATTTGAATCTCAAGGGATTCCTAAATAGCCATTTGCTATTGTTGGGAATGCAAGAATAAAATATAGACTCAGACAAACACAAATACTGACATATGTGCGCTATTCATTTATATATGTTGACGTGACAATATAAAAGTGTCATTTTTATTGCATTTGCGCTATAAGAATATTTGGCATCTTGTTTACTTTCTCGCTCTGCGGATTCTGATTTCGCCATGCAAATAAATGAAAGCCAGGATGAAGGGGAACAAGTCAGGGGGAGAGGTAGAGGAAGAGCAAGAGGACAAAGAAGAGGTGCAAGACGAGGGCGTGGAAGAGGGCAACTGGTGGGAGAAGAGAATGCTGCTGAAAATCAACCCAACCATGAGCAACAATTGGTGGTCAAAAAATTTAACCCTTAAATGTTTTTCAGTGTTTTAATTTTCAATTTATTGTAATTGCATGCACCCTCAATCCCCACATACCTGGCATTGTGCCCCACCCACGTTCAAAGAGAAAAATATTTAGACGATATTATCTATAGGTAAACATTTTGTTTAATTTGGAATTAGTCCTGAAAAGGCTCATTACAACAATCACCATATTCTAATATTTCATATCCTTTTTAATCTATTTACTAATGATGAGTATCTCCACATTTCAGAATCTAGTGGAAGCCATGAATGTTGACACCCTGAGAAGACTTGCATTAGAGCTTCTTCAGCCAGCAGCGTTTGCTGATTTGGTGAATGGGGAAATGGCAGGTGGAAATGGCAGGTGGGATGGAGTTCCACAGCCAAACCCACAACCTGAAAACAACCTTCCTGAGTGGTGTAAATGTGGATATTGTATCGCTATGCCCACTCAGGAGGAAAACAAATGCTGTACACAAACAAGACGGCCCTGCATCTCCAGAACTTCTCTGTTTCAACAACTTATTCTTGACGGCAATGTTTTAGACATTGCCATGCGGTACAGAGAGCATGTTCTGGTTCTAAACAATGTAAGAAACAATGAAAATTTTCGCCATGCAGCATACCGACAATACGTGTTATGGCAACATGGACGTTTAGGAAGGGGAAACAGGCGGGTTGTACCAAGCTGTTGTGTTCTTGCCATATGTACTACCTAACGCGGTTTGTACACAGGATATAGGCCTGCAAGATTGTAAATATTTAATGTACTCTACATTTAAAACTGTAGAGGTTATTTTGCTGACTTAATTTCCACAATAAAACTAGTACTAACCCTTACTCAAAGCCTAGTTATACGTAATATATCAGGAACGAGAAAGCATTCTTTACCATGGTATCAAACGAGGCCATAGGTTGAGTTTTTTGACAACATTGAGGTGCCTTGAGACCGTAGTAAGACTGCTTTATCATTCTTGATACAGCTGCTCAAACGAATCAGTATTTTAAGTTGATTTGAAAGTTGGCTGATTTCCTTTGTTTTATCTTTATGAATAATTAATTTGAGAACCTCAGATAAATTGTAAATCCTTTTTAGTTCAGATTATGACAAAAGAGGTGAGCAAAATAACTTTTCTCCATTTATAAGTATAATGAATATTTCATATTCTTGGCAAATAGTTTGGCCCTGATAACATTCAAAGTGATGCCATTCCAAGGGAAATTCCTTGAAGTGTAGGGCTGTTTCGCTCTATGTCAGAGCTCATCAGCATGCCTAGGAAACATTGATAACATCAGTGAGTCGGACACGGACAGCCTGACCCATTGGTAGGGTCTGGGGGTTTGAAATCAGAGTTTTCCTTCTCCTAGGTGGACTGCCTACCAAAGTTTATGAGCTCCACCTACCCAGAACTTACTAGTGAAGGTGTGAAAGGCGAGTATCTGGTGTCTTAAAACCTTAAGACACCAGACACTCGCCTTTCACACTTTTGCTAGCAAGTTTAAAGTAGTTAGCAAAGGAGTTTGGCTATAGTTATTAAAATATTGACTGATGTGCTTCAACAAGTGATTTTACTGAAGGAGGGATAGCAGATATGTTGGGAGCAATAATTCTTGTGTCTTCACTTAGGATACCAATTCTACTATCCACTGTTCCCTCAGAACTGGCCTTTTTCTTAAAAACATCCAGGAGAAGTTTAGGGATAACCATACAGTTTCGGCATCAGAACTCGCACAGGACACCATCGTTGTGTCCTCTTGCACTCAATTCTATAATTGCATGTCAAATAAATGACTGTGCAGTAGGTAAAATGAAATATATTAGACATGCAATAAGTTACCTTGGTTGCTGGTGCTCTAACTCGGTGATGATTATAATCTAATGCCACAAGTTGGTTTCTTGCCCAGTATACAACAAATCTGTAGATAAAATAGACATCTTAAAATACAGATAAATACACACAGTATATTCATTAACCATTTTATTTCTAAGTAATTGTTTAAAAAATTTTTCTAACTAATTGTTTAGAAATTTATTTTTGCTACCAGAACCGTTATTAGGGTTGAAAACATAAGGTTGACCACACAAATTACGCATACCGGTACTTACGAGTAAGAGTGGCGCTTGGGGGCGTACATCAAAATGTGATTATGGAAGGACTCTAGAAAGCCAGTGTAACTTGGGAGATTATATTATAGAAAATAAACACATGCATAAATATAAGAAAATGTCAAATTGAACAATAATTTTATCAAATAATTAGATTGGGGGGGGGGGGGGTTGTTATAACAAAGCTTCAACCTGGGCAAGCTAATATCAGTACCTGAAGTTTGTGTAGTATCCAAGTGTGTTGAGGAACCGTGTATCCAAAACAATCTTGGTCAATCTTTATGTGCAGGAGATTCTTTCTTCAACCATGGCTTTCTCATCATGGCCACATTTTCCTCCATTAACACCTTCCTCTAAAACCCATTCGTGTTCATCAACCACATGATGTAATATGCCTATCCATTTATCCTGTTCAACAAGCACAGTTTACATAGATTATACATAATGCATGTGTGTGTATTTGTTACTGTAATATTCATTGTACTGTATAATGCACAATTACAATCAAACCGGATGCTCTTGTATTGTCAATATTGCAATCTTTACCAGGAGGTTGATCAAGCAAGTTGCAGATGAATATGTCGACAAACAGTGCTAATTTTTAAGACAATTATGAAAGTTACTCTGTTGACCTACTTACTTGATCAACATCTTACTCAAGTGTCCAATGATGCAAATGCATTATTATAATATTGAATATGAAGAAACATCCAGTTTGACTGTAACGTGTAGTAATATCAATATTCATAGCCAATCTTGCCTTGAGATCTTTTACATCATTACCACAGTTTTTGGAACAATACCAGAAATTATTTCGGATAGATGGTGCCCAAAATACCAGATCTTGATTGGCTTTTGCAGCCTAAACAATAAAGGTAATACAATTTTATATATGACTGGATTCATTTGTTTCCATTTATTGGTACTTTTGACTTTGCATAACAGGTTGTTAATCAAAGACTTACAGCATTGATTTTCTTGGCTATGTTTTTTCCTCCATGCCAAACATCATTCTGATGCTTGACATTCTTGTACTTGTCATCCCTTTCTATATCATAGTTACATAACTGACATTTGACACTTATGGATACTTACTCATCAGTGCTGAATTTCAAGGTGCCCATCAGTCACTACCTCCTTCACAACTATTGGTGATGTCAGCAGCGTATCCATTCCTCTTTGAAAACCAATTCTTTCCATGTTATTGCTCTTTCCAGCAGCTTCTCTCACATCCACAATATCCATTTGGAGAATTGTATTATCATGCATATCTGCCAGGCTATATGTACAGTATTGTGAAGAGTGACCAGGCGAGTCATTTCTTCCATCACCACTTAAGATGACATCTTTGCCAGCCCTTTCGTTCCAAAGATCTTGCTTATATTGTTCCCAGAACTCGTTGATTGCAGGGGCGATGTACAACTGCTGATACTGGTTAAACAGTGTAGATGAAAAATACTGCAGATTACAGAAATTGAACATCAACCGCACTTTGGTATATGAATTTCCAGACAACAATAAAGCAGATGCAAGCATGAGATTGCCTGCTCTGATTTGGTCACAAGATGGTTGAGCTGACCACCTTCCACCAAAATGGCCTGCAGGATACCACAAGGCATCTACCAACACAAGTCTTCCGGTACTCCAAAAGAAGATCACAATCAAGTCGTTTACAAACACTGCCATGTAAAGCTGTCAGCAATGACATGAGAGTATCTGTAAAGACAATGGATTTTTCCATTTTAATAGCTTCTGGTGTCACTTCTTCCACAGTAGATGTATATCCAGTTGCTGTAACACTGACAGTTCCCCCTTCAGCATCCTCAGGCTCTTCTCCACCATTACCATCAATAACAGTATTAAATATATCCTCCTCCAAGGAGGTTTTTTCCAGAAGAGACCTAAAATTAATTTAACCATATTACTTGTAGGGTGGTCACTGGTATTGAACTTAAATGTTATAGTCAAACTGAGTGTTATCTGGAACTTGTTTATAATACACGTGTGCTTAGAACAAGAGTATCTGAGCTCTATAAACTTTCAATTTGTGTTAACAATTGACAATCAGATTATGATGGATTCAACATACAATAGATGACATGTTTAATCTGAAGCAAATCATCAGAAGACACAATAAGGCACTTCATCTCTAATACAGTCAACATACCATAGACGACATGTTTAATCTGAAGCAAATCATTATCAGAAGACACAATAAAGCACTTCATTTATAATACAGTCCCATAAAAGAACCCCAACTCCCACATAACGAGGGACTGATTCATTAAAATACAGATTCAAATAAACCAGGTAAATTTGACATGTTTACACCGGGTCATTACATTTGCCATGAGTTTGTTGTGATTTACAATCTTTTGGATGTCTACACTGGCCAACAGAAAAAGCAAGTAAAAATATTTTGGTACATGTCTGGCCAATACATGTTTACACTGTCAAAAAGTATGCCTATGCCAAAGCCTTGCATGTAAACATGGCTTTAGTCACAATTTACACACAAAACATTTCCAAACTGGTTACTAATTTGTTTATAATTTTTTTTATATGTACGCCAATTTTCAAACAATACAATAATAAAGAATACAACAAAATATACAAAATTCCATTTTCTTCCTCGATACTCTCATTGATGGGAGAGAGAGAGCGTTTGCAGACATTGTCTCATCGTCCTCCTCATTACTATCGTCACTTTCTGCAAGTAGGTCTCCTTCGCTGGCCGTGAAAGTTTCTTCGAATTGAAGAGGATTTGAAGATCTAACATTAAACGATAGATAAGAACAATGCTTAAAATACATTGGATAATCACGAAATCCGTGTTGTTGAATTGAACAAACCTTGAACTAAAAGACTTCATAGATAAAGGTGAGCTATCACACAACAATCTTCGACATTTACAGCTTGAAGCTGACGGTCCTGGGGTAGAGGTCATAACTATAGAAAAAGAAGTCACGTTATAAATAAATGTAAACATATCAGTGGATACTAATACAAAATATTAAAATTAGGTAACTCACTTGGTGAAGGAAAATAACGACTAATTTTAGGGATTTCCGACTTGCTTGACAAATCTATTGTCTCCTCGGTCTGAGTTTCCACATGGCTGAAAATTTCGAAGAAAAATCCGACATCAAAACGTATAACAAAAACAGAAGATCTTTTAAAGATCAAAAGTTTTGTTGTATCAGTAAAATGCTTACCACTATTGACTTTTCAATTCCCGTGAGGATTTCGTAGCTTCGTAGAAATCGAGAAGCATTTCGGCAAGATCCTCGTCGGTCTTCACATTATTTTCTTCTCTAAATTCCCTCCATCTTGTGAACGTTTCAAACAAATACACTCTCGAAGCATCCCTTCTGGTATAGTATTCTTTCCCACTTGTTTTTTGTCTCGATTGCCCATACTAGACGGATTCGGATTCGCTCATCTTGTTCGATACTGCCGATAGATTGTGGTGAAAACAACGCGCATTACTTATCTGGTCAAACTGGGAACGATAAAGCACATCCGGTGGAGGCTCTGCTATAAAAAAAACCCCGCAGAACGCACTGTAACCCCCTTTAAGGGATTTTCAAATAACTAAAAGTAAAATATAGGACTTACATAATTAAAGTTCTCGATATTACACCTGTACATGTGATTTAGCCAGAGCCAAAATCGAGTCGCTGCTCAGTCTCAAATTACTCTTCGAATGATTTTGTTTTATAAAATGTGGGCATATTTGGCATTTCAATAAAATTATTGAAAATAATATTGTCAATAAATTTTGTGTTAACAATGTTGTAGTAAATGTGGGAGAGCTCGGAGTAGACATTGTCTATCATCAATTGTGAAGAATTAATGTTTGTGGAATTGATAATTATACTTACGATGCTTCTTCGTACTACTTTGAGATTCCGTGCTAATTTCGTTTTTCTTAAAAAAGATAAACCAAAGTTTTAATAAAGTTTTTGACAAAAATAACAACTGACATTTGTTCCATGATGATGAATGTTCAGCAGGCCGTGACGCAGGACAACTCGCACATTACGCAACAAGTACTTTGAGAGGCAAGAAGTGAAGTTTTCGTATAGTTTCGCTAATCGTGTACGTTAATTTGTAAGATAATAAAGGTTTTATAACTGTTTTGTATTAATCGTCGAAACGTTATCGACTTCAACGGAATAATGAAGTTGTGGCAGTTGTATGAACTTCTATAGTCTCTATACGTTGACATAGTAAAAGTCATTAAGAAGCGAAACGAATCACTTACCTAATCACTTTCCTCCGTTTATTAACAGGCTCTCCATTATTTGGAATCTCAGTAACTTCCTCATTCCCTATATCATAGAAAATCTGTCTTATAAACTCCCTTGACAATATGTTGTATCTGTTAACCTCAGATATTACAGCTATTCATTTGCTAACACTAAACACAGACCTATTAATCAACTAACAATATCTGGGCATACAGCAGGAATCAATAGCTTTGCATCTTTAGCAATAGCTTTGTCTCTTAACTTAGACCTATTTTTACTTATTTCTTAGTTACATATATTTGTATGATATTGTATGTATAGTGGTCTCTATGTGTAGGACCTTTGCGAAAATCACTTTGGTGACAAAGTTTCCTCATTAAAGATTATTATAATAATAATATGCTTCCACCTGGAAGTTGCAAGTTGAGGAATAGCTCAAAGCAGCACACTCCTTTTGGGAAGTCAGTGCCAATTGAAAAGAAAATCTTGACATATAATTGCTTTGAAATTGATTGCATGAGTTAACTTTTGGTTATTTTCTCTTCAATTTCGCAAGATTCACTGAGTTTCTAAGGGTCAATTCCCAAATCACCTTCACAAAGGGCCCAGGGCACTGGGGCAGTAGGTCCTTTTTTCCTTCAGTGGAAAGGGGCAAATGCCCCACCAGCATATGGTATTAAAAAAATGCCCTGGACAGGCACCCCATGAATTGAGAAATTATCAATTCAAGGTTTATACAGATAAAGACTTTGAATAGATAATTCCCCAGTTTTTCTTGCGAATTATCGGATATACATCACTACAAAGAACAAAAGAAACCGATTGGATCATGTACTAATAAAACATTAATCACTTACTTGTCGGATCATATACTAATAAAACATTAATCAATTTACTTGATGTTCACCCTGTAACTACAAGCCTATTTTTCACTGAGTTTGCAGAGCTCCTAGAGACTGCGGTACTCTGCACGGATCGCCTCCTGATTACTGGGGATTTCAATATCCATGTTGACATTGATAAAGATACTGATGCTACCAAACTACGTGACCTGCTTGAAAGCTTGGGACTAGAACAACATGTTAAAGTTCCAACTCACATCCATATGCACACACTAGATCTGATAATAACAAGACAGTCTGAGAACATTATTTGCTCGTCTCCTTATGCAGACTGCTTATTTTCAGATCATATGCCGGTCCACTGTACACTACATATTGTCAGGCCATCTTTCAATTCTCTACCGGAAAATTAAATCTGTCGACTTAGATACCTTACGTGATGAGCTATCTAAGTCGGACCTCTGTGAAAATATGCTGTCACTGGAGTTAAATGATCTTGTAAGCTGTTACAACGACACATTGTCATCGGCACTGAACCGACATGCACCAGTGATTACGAAAACAGTCACGAAAAGACCAGCTGTCCCTTGGTTCAACGATGAAGTCAGATCTGCAAAACGTTTGAAAAGAAAAGCCGAAAAAAATGGAGAAAGACAAAGTCATCTAATGACTTTTTGATTTACAAGGCCAAGAAAAATCAGGCCACGTTTGTGATGAGATGCGCGCGTAGGAATTATTACACCGACTTCATTCAGGAAAACAGTAATGACCATCGAAAATTATTCAGATCGGCAAAAACTTTATTTAACAAGAATACTGATCCACTATTTCATGACTATAATGACAGCATGTCCCTCTCCAACCACATAGGTCACTAATTTGCGCAGAAAATAGAGCGTATCCGCACCGAGCTTGATGTTATTGCTAGTGATCTACACTCCACATCTACCACGCCTATGGTTTGTCTTGACTCGTTTGAGAACTTGAATGAAGATGTCGAGAAAATTATTGCGAAGTCGAATAAGAAGTCTAGCTCTTTAGATCCCATGCCAACTCCTCTCGTGATTGAGTGTCTGGATGTTCTTCTCCCAGTACTTACCACGATGGTAAATCTGTCTCTTCAATCGGGTTGTTTTCCTGAGAACTTGAAATTGGCTGACGTTCGCCCAAGATTAAAAAAGCTAGCTCAGAGGCTGTATTTAACAATCTGCCATTTGCTTCTAAACTAACTGAACGTGCAGCTTTTAAACAAACGCACAATCATCTGACGATCAATAAACTTTACCCTAAAGCTCAGTCTGCCTGCCGTGAATTTCACACCACGGAGACAGCTCTCTTGCATGTGAAACATGACATCTTGATGAACATGAACCAGCAACACGTCACCTTGCTGGTATTACTTGACCTTAGCGCCGCTTTCGACACTATTGACCACACTGTATTGCTCCAGCGTTTGAACTCTAGCTTTGGTATGACAGACCAAGTACATCACTGGTTCACATCGTACCTCAGTACCATCGTACCGATCACAGCGAATATCAATTAATGGCAGGACATCTGACAGTTTCAACATCAAGTATGGTGTGCCTCAAGGATCCTGTTTAGGGCCCCTTTTGTTTACACTGTATGCAAGTGAGCTGTTTAACATACTGGAAAGGCATCTGCCAGATGTACATGCATACGCCGATGACACCCAACTATATTTGTCATTCCGCCCTGCCTCTGACGCTGAACAGGTTGCAGCTGTTGAAGCAATGCAAAGATGCATCGAAGATATCAGGCGATGGATGCTTAATGATCGCCTAAAACTCAATGATGACAAACATTGGGACACGACAGAAACTTGCCAAAGTTAACATTGATAAACTGCAGTACCCCTGGACGGTACTTGAAACTTTTGACGATGTTAACGATAAGTGCCACGCATGGGATTCGATAATGAAATCTTTAATCGACCAGCATTTCCCGCTGAAACGAAAACGCTTACGAAAACAGTCACACCCTTGGCTAGACAGTACTGTTCTTAGATTAATGAGATCACGTGATCAAATTCACAAGAGGGCAAAAAAGTCTGGCCTGACAGTACCGACATCTTCGAAATCAGGTGACAAGTATCAATAGAAAAGCCAGAAAGGATTATTTTCGTAACAAACTTGAAAAACCGCACAAATCCTAAAGCTTTCTGGGATACCTTGCGCTTGGTTGTCCCCGGGAAAACCAAATGCGGGAGAATTGATAAGCTTGTGGTTGATGGTAGAGAATTGAACGATAAATATGATATCGTAAATTCACTTTACGAATATTTTACAACAATTGCTCACTTCTGGCTAATCAGCAGATCTCAGATGGCTCAAATGGTATAATTACGTCAGGACCTGTCAATACTATAGCTGCTTCCTCCAATGTTTTTAAGTTCAGCACTCTGAGTGAAGAGAATATTTTCAAAGCACTGAAAACGATCAACGGATCTAAGGCAACCGGAGCCGACGGTATCCCAGCAAAGGTTCTGAAGATTGCTGCACCTTACATCAGTGGTACCATAGCCAATTTGTTTAATGCGTCGTTCAATAGTGGCCAATACCCTCTTTCCTGGAAGTTAGTGAAAGTAACCTTATTATTCAAAGGAGGATCAAAATCTGAGCGAGACAATCAAAGACCTATATCTGTACTTCCTTGCATATCTAAAGTGCAGGGGTGTTTCGCTAATTCAGATCTCCGAGAATTTGCTAAAGAAGTTGGACTTATAACGGAAAATCAATATGCATACGTTTTTAAGCACTCGTCTACAACAGTAGCGCTTATCAAAGTTATCGACGCATGGAAATTGGCCATAAATAGAGGGGAGAAAGTAGTTTGTGCTTTCCTGTATTTGAGAAAGGCGTTCGACGTCATAGACCACGCCACTTTACTCGACAAACTGGCGGCTCGTGGAATACAGGATAACGAGCTCAAATCGTTTGAGAGTTACCTATCGCAAAGGCACCAGTATGTTGTATGTGGTGGCATAGAATCGGATCAGTGCATAATTACCCACGGTGTTCCACAAGGGTCGGTTCTAGGACCGACGTTGTTCAATATTCATATTAATGATATTTCTAGCGTCTGCCAGAATTGCGACGTTATCCTCTATGCTGATGATACCGAGATCCATGCCAGTTCAAAGGACGTCGACACGGCAGAACAACATGTAAATATGGACCTTGCTAACATCGCAGCCTGGTGGAACAACAACGGCTTAATCAGCAATTACAAAAAGTCCGAGGCTATGTTGATTGGGTCAAGGCATGCCGTGGCCGTGTTGGGCGCATGTTGCGTCACTTGAATATCGTGCTTGACGGCAAACCCTTGAAACAGTCTGATCACTTTAAATATTTAGGTGTTACTATTGATAATCGCCTATCTTGGGACAAACATATTTCTTATCTATCATCTAGAGCATACCCAAAACTTAAATTATTAAATAGAATTTCGCCATTTCTTCGCCGCAATATTCTGTTAAAGATTTATAAACACACTGTTATGCCTTTACTTGATTATGGATGTGTAGTGTGGGGTGACTGTAGCAAGAAAGATGTTCAGCGCCTAGAACGTCTCCAGAATCAAGCAATGCGGGTAATTTTGTCAGCAAACCGTAAGACCTGTACGCAATATATGCGTACTAAGCTTGTTATATTGTCATTATATAACAGAAGACGATTTATTAAGCTGCAAATTGTTTTTAAAATAATGAATAAGATAAATTGTCCATATCAGTTGGATAACTATCTTGTAATGAGATCAGAATTACATAGTCGCAATTTACGGGACAACACTGTATTAGATGTCATAGCAACGAAAACAAAAATTGGGCAGTCAACTTTCAAATGCTCAGCAACCAGGGAATGGAATGCTTTGCCTAAACAATTGCAAGAGATAAAGACTCTTCCTCTATTCAAGGCAAAATTGTTTAAATACTTTCTTGAACTTGATGTTTTGCAACATGTTTGTAGCGTAAGTTAATTAAGATTCGCCTCACCATGGCGGTTAAATCGAATCTGTGTACTGACTGATTTTCTCGAAATAACCCTTCTATGGTTTCGCGCGTAACCTTGATTTTTGTTGTAATATTTTACCTTGTTAATAGAATTTAATAGGATAGTATGTATACTTATGTATTTACTGATCACCAGTTTATACCAGCTAATCTCGATTAGCAGATTGGTTTTATCAGGATAAATAAAGTCTTTATTATTATTATTAGGTTGCGGGCTCTGTGATTTCGCCGTCTACGGATGTCAAGAATCTGGGGGGGGGGGGTGCTGGTTCGATACAAATATGAATTTCGAAACTCATCAGTAAATGTTGTGAAGCAGCGTTTTTTCATCTCTACAATATTAGGTGCATAAGGAAATTTCTTAGTCACAACACAGTTCAGATTCTCGTTAATGCTTTTGTAACAACCAGACTTGACTATTGTAACAGTCTTCTATATGGGCTACCGACAAACCAACTTTGTAAACTGCAACGTGTACAAAACTCTGCCGCCAGACTTATATGCAACGTTAGCCGATTTGACCACATCACACCTGCTCTATTTAAACTCCACTGGTTACCTGTGCAATTCAGGATTGACTTTAAAATGTTACTTATTACATATAAATCAATCCATGGCCTGGCACCAGAATATCTGTCTGAACTAATTAAGTTAAAGACTTCTGGGAGGTACCATTTAAGATCATGTGACAAATTCCTACTGGATTTTCCAAGGATTAAGACCCGAGTTACCTTGGGCGACCGCTCATTTGCGATAGCGGCGCCGACCCTCTGGAACAGTCTACCGATGGAAATACGTGATGCTACTTAAGAAACTTCTCAAGACTTACCTTTTTTTTCAAACGCATATATGCGATAACACTATAATTTTAGTCCTACTTTTTAACAATACAATTTTAGTATATCTATAGTCATAAATATCTATAGTCATAATTAGTCCATTATACTACATGTTGTACTATAACAATTGTAATGCACATGTGAGCATCTTCCTATGGAACATGCGCAATATAAATGTAAAATTATTATTGAAAAGTTCTTTGCCATATATATAATACAATTTTTCTTCAAGGTCATCCCCAGACAAATTTCTTGACAGGGGAGCTGTATAACCCTGGGGTGTGATGTAATGCAATGTGTAATATATTGTTATATTACACATTGTATAATTATTTTGTTTCCCACATATATGTAGCCCATGGCAGTGGGCAACATTACCTTATTTTTCCCTACCGAATAACGTTAAAACTGGAAGTACATGTAGATATTCAGGTTCAGTTTGTCTTTGGTTGGCAAACAGTGAGTTTAGTGGCTCCTCAAGGGGCACCAGAAAGTTGCTTCCCTCGGTGCCAGTAATTAAGTGTTTGTTTAATATATGTGTATGTAACTATAACAACACGCCCAACCAGAAATATGTTTTCGGTGCATACATCTTGAGAGATTGTATTCACAAGAATATATGTATCTATTAACTTCGGATTGGCTTTTGTTTTTTTACTAACTACATTACCTGAGTGTTTTATTGCAGCCAATGCATCTTCGCTAAACGTCAATATCGGCATTCATCAGCCAGCTTGTCTAACTCAATATAAAGGCTAATTGGATTCCTGGTATCGAATGTGCGTGTGTGTCCCATGATCCATGCCAAGATTTTCTCATCTCCTATTGTCAGTTAGAGAGAAAAAACAAACATTCATTAAATATGTGCGCATTTTGTGGAGATAATCAACATAACGAAAATAATAGCAAAAAAAACAAACATTCATTAAATATGTGCGCATTTTGTGGAGATAATCAACATAACGAAAATAATGTAATATACGGTTTGTCATTAGTTCAAACTTACTCTTTATCCTATAGTCACTCATGAGTTGTTCCTTTTCATCTATTAGTTGGTTTTGTTAGCATAACTTTTTCTCCCTGTCGTGTTTTTTTCTTTGTGGAAAAGAATCGGGGCTGCTTTTCATTATTATCGTTTTTGGTGGCAGAGTTCCTCTTCAACAGCGAGAAAGAAGCTGTATGCGGAATTTATCTGCTTTAACTGTGTCAGGTTGCTTATGATGATACTCTTGGCGACTAAATGTAGAAGGTCAGAAAGTCGTCTTGTTACACGATTGCGAACACTTCCTATGTCGATCTGGTTATGTATTTGGGCAAATCGTGTTACGCGCTCCACTTCTTCTTGGTCATAGTTCTCTTTGCCTTCAGCCGAGATGCTGTCAGCTGCTTTTTCTTTCAGCTTGCTTGTCTCCAGTGAAAGTGATCTTTGCACAAGATGGATGTGTTTGCAAATGGTATAGAGAATGAGGGAGTCTGGACAATTACAAACGTATAGATGAACGCAAATATTGCATTCCTGGCATGAAAGACGACAAACCAGTTGTTCTGGGCATTGACCTAAACACGCTGAACTTCGTAGACGTTCTTTGCATCGCTGGACATGATACTCCATACATTTTCACCGGACGACTGGTCATTTTCAACTCGATAATGTGCTTTTCCCTTGCTTAGTTGGATGACTCAACCAAAACACTGATAACGTGCAAATCTTAACAGATTAACGAGACAGCTATCCACACACTTGTTTACGTTTCCACCCAAGTAAATTATTTTAAGATGCAATGGGAAGCTTCCACCAACATGTTAGTGTTAATACGGAGGCCTAATCTGTAGCAGAATGCCCAATTCTCTTTATTTGGTATCCAATCCTGAATAAATTACTTGTGGAACTCTTCTTTCCTTAGGTCTGAAGACAGGTTTTCAAGCAAGGCACTGACACATTCTTGGAATAGTCCTGTGTTCGGTTGCTCAAAGACCATTTGCAGCATTTGGTACACTTCAGCTTCCACTGCGTTTTCGCCGATTTTCTTCTTCAACTCCTCCTGCCAAGCTTTGTCGATGTGCAAACATGGGTTTTGGGTATATCACTCATAAAAAATGTGCTGTGCTGTACTCCACAATTTTTTAATCTCATTGAAAAATATATGTATTGTTGTGAAGAGACACCATGCTACTGGAAACAAATTCATCTGACACAAGAACAGTGGTTAGGGAAAAGTCGTAAGAGTTAGTTCCGTGTGTAGTGTCATAACAGATGTCACTGGAAGCAAACTGCTGAAACATATGCTTCTGAAGGGGCGTTTGTACTGCAATGAAGAAGTCTTCGTTTGACAGGTCGTATCCATCCGGAGCCTTTTCACCTTGAAGCTTGTGGAACAAGATCGGATTTGTTTCTTCATCGTGTTTCCGTCCTCTATCCATGCTAGAACACTCTGGTGATCGTGTTATTGATATCTTTTTGTCTACGAGGTGGTGTCGATGCAGTTCTTCAGCCACAGTTTCTCTTATCTCGTCAACGATGCGATCTCGTTGTACGCCTTGTCTGATCTTCACAGCTATCTCACAACATCTTCGTTTAGAGACTCTAATGTACTGCAATTCTTGTTTGTGTCCATAGTGGGTGTGGCAGACATCTAATTGCACAGAACCATTTTTTTCAACAGTCGCAGTTATGGTTGCTGTGCAGTTGTTATTAGCGAGGTTAAGTTTGACTTCCAATACCGGTACGAATACTTAAGTCCTCATTTATGATGTCAATTTCGTCGCCGAAATTTCAAGGCTTTAAGTTTTTAGGACGGATACCGATACCGATGCAAATATGGCGCATGCAATGGCTGACACTTTATTTGAAAGAAGCATTAATCGTATATGCGTATGAGGATGATATTTTGAGTGAAGAAGAGACTTTACTAACATTAGAGTTAGTAGGCAATGGTCCGAACGAGCCAATTGCTCACAGAAACTGTTTCGATTTTCGAAAGAACATCTCCATCGACTCCCAAGCTCTAGACTACCAAATAGATTTACAGGCTGCGATAGCACTGAAGGTCTTTGTTTACTTTTACGTGGCTTGGCGTATCCTTCTCGTTACGTTGATCTTATTCCACTCTTTGGTCGTTCCAAAGCAGAGATGTCTATTATCAGCAATGAAGTACTGGATTTTATTTATCAAGAGCATGGAATAACCAAAGAAACTTGTCACTATATTGTGAAGCAATTTATAGAAAAAGTGCAGCTTTGGACAGTTGTTGGGGATTCGTAGACGGGACGGTAAGTTACGCCTTAGCTATAGCCCACAAGGCTGCATGGTGGCGAGTATTTGTGATAATATCAAAATGTTTTGGGTTTTTATCAACAAAAATGAGACGTTTTTCTTTTTTTTAATTAAAACTTGTATATTCTTGATTTACTATATCAACTCAGTGTGAATGTTTTTACAAGTACTATTTTCAGTTAGTATTTTTATAATTGATAATATATTTGCTATTTGAACACATTTTCAGTAGTTATACTATTGAATAAAGGGCTGTGTCACCACGTGCGCATCTTTTCTGCGCATAATAAAATAAGTTCGGAGATTGTCGGAAATCGTTCGGAATTACGTTCCGCCATAAACGATGAGTGAGGCATTCAAGGGAAACAATATTAACATGGTGAGTATTAATATGTGCATATATTTGCATATATTGGAGTGAATATTTTGTGGAATATTGTGTGAATATTTGTTAAGTAGACTGTGGTTCATTTGATACAGGCAAGCCATTGTAACTGCAAGAGTTCTTGCAGTACAAAGAGAAAAGAGAATGGAACTCGAGGATGTCCTTGCAAGGGAAATAATACCGAATACTAGGCTGATTGTCAGTGTGGTACTCGCACTAAACCTTGTAAAAATAGGGTAAGTATATGAACTAAAAATGCGCTTGTATGAGGTGATTTGAAAGCCTTTAATTTAGCGATTTTGTTGCTGTTTAAAGGCTGACAGCAAACTCCGACAGAAATCGAGAAGATAGGGGCAGAAGCAGAGCTGCAGGGGGAACACGTGTAAGCAGCTCAAAAGGCATTCGTCTAAGCCACAATCAAGTGGAGTCTGAAGAAAGCCAGAGGGAAAAGGAACACAAAGACGTTAAAGTAATTTTTTTGCGTACTGTATGTAACAATGCTTTAAGTATTTGTGTTTATTTTTTTATGATTGTCTTTTGAGCTCTGTAGTCTGTATTATTCAATTGGCATAGAATAGTATGTGTATATACACATTAAATATTTAATAAGATAGAGAACATATTCCCTGGCCACTGACTATATATTTTATTCTGCCTCATGTTATGTCCACTCATATAGTTTACCAGAACATGCACTGTTGTAGTTCGTTAGAATATGTTTGATGCCAAAAATTATTTATTTTGAAATATTTCGATTATTCTGAAACAGATGCTGACTTAGAAATCTATTCGCAACTTCTTATCATCCACCAAATTTTTCATTACACAAATCAAATTTATTGTATACTTATTTTAGGACTTTATTGCTACATTAGACGATAGTATGGTTAGGAAGCTTGCTATTTGAGGTTTGTGCAGGGGTATTGGCAGTATGGATTACATAGAAACACTATTAATCATGGAGGATGATCTGAATGAAAATGTTGGTGTATTGCCGCAATCATCAACAGATCAACTAGTTGATGAACCACCTATGCAAGATTCTAGCACTCAGGACCCAGGTATGGTGCAGAATCCTACAACAGGTAGTGTGCCAGATTGGTGTGACTGGCAAATGTAAACCAATGCCCCAGGAGATAGAAAATAAATGTTGCAAGCTCAAAAATTGCATCACACTTTCTTCCCAGTTTTCAAAGTTGTGCCTTGACCCCGATGTGCTGGAGCTGTGCATCAGAAATACAGGGGATATACGAAATGATTGGGAAGACAACAGCACCAGGGCATTTCGAAAGGCAGCTTACAGGCAATTTATTCTTGCACGCCATGGTCATCTTGGGAAAGGAAATAGAAGAGTCTGTCCTGCACATTTGTGTTGAAAATAAGAGAATGTTTTCCATCAGTAACTGGAATCTACATGGGGTATAGGGAACACTGAAACAACATATTCATAGTGTGATTGTTAGTTTCTTTTTCTTCAAGTATTTGCAAAGTAAATGTGATTGATTACTATATAACCAACAACTTGTAAATGTTATGAATGAACCGAATGTTCAGCGTTTAAAATGTGAACATGATTTTTTTGCCGAGAACATATCTTACATATGTTCAAATAATAATGCAAGGTTTGGTCTAATTACAGTCATAGTAATTTTGTGTACTGTATACCTCATCATTTCACCATAATATGGTTGGTACAGTACTAAACTATGTATCAGTTATAAACGTGCAACTTTCCAAGTGATAAATACCCTACTTTTCTTCACATTTAATTTGCTGATTTACAGTATTCACATTCAGTTTTGCTAAAATAATAACAGTCACCTTGGTTTCTTTTGTTTTAACAGCGACGTTTACTGTCATATTTCCCTCATTAATACTGGATGAGGGACATTTAGAGTAAACATTCCTCATTACTATTTATTAATAATATGCTTCAAAGAACAAATTCACATTTACACACAAATTGAAATGTTTGATTTGATCCACATTTCGAAATGTGGTTGAAGGCAGTCGATCTTCTCTTACTTTCGAAACTTCCTTGTCGCTCACAAAACAAAAGCGAAGAGCCATCATTCATTCCGAATAAAAAAATACTGTATTTGCAAACCAAATTGATATCCAGATTCACTGAACCAATTCGATAAAAAGATTTGACAAAACCAAACCATCCATTGTCTTGTTTATTTCCTCGGTGACAATGTTATTACAAACTAAACACAAGGTTTTTAGGGCCATTAGTGATTAAATGACCCCGAAAGCCTCAGGAGGGTTTTGTGGTGGAAGGGGACATTTAATAACTAATGGCCCTCAAAAAAACCTGTGTTTACATATAATAATTGCCAGCAGCTGGTCATATAGTCACATTGCATAATTTGATATTCTCATGGTCTTTCTTGTTATATACAATAATATTAATAATATTTATTATTGCTTAGACTTGCAATATAATATAAGTTAGTTGGATGTCCAGTTACTTCTTTGTGAATCGACTTCTGCGCTCTGCAATTTCTTTTGTTGGTTGTGGTGGTACATGGGCAATTGTTGGGGCAATTAGGTCAGGGTCACTTGTGTTCAGAGCAACTACTTGTGTGACATGCTCAAAATCAATTGCTCTTCTCCTCAAAATTCTTGATATTAGCACTGAGATATATCCATATCCCTTGGCAACTTTAATGGACGTGACATCCAACTGCCTTGTCCTGGCATTATACTTTCTTGTCACCATGTTGTCACCTGACCGTGATTTAGCCACTGGAAGGTTTACATGAAAGTTCCAGTCAATGACTGCTTGCTGAAGTCATGCTTTGTATACTCTATAGCTAAGTTAAAATCTCAATGTTAATACATGTATAACAACCTACATATTTAAATACATGTAATGCATGTGCAGACATACAAATTTCATTGTTAAATGAAAGCATACCTGAATGGTGTTCGTTTTGGGGTGTACACCTAGCCAAGGCTATTTGCACACTCAATACCACCAGTATGCCTAAAAAAGTCAAAAATGGACAAACTGCACAATTAACTTTTAATCTTTGTTGACAAATGTCCCACTGAAAAGATAAAAAATCAATTGACACTAGAGTAAAATGATAAAGGGATGACTAACATCAAACTTTTTTAACAAAGTAAACTAATTTTTTAATTAGAACTTTGATGCAAACTTGTGCAATGAACCTTCCTTACCTGAAACGGGTATAGTACTTGAAACTAGCAACTAACTGAGGGTTCAGGATGACTTTTTGAAGTTCTTCAGAGTTCTTATCTCTCCGGTCAAACCAGGGGAGACTTTCATCATGTTCATCCTCGTCATGGTCACATCGACTACCTAACCATTCATGCATATTGCAAATATGGTGGAGTAATCCAATCCATTTATCCTGCATAACATTTAGGAAAAAATACAATTGATACAACAGTCATACATGGTGGCTGAAATATACATTTGGAAATGCATGAACAATTAATGAACAAACATACCTTCATAACCTTTAGAGCTTCTTCATCAGAAGATGTCTCATCTTTCCTGCACACACTGGAACAATGCCAAAAGTGCTTGGTGATATGACCAGACCAGTCCTTTATTTTTTTCATTGCCTTAGGTTTTCCCAACTGAAATTGTATTTAAAACAATATGTCACAATAAATGACGTAAGGGACCGATTATTTATGGCCAGGGGTGGGATTTTTTACCCAACCTTTTATGTCACAGAATTTTCAGTTACCCAACCATTTTTTTGCTTTTCGGTCCTACCCCGGCCATAAATAATGACCAGTCCCTAATGTTACAATAAATAACACTTCTCTTTGGCATAGATTTTTAAAGTAAGCAAGCATTGACATAGCTTAGGCTTAACATAGGCCAGAAAAGCTGCCTATGGCTGATCCTAACCAACCCATGTGGTAATGTAAGCATATTCGTAATTTAAGTCAATCTGTTAAGTGTCTTGTGCGACGTAAACACCGCGAGTATCTAGAGAATATAGAATCATCTCTGAAAGATAATCCAAAGAAGTTTTGGAGCTATCATAAGGCTATTATACATCATCGCAGCAGCCTGAGTGCAGTAGTTACATATAATGGTTTTACTGCCAAGACTCCGGCGAAGAAAGCCGAGCTCTTTAATGATTACTTTTCTTCAGTGTTCCTGTCTCCGAGTACAAATATAGTCCCCAGTGAGTTTACAGCAATTACTGATATGCAAATTTCTGAAAAAATTCTTACTGTTGAGGAAGTCGCTGACAGTTTAAAAAAGTTAGATACGTCAAAAGCTTGTGGTCCCGATGGAATACCAGCTCGCTTATTACAAGAATGTTGTGAACAAATCGCGCCTAGCATTTGTTCTCTTTTCAATTTCTCTTTACAAACGGGACAAATACCATCTGAGTGGAAATCGGCGGATGTAACCCCAATACATAAAAAAGACTCGAAAGAGCCAACGGAGAACTATCGGCCTATATCATTATTACCGATTGTGGGCAAAGTGCTTGAGCGTTGTGTCTGTAATAGATTTTACCATCATGTGAAAAATTTAATAACGCCACTTCAACACGGCTTTATACCAAATCGCTCTTGTGTTACTCAACTGTTGTCTGTGCTTCATTCCATTGGACAGCTTTTGGACAAAAATGTGCAAGTCGACGTCCTGTATTTGGATTTTGCCAAGGCTTTTGATTCTGTCGATCATCGCATACTTCTTGCGAAATTAAAGTCTTTTGGCGTAACAGGCAAATTATTCGATTGGTTTACTAACTACCTTGATAGCCGAGTTCAAAGAGTTGTTGTTGACGGAGTCGCCTCGGATTGGGCCCCCGTCACTTCCGGAGTCCCCCAAGGGAGTATCTTGGGTCCACTTCTTTTCGTTCTATTCATCAACGATCTGCCTAATGCCGTTAATGAAGGATCAATGGTAGCGCTTTTTGCTGATGATACCAAGATATTTAGAAGCATAGTCAACCACAGCGATGGTGAGTGCCTCCAAAGTAGCCTAACAGGCTTACATGATTGGAGTCAAAACAACAATCTAAGCTTTAATGAGTCAAAATGTAAAGCTCTTACAGTGACGCGGAAATGTTACCGTGTTTCCTACAATTATCATTTTGATGATGTACCGCTGACTCATGTGACTGAGGAAAAAGATCTCGGTGTTATCGTAACTAGCCGACTTACCTGGGATCAACATATAAACATTATCGTTGCTAAAGCAAATAAATTGCTCGGACTGTTAAAGAGAACCTGTCCGCTGCTAACGAACACTCAAGTCAGGCGCTCGTTATATCTTACTCTCGTTAAGTCGCAGCTGGGTTATGCGACCCAAGTATGGTCTCCGTCTTATACGACTCAGAAGGAGAAACTGGAAAAAGTGCAAAGACGGGGTACTCGATGGATTCTCAAAACAAGATAGGAGGGTTGCCTTATAAAGATAGATTGCTAGCCCTTAATTTACTTCCCCTGTGCTATGATCGAGAGCTCAAGGATCTTATTTTTTTTTATAAATCGCTTTATGGTTATACTGATTTGAATCTTTATAATTATGTTTCTTTCAATGTTTCTGGACGCACCCGTTTAAGCCAGTCGTTTGCTTCCCTAAAAACTCCTTTATGTAAAACAAGTACTTTTAAGGCCTCTTATTTCAATCGCATTGTTAAACCGTGGAACTTTCTATGTAAATTAGCTGAACCTGATGTCTTCACCTCTATCTCTACTTTTAAAAATTTTGTTAAGAATGTATTAACTGAGTTGCTCAAAACTACCTTTGACATTGAGAGACCTTGCACTTGGACTCTAGTACGGGATTGTCCTTGTCATAGATCCTTGTAAATCATTTATACACCTCTGTATATAGTTTTCATAGTTTTATATATCTTGGGCGGCGCCCAGCATGGGTCTTGTTGTCCCGTTCGCGCCTCACCCTTTTGGGTATAATGTATTAATATTCTTGTAATGTTCTTCTTTACCCAATAAAGTTGTATAAAAAAAATAAAAAAATTACCTTGGTATGGCCTTGTCTTGGCTCAGGCCATGCCAAGGTTCTTGAAAGAACAGTCAAATTAAACAATTTAATACAAACCTTGCTATTTAATACAAAACTTTACTTTGCTTAGCATCGGTTCTTCCTTTTCGACGCTGTCGATGTTGTTGTTGATTCAAAGTCTCCCTTAGATAGTAACATAAAATATAGTTCAATTAGGTAGCATACACAATATATTTGTAAAATGACACGCGAAATAATCAAGTTTTTTATCTTTACCTTCTACGATATTCCAGTGACAACAAATGGGCAGCGAACTCGCTGTCGCTACGTAACTGTAACTCGCAGCCAGCGTTGATTTTTGTATCCCTCCACGCCTCAAATATTTATAAAGTAAGGTATATCCGTTTGTGCTGGCTATTCCAGCCTTTTTGTGATGATATTGAGCCATCGTATTTTCGTTTTCGTCCTGAATTTTCGCGTCTCCCGCCACATACTCGCTCACTTGGAGCCTCCATCTTGGAGCCTCCATCTTGGATATGCTAAACTTTGAAAACTACAGGCTGTAGTTTTCAATTTGCTGTATGCGCAGAAGAGATGCGCCCACGGTGACACAGCCCCTTTAAATAAATTCAATACCACCATGCCTTCTAATCCTGCAGATTCGACCTTTATGCAGACCAAATAGAAAGCAAATAATTGTGTACAATGGACACGAGCGGGTTCATGCTCTGAAATACCAATCTGTGGTGGCAGCAAATGGTCTTATAGTGCATATGTATGGACCTGTGGGTAAGTTTAATTTCTATGGCAATAAGATAAGAGCAATTTTTGCTATACACTTACTATGGTGTAATTATGGATTTACTGTTTTACAGAGGGGAAAGGCATGATGCCAGGATATTTGGAGTCCAGGTTACAAGAACAGCTGCAAATACACTCTTTATATGAATGGTAGATCTCTATGTATTTATGGGGACCCAGCATACCCTGTTACACAACATGTACAAGGTCCTTTTAAAGGGGCAAATCTCACTGCAGTACAAAAGGCCTTCAATACTTCAATGAGCAAAGTGTGAATAGCAGTTGAGTGGTCATTTGGAGGCATAAGCACCTACTTCGCATTTGTAGATTAAAAAAAAAAATTGAAATTATACTTAGTTAACACTATTCTATACAATGCTAGAGTTTGCCTTTATAGGGTTCTATAACATTAGGGTTTACTGTATAATCCAATAACATACTCTGTGTATATATCATATATATTTTGTAAATATAACTAATATGAACAGTGTTTGCCCAACATGTGTTGGAAGTTTCTCTTTGACAACCTTTGTTCTCTTGTGTGTAAGTACAAGATATATTATAAGTACAAGATATATTAAACAAGTTTTAACAATGAGTCTTATTATAGCATAACTATATAAAATCAGGAAACACCTTAATGGCTTTACAAACTATTTAACAAACTATATATATATATATATATATATATATAGTATTAGTATATAACTAATATATATATATATATATAACAAACTATATATATATATATATATATAAGTTAGCGGAAAAAGAAGTCTTCTTCACCCTAAAAGATCATAAGCCCAACTTTGAAAATAACCCCACCTGCAGATTAATAAACCCAACCAAGTCAGAAATAGGATACGTTAGCAAAGTCATACTTAGTAAATTAGTGAGAAGCGTCGTTGAGTCAACCGGGCTGAATTTATGGAAAAGCACGCGAGAGGTTAACGAATGGTTACGAAAATCACCCAACAAACAAGATAGCAACTTCATTAACTTCGATATCATCGACTTTTACCCGTCAATCACCGAGCGTCTCCTCCTGAAAGCAATCGACTTTGCAAAACAAAATACGGAAGTTAAAGAAAGCGACAAGGAAATCATCATCCATGCAAAACGCAGCCTAATTTTCAACACAGAAGAACCCTGGAAGAAAAAAGACAACGATAGCGGTTTTGACGTAATGGGCAGTTTTGTTGGCGCGGAATCCTGTGAGCTGGTAGTATGTTATATGTTATCCCTCTTGCAACCGAAGTACGGCAACTCTATAACCTCTAAGAGATGATGGCCTGGGAATATCCACAGGAATATCCACAGGAACACCGCAAGAAACCGAGCGAATATCTGCAAAACCTTCCGAGATAACGAACTAAGAATTACAATCGAAGCAAACAAAGTGGTGAATTTCCTCGATGTAACCCTTAACTTGGACTCAGGTCTACATAAACCATACATGAAACCGAATAACACCCTCGAATATGTTAATATTAAGTCCAACCACCCACCAGCCGTCTTGAAGAATATCCCGATAGGAATCAACAAACGACTTTCAGAGATATCCTCCAACGAAGAAGTATTTAACAACAGCGCCTGCCTACCAGAAAGCCTTAGATGACAACGGATATAACTACAAGCTAAACTACGAGAAACCTGATCAACCGAAAACAAACAGAAAACGCAACATTGTTTGGTATAACCCCCCTTACGATCACAACGTCAAAACAAACATCGGCAAAGAATTTCTGAATATAATAGATAAATGTTTCCCGACTAATAATAAACTCCAAGATTTTTAGTTGGAATACCATTAAGATTTCGTACAGCTGCATGCCGAACGTGGGGACCATAATCGAGGGAAACAACAAGAAACTGTTGCGGAACAGCGTAAACCCCGAGCTCGAGAAGAAATGCAACTGCCCGAAAAATGCAAAATGCCCCCTGGACGGTGAATGTCTCTCCAAAGACATTGTCTACAGTAACCTGCGGCAATACAACTGGCATGAAACGTATGTTGGACTGACAACCAGCTTCAAATCCAGATACGCAAACCACAAGGCCTTGTTCAAAACGGAAACAAAACGCAACAGAACTGAGCAAACATATCTGGAATCTAAAAGACAACAATTTGAACTATGCCACTATTCTAATATCACGAAACGATGTAATTTATGTATAGAAAAGAAGTTTTATATTTTATGCAAACCGGGGAGCGCAACTTTGAACAAACGGAACGAACTAGTTAGTAAGTGTAGACATGAAGAGAAATTTCTGTTAAGGAACGTTTTTACGAGTTAAACATGTAAAGTTTCTAATTACAGGCGTGAAACAAGTATATAATTTCATAATGTTATAAGATAGGCCCAACTCCATAGTAACCGAAGATGTAATATGATGCTTGTGGTGCTGTAGGTGTTTTTATAAATCACCTTTGGTCTAGCACTGATGAGTGCAGGTTCGCCTGTACGAAACATAACTGTATTCAAAAGTGTAACCGTGTCCAGTTATTCTATATATTTGTCATCAACTTCTGTTGTTGCTGGTTTTGATTTTCAAGGTACATTTGCATCATCTGTTGTTGCTATTGCTGGGCTTTTAACTGCTGTTCAAGCAACAAGGCTTGCTGCTGCTGTTGTGTAACAACATTTTGAAAAAGAGTTTGCTTTTCTTCATCATTCTGCAAACGCTTTTCTTCATCATTCTGCAAACGCTTCTCTTCCAAGGCTATTCTTTTTATCTCCATCTCTTGCTTTACTTTTCTTCCTTCTTCAATCAACTCTTTTGGTACTGTGCGTTCCCTTTTGTAAGGCTGATGCTTTTGTTGCTTTTCCATCGCCTGATTTCTTATATCTGCAACCTGTTGTTTCTCATAATTTGTAGCCTTTTCATTTTCCTCTGCCTGTTTTGCCATATCTGCTGCTGCTTCATTTGCTCTTTCATATACATCACATAAGAGCTGTTCGAGTTCATCATAGATGGAGTCAATACCTGAAGCTCTCTTCTCTTCTTTTTCATTCTTGAGAAATCCTTCCATTAATTTATTATGTTGTGTACGTACACCTCGCTGTGTTGTGTTGAGCCCCGAACCATGTATTTGATTCGAAATATTTGCTATCTTGTTCCATGATTCACCCCTTTACTCTGACCCCTTTCTATACATGTATGGTTGATGTGCTAAAACCTCTTTTAAAAGTAATATTTTATGGTCATGTTTCCATCGAAAAACCTTCCTATATGAAATAAAGTATTTTGTTTATTACACAGTAAACACCAGCTGCTAATAACTTTCTAGCTATAAGAACCTCAGGCTGACATTTATTTTGAATTTATTCTGAATTTATTTTACAGTGTACATATTGCATTGTTTTGTACACAAATTCATTTATGGAAATTGACTAGTACAGTACATTTTAAAGAATTTTAAAGTACATTTTAAAATAGGATTAATTTAATTTTAATTTTAATTTTTACAGGTCCTTGAGTGATAGCAGCTAGCGTGTGCTTAGCTAACCTGTATAAATATTGTATATTATTATTATTTAATATTATTAACAACTGTTTTAATTTAAAATGAATGTAATTACTGTAACAAAGTCAGACTTTTACACTGTTTGTCCGTGGGAATAAGAATTCATTGAATGCTGGCACTTTGAGTAAAATCGGTATGTTCTTATAGCGAGTATTTTACTAAATTGTTAAGTATTTTATCGAATTTATGTTAATTTACGAATAAAAATATAAAACAGCACAGCATCTGAGCTAAATCCAGTTAAATTTATGAAGATATTTTGCTTCACTTACTGGGAGTTATCGTTCAGTTTGTTCATGATGACTGTTTTACTGTAAACAAAAATCAATGTATTGTCCAACGAGATTGTCCATGGCAGTGAAAACGTATTGCAATTGCCCTAAACTACTTAAGGCAATACAAGTATTAAATCCTAAATGAATTCATTATGTTAAGCTGAACAGTAACCAAATGAATATTTACTGTTTTCAATGATAAAATAATGTAAAATAGTTAAATTACCTTACCGGACAGCAACCTCGAGTCTACTTCCAAAACAAGAGCGACTTCAGCCTCTTTGTGACTACAGCACATAGGCATGCATAACCTGTTATTGGTATCCGTACTGGTATTGGAAGTCAAACTTAATCTCGCTATTTATTTTACATGATCCTAAACAGTGTGGTAAAAAGAACAGTTACTAATGTGGGTATGTTATAGTTTGCAAAAAATAATTACAAGTAATGATTGAAAGCTTAAGAGACATCTTGAGATGCATATATTACATAGGAACACGCTTCCCTTGGCTCTTTAATCTTCGTTTGCCTACTCCTTTTGGTTTGTAATCTTTCAGTCCCTGTCTTCACAAAAGAACAGCCTTCTTGTTTATGCTTTTACTTCCACCTGTTGCAGAAATCTTATACGTTAGACGATTTATCCGCAACCAATTACAACCTTTGCTACATGACAGTAACTAACACTAACACTTGAGTGTCTATGCACTCTCTTTTATAAAAATAACAGGAAGAACACACATGTTAACATATGTAATACAATCAATAATACTTTACATATTTTGCTAATATTCCTTGTACTCTTTGTTACATACATACATACAATTTTATTAGTCATCTCAAAGGGTTTTTCAATTTTATTCACCACATTTGTAAATTAGTTACAAGAATTCATTAATTTACAGAAACGATAAAGGAGTTTTAAAATTTCAAGTATATTTAAATTTAGATTTATGCCTAAAACTATAGTGTACTTAAGATTAGTTTGTGTCTAAGAATCTTTAAAGTAGTTGTTTCTTCAAGCGGCATTTAAAATCTCTAGTGGACCCAATTTGTTTAAGTGAATGACAAAGGGAGTTCCATATAATTGATGCCCTACAAACAAATTACTTTTGACCCTTAGCGGTTCTGTATTTTGGGATGTCATTCGATTGTCTTGTAGTACGCCCACTTAGAAATCCTCTTCTGCAGAACTGTTCACTTAAAGTGCCTATGCAATGAAAAATTCAGTTGTAAAATAACATTTTTGTTTGAAAGAACTCTTGAAACTATAAAGACTAACAATTTACAACGTTTTCATATCTCACTTCACTCTTGAGATATTAAGATTTGTTTAATATGTAGATGATCATACTTATGACATCACAATGCATAATGACTTATTGAAAAATTCTGCATATCTTTACCATTATCACATGCAATCGTTTGATGATTTGATGTCATTGCATACATCCACATACATGCACCTGTAGGCCGTAGGATGAGAATCGAAAATATGCTTATAAAACAGATTCCGTTGAACCCCTCGTGGAATTAAGTAATTTTTGCTTAACTCAAAAGATAAGAACTTATTTTATCAGAATCCACTGCTTCCCAAGCGATAAAGTTGCACATATTGAAATAAAAACCCTCCGAAGTTCGCTGTGTTCGCCTTTCAAATTCTACGTAGATCCGCCACAAGCGCTTTAGTGTGATTGGCCAGTTCAGAACCGTCAGGCAATAAGCAAGCGCGAAAGACCGGATGTTGCTTCGCAAGGTAAACACACGTGATGAAACATGGAAGTGTTGCAAGGAAAGCACTGGAATAAATAAATATTACGGTGAGTTTTTTACACTTTATTATGTTTAATAGTCTCAGGAATATTTAAGAACAGTCTAGTCTTCTGACAAACCGATTGGATTCTTACAATCTTGAGCATAGCATCCACAAACAGGGTGCAGGTATTTCTTCGTACATCCAGGCAGGGGGCAATTGCCAAATGTTCCCCCAAACGTTTGAAAAATGAAAATTTCGCTCACTTTTTAATATTAATTGCTGTTAAATATTCATGAAAGATTTATATTTAGAACTGTTTTAATATTAAAGTAATTTGTTTTAACACTAACATATTAGAGTTGTTTGCAGTTGGCCAGTTTAAAATTAAACTTAGTTCCATGAGGGGTGCAACAGAATTGCGTGTTTTCGACTCTCATCCTACGGCCTACTGCATTTCAAGTGATTTCATTACATAATCTCAAGGATATATAAGCGTTTTCAATAAGTTATTATGCAGTGTGATGTCATAAGTATGATCATTTACATATTAAACAAATCTTAATATCTCTAGAGTGAAGTGAGATATGAAAAAGTTGTAAATGGTTAGTCATTATAGTTTCAAGAATTCTTTCAAACAAGAGTTATTTTACAACTGAATTTTTCATTGCATAGGCACTTCAAGTAAATAGGGGCAATGCTGTTTATACATTTAAATGCCATAACTGCATCACATAAATAAAGCTCCTTCGACACCGGTAGCCACTTCAATTATTTTCAAACGTGGGGTAATGTCATCATACTTGCGTGTTCCGGTAATAATGCGTGCGGCAAAATTTTGAACACACTGCACAAACTGAAGAACAAAATTAAGTTTACTGAAAACTAAACTATTAATAATCTTAACTAATATTTCACGGTTAAACAAATGACATTCTGCTAATTTGTAACAATGCATTCATACAAGACGATACCACAGTTGTCACGTGATTGTCATAAGTCATGTAATGCTGAAATATTTTGCATTAATGGTTGGGTTTAGCTCTTTATTGATAATAATAATAATAATCTTTGAGGAAACTTTTTCATTTACATGATTTTCAAAAAGGACCTCTATGAAAGAATAATAAAAATATGAATATATATATTAATATATATAAACTATTAATTGTAAATAGATAATGTTAAAAACATAAAACTATGAAGTATAAAACTATATTAAAAATCTAAAATACTACGTTTAAAACTGTGCATGTTTTGCGAATTTCTAATGTCCTTACTAAGTGTGTTGTAGTCTTTAACTGCGTGGTAACCTGTCCTCTGTTTTCCCCAGTTCCTTCTTGTGCTTGGCAAACTAAGCTTATCCTTGTTGCGTTGATCAAGGTGAATGTTACATCATGGGGTAATCGTGATAACAGCTGGGGTACTCCAAACAACATGATCTTTGTTTTACTTGGATTTATCAACAGGTAATTGGAGCAGCACCATTCAAACATACATTGAAGATCTTGATTTACTGCATTGTCCAACTCATTTAGAGAAAATGAAAGAAATAGTTTTGAATCATCTATGTAACACTCTTTATCGCAATAGTTGCAAGCTGCAGGTACAGTACTGCCTAGAAGTAACCTAACGAAAACCTATGTCTCACCTCGGTTGAGCCTCGGTCTCTTCCGCAAGCAAGTGCGGTTTGTACGTCGGAAATTATACGACACGTTCCGGAACGAGTAGCTTTTTCCGAAGTTTAGCGTGCTTTGGCCATTTGAGAAAACCGCGTCATAGCATAAGGTTCACTCCATCGTTTCGTAAATTATCGCAATACTGGCGTATGGGAACGAATTTTTTCGGTTTGGTCTTCATCAGTTCCGATCACAAAAATCGCGAACATCCTTGAATTCAAACATCGAGATCGGCTTTAAATTTTATACCTTTCTCGGTATTGACGAAATGGTGGGAATCTACGAAATGCGCCACCTGGTTGAAGAAAACCGCTTTTGAAAAATGAACAATTGAAGTTCATCGAGGAAACAATGAAAGCGAATGACGAATTAACATCTGCTGAAAATAAATATCAAACTGGTCGATGAATGCGCCGTTCATATCTCACAATCAATAATTCGTCGAGTCAGACGCGAGCAGCTTGGTTGGAGGCATGAAAATTCGCGTTATTTCCAGTTTGTTCGGGAGCCAAACAAAATAAAGAGGCTCTTGTTCTGTTTGAATGCCTTAGCGGTAAAAGACGTGTTCTAGGACGTCATTTTTTACGGACGAGACTAGTGTCCAAATCGAACAATATGCACGTGCATATCACTGGCAATATCACTAGTAAACTGAACAATGACCCCGTTTCAAACGTCGAACTTCTTCGTGTGCCGAACATTAGGTTCAACCATGCTGATTAATATTAATATCAAAATATTATCGCAAGGCATAACAAATATTCTTGTAATGAATAAATCACCTAAGCGCAGTGCACAGGTCAATATATAATACGAAGTGGCTATTCGTACTGGATTTGTACGGGGACTTTCATTTGCTATTCATACTGGAGTCAAAATATTTTCCACAATTTTCTAATAAGTACTTGTTTCAAATGATTTTCATTACTCTACTTTTATTAAAGTACTATTAGCGATTCCGACAAGCGTTCCCATCGTTCGTAAAACGAATTTCTAGACTCTCCACTTACTACAGTTTATCGACACTTAGCAAATATCTTTCATATTTACGCCTAGAAAATAACACGCGAGCTCGCACGCGGGTACCAGGTGCTGAGTGGAAATGGTTATATTGTTATATTGATTAATGACATGCAAAAAGCAAACAAATATCCATAAAATAAACTTATTCATTGGAACTCGGATTTCTATACATTTCCTTGGATTGTGTGTTGAAATGTCAGAAGTGAGAAGTTCGCCGTTTATGCCACGAGTGTGCCCCACGCGCTGGTTCCCGCATGCGAGCTCGCGTATTATTTTACAGGCGTAAATATGCAAGACATTTGCTAAGTGTCGATAAACTGTAGTAAGTAGAGAGTCTAGAAATTCGTTTTACGAATGATGGGAATGCTTGTCGGAATCGCTAATAGTACTTTAACAAAGATAGAGTAATGAAAATCATTTGAAACAAGTACTTATTAGAAAATTGGGGAAAATCTTTTGACTCCAGTACAAATAGCAAATGGAAGTCCCCGTACTCCAGTACGAATAGCCACTTCGTATAATATATTATCATTAAAGCGGCTTTTTGTTTACATTCGTATTTGGTTCGTATTTTATCGACAGCCGGCCATCTGAATTTATAAGCATATCAACAGGAGGATTTATATACATGCTACTCAGCGATTTAAAATTCTACAATCAACCAATAATTATTAAAACTTTAATACCTTCAGGCGATGCTTTGGACGTCCCTTTTGTTTTCCTTGGGTACCTTCTTTACGGAAACCTTAGCATTCTTTTATGATATTATACATGTAGTGCTATGAATAAGAACGGTGTGACACCTCGCGGGAACAGAATAATTATCAAATTCCGATGGATTTTACACTGGCGCACTATTAAACGTGCACTTTTCAGTATTTCGAATGAAAAAAAAACGCGAATGGTGTGCATATAGTATAGTGCATTGACAAACGGGGGAATTGTGATTATCATGTTTAACAATGAAGCAATTTTCGCGTGGGCTAAAATGTCCTTCAAGTGTGTGGTTGTTTGTGATAGTTTAATAGGTTGTGGCAAATGGGGCCAAACCGCTAAATCCGAAGCACGCGTTTAAAAGAAAACTGAACCGACAGTAAAGTGAAAAGGCGATGAAGTGTCAAATGGCAACGAAATACTGACATTTCTGCCAGCAGAGCCCTAGATCAGAGTAATTACTGTAGGCCTCCGCACACACATAAATTAGTCAGTTCGCCACACATAAAGTCAGTTCGCTACAACTTTATCAAAAAACAATCAACTTGATTTGTTTAATACGTATTTACTAAACAGATCACCTCAAATAACGACAGTGCAAGAGCGTTATAAATCTTAGATGGAATCTAAGCGATGACTCAGAGATGCCGTTCATCGCCAATGCGTGTTGCCATTAATGCTCTCGAACAATACCTTATTCAAAATACTAGTCTTTCGCCAAGCTAATTTTAATGCGGTTTTGTTGAAATAGCTGCTAATATATAATAATAATACACAATAAGTGTGACTCAGAGATGCCGTACATCGGAATCGCCAACGCGCTTTCGGTGATATATATTCCGCTTTCCGTTTATGTGTGTAGCGAACTGACTTTATGTGTGTGGCGAACTGCCTCTAGGTTTAGCGAAACCGACCGGTTACCTCCGTTCCAAACGTCACGGGGTTTTAAACGCGAGTTCGGAAGTTCGTATCTAAAACTGGTCACGGCCGAGAAAAGAATGACACAATGCAGAACTTCTGAATCGTCTGAAAGTAAACTGAAACCGACAGATCGTGATTTTGGACATTGGTGGTGCCATTTGCCACAACTCCAAACCATATTCCAAACGCCGATCACTGTGTCTTTAACGCAAAATCTATCAAGGAGATTGTAGCCCACGCGAAAACTATTCATTCATTCATAATAATCACAAACTCACTGGTTGGTTTAGTAATATTTGATTTTGGTGTCATACTGTTATTGACACACGCGCGTTACTGAATAGTCGGACAAGGTCGGAAACCGAAGTGTTTAGTCCACGTAGTTTTTCTCATGAGGTTGGTTTTGTCGACTGCAACCTCACCGCCAATCAACCGCAGTGTTCGGTTATTTATAGGCAGTACTGTAGGTCGTTAATATATAAGTTGAAAAGTAAAGGACTCAAAATTGATCCTTGCAGAACACCATGATTTATGGCTAAACTATCAGAGTTTAGCCAATACATACAGATTGCTGCCTTCCGGTCAATAACTCCTAAACCATCTGACTGCTGAAGTTGATGCACCAATCTTTTCCAGTTTTGCTAATAGTATATAATGATTTATACTGTCGAATTCCTTGCTTAAGTCCAATAGTACAAGAACTGTGATTTGCTTACAATCCATTGCTTTAAGAATAAAATCATTGACAAGTATATTCAGAGTTTCTGTAGAAGGATTGTTTTTGTTCCCACTTTGGTGTCTAGTTAGTAGATCATTTTCTGTCAAATGGTTCATGAACTGTTCTAAGGCCATTCTGTCACATACTTTAGCAGTTGATTGTATCAGGGATATAGTGTTCAGCTTAATCTCGTTACATTTTTTAATTAGCAAACCACCCACAATTAATGTCATCAATTATTCTAAGTATCTCTACTTAATCAGTTACTAATAATACAACAATTTCCCTACACTCTCTCCCTGGCGAGTCAAGCATAACTTTTGTTTTCATCCTTGCCACTACCGCTGCGTTTGGCTGGCATGTTGCTCCCTAACCTCTAACCCCCTTCCTACTTCTAGAGGGTATAAATGTTGTATGGGTCTATTCTACACCTTTTCCTTTCCACTTGTGAACGTTGTTTTTACTTGGAATCAATTCCTTGCGAATTCCCGTTTTCCATTCGCCTCTCTTTTTTCCTCGCTCGAACACAACAACAACATTGTCAACCTTATGGAACTCTCAAGTTAGTGTGGTATTCCCTACGCCACCTATTTCAAAAATGTTCAAGTTTGACACTCAAGTACTTGAACCTGTTTATCCAATTAGCGCGATACTCATTTCCGTCCGTTTCCTGATTAATTCCAACCGAGAAATTCGTGATTATTCTTCCAAACATCAGATGTGAAGGAGTCAAGACCTCCACACCAACTTCAATGTACTCTTAGAGGTCTCGAATTAAACGTTGATTCCACCTCATCAAAGGTCAACTTTGCTTGGCCTAACACTTTCCTTAAACATGTCCACGACCCTTTCGAAAAAGACAGACCCACAAGCCTTTCGAAAAAGACACCTCACGAAGGGGCCCTTTCCAAATTATATCTCCACTCTATCTTATGTACACTCAGCTCAAACTCAAAAATATCTTTGCGTGCCCTATCTGAGGCCTATCTGATGTCTTTGCATTGTCAGAAACAATGAGGCGAGGTATCCCCCTCCAGACTATGAACCTTCTCAAACACCTCATAAAAGTCGGCGCTGACAGATCTCTACAAGCTCTAGGTGCATGGCTCTCGTCACACAGCAGGTGAATAAGGCGACATATACCTTACTCATGCCATTGTTATCGGTTTTGACAAACAAAGGCCCTGCAAAATCTACACCTACCTTGGAAAACGGTAGAGATTGTGTAACTCGAAATTCTAGCAACGCTGCCGTCGGTGGGGCGATATACACAGCTTTCATAATGGCGGCTGCAGTAAATAGCCACGCGGGGAGTGGAACGAGAGATTGGGATGCGCATGAGAACGAGGCCACAAAGGCCTCGCATTCTAATTTTCTAATTGTAAATAATGGCGTCTTCTATTTCGGTAACTCTCGCAGAAAATGATATACATGGAGCTTCTCTTCTTGGCCGTAAACCAGAGCAGCTAAAAAACGAAGAGCTTAAATTTTGGCTGAAGTGTCGTGGGGATTCATCGAAAGGCCTCAAAACTAAAGCAGAACTCGTGAAACGAGTGAACGAGTACATCCGATGTGGCAGGGACAAGACCATAGTAGATCCAGATCCACACTTGATCTACACCAGAAGAAAAGAGCAGGAGAGTTCCAGTGGAACTCCAGGTAGTGCAGAAGACAGCACAGAAACACGAGAATGTGTAAAGTACCCAAGTGATGACTGGGGAACGGCACTAGAAAAGATGCCACTGTTTACAAGGGCAGACATGAACCGACATATTGCCAAATCGGGGAAAAACATAGCAGACAAAGACCACCACTCAGTCCTGACTGGACTAAGGAAGGCAAAGAGGTTTCTTGACGATGAGTATCTACAAGATATAAAGAGTGCAAGTGACCATAAGTATTTTTACTTTCAAGCGAAGTGCTGCCATAGTTTCAGGAAAAATGACCCCCCACATACTTTGAATGTCGCTCTTTGTGTCGTGTCTGGTGAAGTGAAAAACGCCAACTGTTCGTGTGTGGCTGGATCAGTAGGGTATTGCAACCATATCTTGGCGCTGATGTTCAAGATCTGCAAGTTTTCATTATTTTCAAGTCAGACTACAACAGACTTGTGTACAGATGAAGATGAAAACGGTGAGTTGGCATGCACTTCCCAACTACAGAAGTGGCATAAGAAAGGTGGGGGAGCAAACATTGAATCACAGCCAGTAATGGAGGTCGAAGTAAACAAGACCAAGCTTGATGAGGCCAGAGTGAGGTCAGGTATTAAGCCCCTTGTATATGATGCAAGGGCAATCACCTGTCACAACAACCTTGCAGAGCAAATGCTTAAAGAGGATTTAAAAAACATAGATGCTAACATGGGGCTAGCACAAATGGCATGTGGACAAAACACTGCAAATCTTATTGAAACTAAATATGGAAAATGCAAAGTTGGCTCATTTCTATCATATCAAGTCAGTGTGACTGAGTCAAACTTCAGAGCAGAAGCAGACATTGGCGAAGTGCCTAGACTCCCAATTCCTAATAATCAAATTCTGGTGTATCCACGGTTTCCTTTAAGGGACTTGGGCAAGCTTACAATTCCGGATACTACTACCGATGATGAAAAAAATATTATCATTGACCTGACATTAGACGAGGACAAAATAAACACAATTGAAAAAGGAAGCAGGCAGAGTGCGAAAAATGGATAAATGAACGCAAATTTAGATTAACTGCATCTAAATTTCATTCAATTTCTAAACGACAGAGGAATCATGAAACATTTGCTGACACCGTAATTAATCCCAAGAATGTCACCTCAAGGTATTTGGACCATGGTAGGAAGTACGAACATGTCGCTTTACGCGAGTACGATAAATTTATGTACAAGCTAAGCTGTGGGCTGGTGGTATCACAAGACAGTCCATTTCTTGGAGCTACCCCAGATGCTAAGGTCATTGATATTGGCTGCACTGATCATTTTGGATTAGCTGAAGTCAAATGCCCTTACACTAAGTATAATGTCACTCCAATGGATGCATGTTCAGACTCTAAGTTTTGCATGAAAAAAGTAAATGATACGCAATGTAGGCTAAAAGAATCATCCTTTTTACTACCAGGTACAAGGGCAAATGGCTGTCACAGGAGCACAGTGGTGTGACTTTATTGTATATACCGGTAGGGGATTGTATGTGCAACGAATTCCATTCAAAACCCAATTTTGGGAGGAACTAAAGGAGAAACTAGAAGCATATTACTTTAACAATTTCATTAAGTTTGCAGTCACACAGAAGTCAAATGATAATAATCAAACAATCAGTTAAAACAAAAATAAATTTTTATCTATTCAAGAATTGTCTATGGTATTATTTTTTATAGTGTTATAAAAATTAGTTATAAATAACTAACCATGAAATTAGTCTATGGTCACAGGAAATATTAAAGAAATCCAGGGAAAAAAGTATCATGGTGTTGTTTATGAATTGATGGTACACTTCATTGAAATGCTGGAATAAATCAGATTATTGAAATATCATAAATGAAACAAAAAGACAGTTCCTCTAGAGTAAAAATATACTAAAATTAAGTTAGTTGTCAGCCTTGTTGAATACAACATAATATTGCATGCTAAATAGAAATTATGTTTGGGTGTGCATTGCACAGGAATGCACAAACAGTCCACATCTGATTTACAACTCCAAATTGATGTAGGGGTATAACTCTATCCCAGATGTGAAATCGTTTTATTTTATTTATTGCTCTTTCAATATGGATCCGTAAACTCGCTATCTCTTGAGTAGCTACAACATCCCCTGAAGGCATCTGGCTTGAGGCTCCTAGAAATGGTGGCATGTTCAATACAACACCTAAAGGTAACAAATCTTGTATGGTAAAGCCTTTGTCTGCCATTACAGAGTCTTTATCAGTGAATGGTAGATCCAGAAACCCACTCCTTTTAACAATTTCTCTGTCGGATATGGATCCAGTGTACAGCTGACTGATAAATGTTATTGCACCCCCAGGTGAAATCCCAACCAAACCTTTCAGGGTTGCATGATTTTTGTAGCTGCTAGGCATCTGACATCTAACCTCTGTACAGTCTATTATTACTCTAGTGAGACTGTACTTACTCTTAAAACATTCCGGCATAGTTGCGTCAACAATTTCCTTGGATGGCCATATGTCTATTTGTCCAAGTTTGAAGTATAAAAAATTTATCCAAGTAATAAATATCCTGCTTACAGTAGGAGTGGAGATATTAAATAAATGAGCTAGGTGCTCTTCATGAAACCCTTGTCTCAGTCTACACATAACTAGAAAATATTCCTCAATTGGCTGTAGACTTCTTGCTCTCCCTTTTTTTATAGTTGATACAGATAATTCCTCATATTCATTGTCATCATCATCATAATCAGTTACAATAGTGGTGCTTGAATTCATCCAGTAGTTGATATTTTCTCCAGACTCTCCTGATCCCAGCTTTGAAACCCAGTGTAGAAAGCTGCTGCAGAATTCTTCAGTTTAATTGCATCAAAACAAAACATTCTTTTCTTAAGTTTTTCGTTTATACGTTGTAAATTCTCGATTTGGGAATTGAGTTCGTCGATTTCATGCGCAAGTGTTTTATTATTATTTTCAATGTTAGTCTTTATTTCTGTCAAATGTAACACGAGTTCAGACAGTTCGGTCTGTGTTGCCACGTCATTATAAAACAATTGGTATTCGGTCTGTGTTCCTGTCTCGACACAAAACACTTCTGTCTGTGTTTCGACATCCTTGTAAGTTTCAATTTGTTCATTTGCCTCTGTATCATCCTCGATTTCCACAAGATCAATTCGAATCCCTTCTTCAGATTCAGAACTCCCCGCCGCAGTCGAGAAAAGCCTCAAAGCTGGCGGCTTTCTTTTTCGAGGTGAAGTCCTAGTCCAGTGAAACACAGAGGGAACAGATTCGGTTGTCAAAATGATCTTGCCTGCGAGTGTTTTCTTTAGATCGTCCTGTCTGAAATGCCTAGAACACACTTTGGTTTGCGGTTTTATCTGGAAAAACTTTCCCTCATCTCTTCGGATCGAATGAATCCACTTGTTTCTTCGTCGAAGATCAGAAGGGAACTGAAAGTACGAAATTTTTTGTTCTCGTTCACATCGCGATATCCCTTCTTTGTGCAGCCTGGCACGCAACAATGTGTCACCATTTGTTTACTACATGCCTCGAGGCCTTCTTGGCCTCGATTTCATGACGGCTCCCTATAAACTCGTTACCAGTCTTGCGCGCCATGCGCCACTAGCAGCCATTATGAAAGCCGTGTATAAGCTTTGCTATTCCACCTCTTACAAATCATGCACGTTCCTAGGACTTTCTTTACTGCCTGTCTAGTCTTTGAAACTCAATATCTTGACTTAAATTCCACTAATGTAGACCTCACTCCACTGTGTTTAACTTTGCTGTGACACTCCTATTATATCAACTCGGTTAACACATGCTTCCTTGGTAGAATTACTGGCTCCCTAGCTTCAATATCTAAGTCAGAATCTACTAGCCTACAAGACCATGCTCTCGTTTATAACTGTTCAAAGTTTGCTTGATCTTTTAACATTAACTGTGCTGCAATAATCCACACCATTTACCTCACTTGCGTTCAAAGGTCCACTTTCTAGCCTCTCATTCACTACTTTCCTCTTAAAAGATTACTTACAAAACGTCTCACCCATTCTGTCACTCTTAAAAGGCTATTTAATGCACTAAAACTGTCTACGTTTATTACGTTCGCTATGCCAAGCGGGTTTCGCGCATTAACAGCTAAAACACAAACAGTTTCCCGTTTCCCTTCCAAACTACTCTCTGGGGTTTGAAGAACGTCCTCCGTTTGAGGCTATGTTTTCCTTTCCCAGGCAATGTCCCCACTCTTCCTTTTTACTCAGCCTTAGTATCTCGTTCCACCCTGTGTCGTACAAACTGTTTCCACTCCCCCTGTTTTGTATCCAACAATACCTTGTGTCTTTTATTTTCCACTCTGCATTTAATACGTTTTTGACTGCGCTGACAAGATGCACCAGAATTTGTGCCGACATGAGCTCTAGCTGCGGAATAGTTAATTATTTTAGTGGGGATACTCTAGTCTTGCTTCACACTGTCTTGCCATTACCCTTGGAAACCAAATATACGACAGCACAATAAGCTCTCTTGCTTGCATCCCCAAATCCATGCAAATAACACTGAACTACTGGTTGTCCTGGAATGTTTTCTAAGCCTGCAACCTTCCCACTGATATCTCACTTGCTTCTCCTAAATTTTCTCCCACCGTTCCCTCAAGGCTTTGCTAAGAGGCTCATCCCAATCTAAACATGCAATACAAACATCCTGAAAAATAATCTTAATTAATTCCTAATTATTCCTTAAAGGATCGAATAAACATGCCAACAAACTTAAAACGTTTCTCTTGGTCAATTCAAGGTTCTTGACCCTTTCGACAATATGCCGAAACTAAAACGAATTACATCGTTTACGTAATCCCACATCACCCCGGGTCCGGGGGGTATTGCCCCCCGGAAAATTTTGAAGATTAGGAGCCCGGAAATGCGAATTCCAGCAATCTGGGGGATTTATCAGGCAAAAATAACGGCATGCAAAACTGAAACTTTTCAAGAATATAACTAACGAAAAAACGAAAATTAAGTTAAATCATGCAAAGTTATGTAAAATGTTACCCTCGGAAACATCTAATCTTGAAGCAGCAGCGTGAGGGCAGATTGGAAGAAAATTCAGTTCAAAATCATCTTGAAACAGCAGCATTGAGGGAAGATTGGAAGAAAATTCAGTTCAAAATCATCTTGAAACAGCAGCATGAGGGAAGATTGGAAGAAACTTCAGTTCAAAATCATCTTGAAACAGCAGCATGAGGGAAGATTGGAAGAAAATTCAGTTCAAAATCATCTTAAAACAGCAGCATGAAAGGTGCATTTAAATGGCAGGGGAAATATTAAGTTTCGCTCTATTTTGTGCATGTCTTTGCATATACTTTCAATGTTGTAATATTATGTCCAAAATCATCTTGCAACAGCAGCAGGACGGCAGTTAAGAAAAAGTTCAGTTCAAAATCATCTTGCAACAGCAGCAGGAAGGCAGTTAGGAAGAAAGTTCAGTTCAAAATCATCTTGCAACAGCAGCATGAGGGAAGATTGGAAGAAACTTCAGTTCAAAATCATCTTGAAACAGCAGCATGAGGGAAGATTGGAAGAAAATTCAGTTCAAAATTATCTTGAAACAGCAGCATGAGGGAAGATTGGAAGAAAATTCAGTTCAAAATCATCTTGAAACAGCAGCACGAGGGAAGATTGGAAGAAACTTCAGTTCAAAATCATCTTGAAACAGCAGCATGAGGGAAGATTGGAAGAAAATTCAGTTCAAAATCATCTTGAAACAGCAGCATGAAAGGTGCATTTAAATGGCAGGGGAAATATTAAGTTTCGCTCTATTTTGTGCATGTCTTTGCATATACTTTCAATGTTGTAATATTATGTCCAAAATCATCTTGCAACAGCAGCAGGATGGCAGTTAAGAAAAAGTTCAGTTCAAAATCATCTTGCAACAGCAGCAGGAAGGTAGTTAGGAAGAAAGTTCAGTTCAAAATCATCTTGAAACAGCAGCACGAGGGAAGATTGGGAAAATGTTAAGTTCAAAATCATCTTGAAACAGCAGCACGAGGGAAGATTGGAAAAATGTTAAGTTCAAAATCATCTTGAAACAGATATGTGTGTAAAATATCTCGTACTATATACGAGTATGTTAAATTAAAACTTCTTAAATTTTCTGGAAACTTATTACTTGTTTATATTAATGTTTATGTTTATGTTTATAGTTATATTTATATTTATCACTACAAGTACTTTAATAATACAGTATCTTATATATCTATTCATCATTCGAAATGTCGGTCAATGTCATTCTTCTTGGATGCTTAGTTGCAAATCGGTCGATGACTTTATCCGTCTCAGGTCGGAGTTCCCTGTGAACACACAGCAGTGCAAGACCTTTCAAGCGATTTTCATTCATCCTACTACGTAAATACGTTTTAAGACGACGCAAACCGGAAATAGACCTTTCGCACGTACATGTAGTGACTGGGATTGTTGCGAAAATTTGAAATGCTCTGTAGATATTGGGAAAGGTGTATTGATCAATGAATGCTAAAAGATTGGAAAATGCAGTTGGTGAACTACCTTCAGCTAAATGTAACTTCTCACTCCACGTGTCCAGTTCATTTTCGATTAGACGAGGGTTAGGAAGGTCATCTCTGTACATATCAAGAAACTTGGTGAAGTGGGTTTTCCATTTGGGATACATCAACACATTCTTTGGTAATCCATAGAGGGCATCCATGATGTCTAAATTAGTTTCGGAAAAGCGAGTTTGAATTTGCGTCAACAAATGGTCAAGGGATGGAATGGATACAACATGACGATAATATTCAAGAACGGATTCAGCCGGAACATTTGCTCTGTGTTTCTGCCTGCCAGTTGTCCTTGGTTTTCCAGGTTCTGTACCAACACTCTGTGCAAGGGTTTCTGCTTCTTGGAACCATGTACCATGCATTTCCTCTATCTTTGCTCGATATTTCTCCAACATGACGTACAGAAGTTCCACTTTTTCACGTGCATACCCAGCATCGATTGCAGAATGTTGTAGCTGTAAGGTGAGTGGTCTGCTAACTTCAAGACATCTGGAAACGACAATAAGGGCAATGAGAAATTGGAACGAAACTATGCTGTGATACAAACCGCTAGCTTTCTGGGTAGAATCGCTATTCCAAGAGCGATCTTCGTTGTTTCGAATTTCCTCCAGAGATCGAACGATGGCGATGAACACCTCCACAAAAACAGCCAAAGCATCTAGTCTGGCAATCCATCTTGTCTTACAGGCATCGATAAGACGACTATGCTGAGCTCGTGGACATAACTCCTTGATTATCTTCTCTAACAAGGCAAACCGTTTTGGCGAAAAGTTATAGAATTCAGATGTTACTCGACAAGTGTCCATCATATTTCTTACTAGCTCTTGTTTACAACATGTTGCCACACAGAGATTCAAGATATGGGAATTGCAGTGGATGCTGGATGCTGCGATATTCCAAGTATTCAAAGGGGTTTTAAAAAGTCTTTGTAGTTTATTCGCATTATGGGTACTTTCTCCTCCAAACAAAACACAATTAACACAAAATGCCCCATCACATGCCTTTGAATATGCCAACCATGGGAATTTTTTCAACCACTCAAAAATAAATTTTCGTTTATGCACATTCGCAGGAAAGACATGCTCCGGTTGGGGTTTCCAAACATTGCAGAGAAGATGGTATTTTTTCTGGTCAGTTAATGGAGTAGGTGGATCAACAAAATTACTAATGTCATCAGGAAAGGAAACTGTATTACTGGGTGCAGTGGTGTGAGCTATTGGAACGACTGGTGTTTGTGGTTCTGATGGACAACTAACACTTTTCCGTTTCGTTGCAGGTTCATTCTGGGGAGGAGTTTTCTTTCGACTGACAAAGGGCAAAAAAATGATTTTTCTTGTTGGGAATAACTGTTGTTCTAAGATATCCTACGGGCATGACAGCACATCGGAAAATATGTATTATCTCACTAATATTATTCTCTGCTGCTTCTCTTGGGAAAATGGTGCAATTAAAAAAAAGGGCAAGAGAATCCATTTCTTCTACAACCTGGGTATCACTGGATTCTTCGTGGGTATGTACTTCAGTAGTTGGAATCGGATAGTATGATTCAATAGGAAGTTGAAGCACACTCGAAAGAGAAAGCATGCATAAAAATGACGAGTATTCGTGGTTACGAGCATTGTTACGGGCTTCTGCAAAGATAGCCTTCGAAGGATCATCCTTTCTCACCGATTTTAATGCAAAATCTGACAAGCACATAGCAAAAGCATTTCCCCTACATTTAAATGCACCTTTATTATGTTGTGGAGCAACCAAAGGGTGATCAGAATAAAATTGAGCATTTCTGTAAAGCTCAATGCTGGTTAGGCACCGAAGGTAAATCGCCATGGTCTCATCACCACATAATGCAATAGAACATGCATTATAAAGGCAATTGCCATCTCCTGTAGTTCTAAAGGTAATCAAGAGATAGGCACATTTGTAATACTGTACATGTACATAGTCAGGGCCAGAATAGATATCTAGGCAATTTGGTTCAATCATCAGGCCTGTTGTCCTGACTATGATAGCACAAATTTTGCATAACAGCATACATGTAAATATATGGTTCTTCTGTCAATACTGAATACTTTTATAAATAAATAAATAAATAAATAAATAAAATCATTCATTATAATACTATTACTGTCTCAGTTTAACTAGGCTAAATAAGCAAAGCTATAGACATAATATAAAAATAAATAATACTATTAATTATTAGGTTATAGAGAATATTAACCATTCGAAATGGGAATCCATTTGGACATTGTACTAAGAATTACATTGCACAATTTTCCCCAATGTTTATAATTTAAATGTCACTCGATGACAGCACTGAGTATCTGACTTGTATAATAACATGAACATGAAACCGGTTCATATAACAACACTACAGCATAACATTTATAACAGCTCAGTCAGTCGGCTGAGCATTTTCGAAAGCTATTTATTAATTTATAGCATGTCAGAATGTTCAAGTCAGATTGAAGTCGTTGAACACTGTAAAAAATAATATAAAGCAGACTTATTTCGTTTTAATCAAATGAATCAATACGCTATTAAAACTTATACGGACAGATCACTCATTAGCATATTCGACATTTAGTGCATATGATAATATTAGTAGAGCAACTTAAAATATTTATTATTCATGAACTTACCTCACTGGGTGCTGATTTAAATTCCGCGCTTCCTGGCTGCGAGGGAACTGTATCTTCGCAAAATTGCATAGAGAAACACGCATATTGGCACCGATTTTCGTCTCAAATTCGGCTTTAAGTAACTTCTTGCAATCGCGCTTAAGAAGGAGTAATCTACTCGCATTTTCCACCGACGAATAACTTGTATTATCCAAGACACACAGTAGCTGTTGTAGAACATTGTTGAATGCCATGGTTAAAACAGAGTTGCGCTCGACTAGAGTCGTGGCTTGTAAACTTGGATAAATCACACCATCGACATGGCATAATCATACTTAGGTCCTCAGATAGGCCACGGCCGATACAGTCCACTGTATCGGAATGTATCAGAAAGTGGTGTTTTGATTGGTTTGATACAGTCTATGACGATTTGACTGTATCGGAATGTGTGCGATACAGTCGATACAGTTACTATAAATAGCACAACTGTATCTGTCGGAAGGTCATCGGTAAAACATCGCCATTAAGAATCGAGACGGCTTCGAGCGCGCATTTTGCGCGATGGAAAGGAACATGTTGGTAGGAATGCGATTATGGACAAATCAATTACGGGCAATTTTCGCGGGCTCGAATTTCAAGACACGAATTCGTCTCGCGCTGAAATTAATGATCGTAGAATTGGACCGCAGAAGCGATTTTAAACCAACTTCGAAAAATACAATTGCGCATATCAAAGATATTGAAAATGATGTAATTGTTTGGAAAAAGGTACTCCCGCAAAATTTGATATTCGAATTTTAATTTATTTTAATTATAATTAGATTATTAGTTAAAATCTGACTGTATCGTGTGATACAGTTGATACAGTCTAGATCCGCCCCTGCACCCTTAGACCCACCTTGGTTTTCAAGCATTGTCTGGGCATATGATTGATGTAATCTTTCAACTTCTTTCGAAACACCTTGTTGTTCATTGCCAACCTGCAGGCCTAGCTCTAGATTAAACCCACCTTCGGCCATGCGTTTCTTAGCCTTTTCGTACAATACACAGGCTCTTTCAGTGGTACTTTCTCCCACATCTAAGTCATCAACGTAGAAACTTTTAGTCAATTTCTCTACAAACTTAGGGTCGTCTTTAGCGTACTTCTCTATGTGGTGTCTTAAAGTTGCATTTAGTAAGAATGGCGAGGAATTTAACCCAAATACGACGCAACAAAGTGGTAAATAATTACGTTCAATTTATTTTGAAGCACATTTTTCGGCCACAGAAACCTTAAACTATCTCGGTCGCTCTTCAACGTTCAAAAATGCCTTTTCTATGTCTCCGACCAAGGCTATTTTGTTTTGATTGATAATATTATTTATTCAGGAAAACCAACATCACAAATAGTGTTTTTCAGACGATTTCTGAGAAACATAAAATATATAAAAAGATATAGGATGCGTCAATGTCCTTTTCATCTGTTACTGGTTTTAGCCTGAGTAGTTCTTGAATATGAGCTTTCTGGATCGCTGTCTTCTTTCCATACCGGTCTTTCAAAAGTCCTACTGTAGCTGTATAGTTTGCAGACATTAAGGCAAATCCTCCAATGCAAGATCTGGCAGGCTCTTCTGCAAACCTGCAAATTAATATTATTTTATATGCATGTAAATTGGCCTGATGAACTTGTTTTCATGTACGAAATTGAAAAGGATTCTTACTTTAAAACAGGCTTGGACTAGCTATTATGCCATCGTGCCATAGAACAATGGCTGTCTATTGTTCTAACACGGCTAGCCATTGTTCTCTGGCACGATGGCATCATAGCCTGTCAGAGCCTGCTTTAAAATGAGGTCATCAGGGTCAATTTATATGCATATAAAAGAATTTTTAATTGTCGGCCATTTATGAATAAGGTCTATAGCTAATACCATTTGATATTCCTGAAAACCCTAAGAGAGTCATGCTTGAAGTCCTGCATTCATTATTTCACCAACTGTTGAAGACCATAAACTGTGATAGTATAAGGGCAACAGCTTATGTAATAATTGTGAAATTTGATGTATGTGATATAGAATGAACATATGATTTACATGTAGGATGGCCACATAACCATTGGGTTCAGTCAGGCTAGGTTTGTTAGCTTGCTTTTAAACATTGTCCAATTAAAGTTCATTAAAGGTAGTGCATATTGCGTGGGCCCGAATATAATTAAAGTTCATGCATGTTTTCACAAGTGAGGAAACAAGTGAAATTAAATCTTTATTTTACTGTATGAGGACTGACCATAGTTGGTACCCCTTCATAAAAGGGGGGATTTCCACTAGAAAAGGGGGAAGCCAGAAAGGGTGGGGATGATCTAGAAAACGAGATAACATTTAATATATACTTATATAATGTTTTTGGACATGGTTCTGCAGTTGATCCTCTTATTTTCTCAAAAAACAGTTTTTTGAATAATTGAACTGTTTATGAAAAGGTTACATTTTCTATCATTTAAACTATATGGAGGCAGAACGTAAAAATTCATTTGGTTGAGGGGGATGGACAATTTTTAGAAAGGGTCAGGTAACCAAAAAGTGGGTTGCCTAAAAAGGGAATGATTACCCCTTGCCAACTATGCCCACTTAATTATTTGTGTATAACACAGACAGCAATATATTTGTGTATAACACAGACAGCAATATATTTGTGTATAACACAGCCAGACAGCAATATATTTCAAAAGAAAACTCTGACATAAGGCTATGAAAATACCTTGTCAAGTTCGCCGGCAGTTAATTAATCAAGCATTGATGAAACGAAAGTGGCAGAAGGCAGATTTGTTCTGATGCATGGCTACAAATCAACCAATCACATATATGTAATAAAACAAACAACAATTAATTCTTTCATCCAACAACCATTTTATTCTGGCTAATGTCAGACAATTAATATTATTGCTTATAATAATAACAATTACAAGAATTATGATTAATAGGTCTGTCAACACTGTGCAATAGAAAGTATTATTTTGCCTTGTCAGTTATATAACTCTTCATATTCATTGCGTACTTTTTCCATGGTGATCCACATTTGCAGTTTCCTGGTTGTAGAATTTGTGGTATTACCGTAAGATGACCTCATGTTCAGTCATGTTGACATAACATTCAAACACAACTTTCTTAAGGTTCTCAGGAAAGTCAATGACTCAATTGGTATCATAATCAGTTTACATTGACTTAAAAATCCAGATACCATTCGCATTTGTACAAAATACAGCTTTTTCAAATCTTACAATTTCCAAAAATAATGCACATAAGAAGCCACTTTGCAGTTTAAAAATCGAGAGTTCTTTCCTGTAAATAAAGTAGAAAATATCTTCAAGTTAACTAGTTAAGCACATATAAATTGATACTGGAAAATAAAATGTCGTACTGTAGGTTCTTTAGTCATATCACTAAACTTAAATGAAATTAAAAAGATCATAAATTTACCACTGACACTGCGATTTATTTTTTTTGCCAAAAACTATATATATATATATATATATATAAACCGTTTTGCAATGAGATTTAGTAGATTTAATGTGATTTGAAAATATGTTCAATGTGTTCAAGATTTACTCATTCTAAGTATTATGATCACCGAACCAAAAATAGATTTCTGCAGTATGTAAGAACTGTTTATATCGAATATTTATGAATTGTTCTGAGTTTGACCAGATCTGTATCTCCCAGTATTTATATAAAAAGTTGTTAAAAATGCATATGCATATCCATAACGAATAAAAAACAATCACTTACCCTTTGTTAACCAATTTGCGTTTTCAAAAAACAAGATCAAGCATTTCATTTTGATACAGCCTTTTACCGTTCCCCAACTGCCAATTTCCCTACGTTTTCCTATTCAAAATCGCGAGATACACTTGCTGGGAAGATGGCGGCGCTGACGAAGGTGGCGCATGCACAGTGAAAAACATGGGACATGTTTACTACCGGAGTTGGACTTCTGGTTAATCTTTATTCTGTGATGCGGTGGCAGCTATATCCACATTGATAGCATTGGGATCTCCCAGACAAAACAGAGTCGGCGATTTCAGATCTCGGTTGAGCACACTGTTCTAAGTGTTCTTGTCGTTTTTGTTGACGTTTCCTTTTTATATGCCGCTTGAGGTCTCCACAAGTCAGATCATAGTGTGGATATTCAAATTTCTTCACACCTTTGTGCATTCTGATTTTCCTTCCTATTCAGACATGCTGACGGTTTTATAGTCTGCTCGTTTGTTTGGTTTCTTTTGTCCTTTGCTTGCATGCTTTTTCTTTAATGGAGCTTTTTGGTCCTGGGCAAAAAATCAGAAAGCAGTTCTGCAAAGAGGAAATTTATTTTGAAATATAGCCCTTCAGGGGCATTATCGGGGATTTTGCACAGTGTAAACGCATTAAAGGTTTACAAGGCTTGTCCTCAGCAACTTGAGGCATTTACGATAGAAACTAAAGAAACATATTCATCAACAATGGAAAATGTAATCCCAGTTAGGAAATGTATGATTGTTATGTACAGTATTAGTTTACTGGATAGCTGAAAGGGCTAGTTAACAAATATAAAATCAGATTTAACATAGCCTTTTGAAAACTCCATTCATAATGGCTGGCGATGTGTCGATCCTGGTATGAAAAATTTTTTTTTAAATTATCACACAGTATATACCTCAGTAACAGCGGTGCGAGCTTCATAATCTGGTATGTCATTCACTGTTGGGTTGACGAGAACGTTTTCTTCGCCATGAACCAGATATTGAAAAACTGCCTTAGATAGTTTCCAGTGACTCCACCATTACAGAGTGATATGGCTAATAGTTTACCAGCCATAAAATAATGCCTCTGTGAACGGGCTTTAAGAATTAAGAAATCAGAAGGAAATGGTGTAAATCATAGGGTGACAAAATTATAGAAAAATGCAGGTCACCAATCTTACTTAATATAATACTAACCAACAAAGAGCGGTCTACTGTACCTTGTGAGTTTGGAACCAAACCAAGGTTTTTGTCTTTACCTGCAAACATGCCAGATGCATCGTACATTTCTTTAACAGCTAGCCTCAGAAATTCATGTGTGGGTCCACCTTGGTCAACAGCTCCCGACGTTCAGCAATGAATCTCAAACTCTGAAACAAGACTATACAAAGAAATAGTGAAAATAATTTTCATGCTCTGAAACATCGTACATGTAAGCTCTGTTTCATCCTCCACCAGCTCACTACCAGCTAACTCATTTGTCAGGCTGGTATAAAAATCTGTCGTAGGGCTTTCCAAGTTCTTCTTTGAATCTCTTCAGGGTAAATTCTTCCTGCGTCCCAGGGAGTTTTTCCACGCGACTCTTGTCAGGTACAACAGGTTTTGTCAGGTACGGTACTGCTCAGAAATAACCTAACACTGCGTTCGCGTTCCGAACGCGTTCCAAACGCGTTCGGGACGCGTTCTGAAGAGTTCCGAACGCGTTCGGAACATCATTGTGACTTCGCTTAAAAAGTTAATGGGAAGACTTCGTTAATTTCTGACTTTAGTAAACTTCTAAACGGATTTAACTTGATCATTTGATTGCTGGACTGGTTATGGTATATGTTCATTAGACGAGATTAAAACAGAAAGTATATCGTTCGGAACGAGAATAGAACGCGTTCTGGTCGCGTTAGGAACGCGTTCGGAACGCGTTTTTCGTTAGGTTAATTCTGAGCAGTACTGTACAACAGGTAGTATTCTTCCACAAAATCTGACATCTTGCAGTTGAAACGAATGTGCTTTTCTACTGCTTTTCTTAGCAGTTCAGCTACACCAACACAAGGAGACTGATACTGTGTGGTTCGTAGATGACCTTCAACTCGCCATGTTCACGCCGGTAGGTCATCAGACAAATTTTGATGTTCACAACACATCACTTTTGAGCTTTTTTGAAGGCTTGGGCTTCTACTATTTTCCTTCACACATTGAAACTCATGGAACGTCGTGATCGGCGGTCCTGTACCAGCTGCCAATGCCTTTACAGGAGTTGGATTTATAGCTTGACGACTAGAATGGATGGTGCTACACGAGGACGAGGTGCCGCTTGTAGGAGTAGTTGTTGTACTTGTTGCCATATCTGTTGTTCCAGCATCAGAACTCTGAGAAGCAAACCTTGTCAGCCGTACACCACATTTGTGACAAAACGAAGCTCCATCGACAGACTTCGAGCCACACTTGGAACAAAACATAACGTTTATGCTATTTACATAAATTTATATATGCGTGCACTGCATATGTCGTCCGATATTTGTTGTTTAATTAAAGCGGCTGGAGAGGAGCAGTAACTGGGTGAGTTCGACGCCTGCCGCGCATGCGGCTGTGGTTGATATTTTTTGTGTATTGATATTTTTTATGTGTATTGATATTTTTTATGTGTATTGATATTTTTTGTGTGTTGATATTTTTGTGTGTGCTGATAATTATTTTATTTGTGTTAGCTCGTTATTTTGTGTGGTGTCCCTTGTGAGCCACCGTACTTCTAGTGCTAATGCCAAAGATTGTTTCCCTGGCATCAGAACAGTGTCGATAAGCCTTGGATGACTTTTTAAGCTTGCTCTCTCTATACAACCTTCCTCTCCAAATGCAAACTCCAGAATACCAGCAAGATCAGGAAATTCTTGACTTTTTAGATTTCTTCCTCTCCCTTTGAATATATGACAGAGTTTCTTGAGTTTAATTATTTGAAGGATTCTATACTTTTGCTTTCTTTTGGCTTCACCAGTTAGCGTTGTGTCGACTTGTTCTAAACCTTTTTCATATCTTGGAATAATTGTAAATTGAGGGTCACAGATCGTTCGAGCATCAAAAGCTTCTTTTATCTTCAACGTAGGCTAATTTTGACATAAATTCAGAACTTGTAATTTTTGTCAAAATTGCAATAGAAAAACTATGCAATAGATAACTTTGATCATAAACACAGCTTGCTTTTGGAAACCGAAAGATTATCGGAAAAGATTGATCAACTACCTTTATACCCAAGATTTAAATTAGACCTGTATGGAAAGTATTTTCTGCCAAACATATCATGGCACCTCACAATTGATGACATTAACATAACCTGGGTGAAACAAACTTTGGATGTCATATGCCATAATAAATTCAGAAATTGGCTCGAAATATTAAAATGCAAATGGAACTTTGGATAAACTACTTCAAGCTAAATCCAAGTTTTGTCTAAACATTATCAATGTATCAGCAAATATAATTGGTGGAGAATAGGATTTTATGCCTCCCATCTTGTTATTGTTTAAAGATGGGCGGTAGCATAATTAAAGTTTATTGATAACATATGACTTAAAGATAAGCCAAATACATGAAATATCTGAGAAGCCAGAACAGATTGAGATAATGATACAGAATAGTGTTATAATACACCCTATTTCTATTTTCCTGTCATTCGCATACAGTGCACTGCAATGTGAAGACATTCAAAAATTTATTTACCCACTGAAAAAATTCGAAGTGCTGTGCTTCTGTACAGGTACCCAGTCTCGTATACATTTCAGCAATCTCCTGAAGATGCACTTTTCACCTCCGTCCACCTTTCCGCTTCCAAAAATGTAGTCATTGGTCAGACTGAATCTGTTGGCACTGAATATGCACATGACACGACATACATTCTCCATATTCCTGCGCGGTCTCTCGCCGATCTCAAGGGCCTGTAAACATGATGGGCACCGTTTCGAATCCAAGAGTGGTGACGGTGAAGCCAACATCCATATATAGAGACCGCGCTCCTGTTCCTGAATCCCCTGCAACAATTAACCACATCGCATCGTCATCGTAGAGGGAAAACAGCTGTAATAGGGCTCCGGGGGCGATGAAACCAACCCCGCTACCACAGTACTGCGTTCTTCTTACTGCGTACTCGAGACACCACTGCTCCATTTCACTAAACACTCTTGTCTTTTCTCTATCCAATTCCATTGATGTCTCGTCGTCGCCTATGGTATTCTTTCATCTTTTGCCAACGCGAAACCGATTGGTTCGTTTGAACCCCTTCAATGATACCGCAACGCCCATCGTCTGATTATCCCACCCGTTATCAAGCGAATTCATAAACTTTACAAAGGCGGGATAATCCAGAGGAGGGCGTTGAGCATCACCTTCCAAACAATGGATCAACCTTTAATTTATATAACAAATCATAAAATTATATATAAATTTAATTAATTAATTTAATGAAATAAAATAAATTTAATTAATTAAATTTAATTAAAAATTCAACACAACGTCAAAAGCATCCATTTCACGTTGGCGCCGATGAGGGCGAGGGAGGAAACGTGATGAAAAACATGTGCAGAATGAAAACGTGTGTGACAGGCGCTCCCTTCAAGCGCTGCCAAACGTCGCTATTGCAGGGTCTGGGATGGACAACATATTGCTGCTGTTCTCCACCGGGTCTTGCTCGATGTCTGGTCGATGGATAAATCGAATGTGGGGCATCTCCTTTGTATACCGGACACACAATGGACACAGACTACGTCATAGACACATCAAGGTTATTTTCTCAGGATTCAAAAGCTTTACAAGACCATAACCCAAATAAAAACTGTAGTCCTAACCCTGAAATAAAGGAATACTAACCCTACTTTTAAACTAAATATTTCAATGATGTAATATTCTGTGTCCGGTACACGAAGTAAGAGCTGAATGTGGACTAATTGTAGTTCTGGAATCTGCTCCAAAGTAGAACAGGATGCCCCTGTTCACCTGCAAGAACATCACAAATGACATTTTTACCAACTGTAAAAAGTGCTTCTGACACGCCAATTTTATGTAACGGATTGTGATATATTTGTAATCAGAAAATGGCACAAACTCGCTGGTTCAAACTCAACTAAACTTATGTGCTTTGCCGATCACCTCTGCACCAACTCTTTGGAAAGTAAGTTCTTTACATTGACGAATACCTCCAATGCTGCCAGCTCCTATCTGTCTTGGTCTTATTTTTCACTCTTTTCTCCTTCGTCTGAGTTTGAAACTTCTGACAAGCGTGATCTGCCATGTTGTTCATTACATGCAGCAAATCTCAGATCTGGAAGCAGCCACTACTAATTAATATATTTGGTTACAAGTCCTTAACAAAGCATGTCGGGTACTATGGCAGCTCTCGGCCATGATTTAATTTTTTTCAATGGCAGTTCTTGGCCATGGAGAGTTTAAAAAAAAATTTATTTTTAACTAATAATTATAGAAAAATAATAAATAAATAAAAATAATCGACGTTTGCGAATGCCAGTCGTTGGTTACAATACTGGTGCCATTGGCGAGTTCTGGACATTTGCTTGAGACAGTTTCTGCATCTGGTGATTAAACAAACATGTAATTTTGTAGGAAAACTCTGAGGTACATCACAAAACGTCATAAATCTGTGGACATACATGAAAAAATCGAGTAATTTAACGTCGACAATACATAGTTCTGGAAAGAGGTCTGGGCGCGAACACCCGTAAGAGCAAGATTAGTGCATTGCCTCCCATTCCATGTAAACCTCATGCCAAAAATACGCCAAGGGCTTTTCAAGTGCTGCACCAAGACAATCCACTCTATCAACAACTTTAGATACGGAATATTCTTTTTGCACATCCAGAAAATAGAGTGTTTCCTCGATGACGTCTCATTACGTTGTCTCCTTTAAAGTATAAACGAACACTTTCTTTGATGATGCTGTCACACTTCTTCAATTCGGCTTCGTCCTTCTTGCCAATGTTTGTTTGATTGACCCCACATTGTTGCTGCACTCGCATGTCAGCATAGGGTTCTGGTCCTCCTTTCAACAAAGCGATATCCAGAAGGGCATATGATGGCGGTTTTGCGACGCTGTAAACATCTTCGTTAGAGTAAAACGAATAGGAAATTTTTGTTCTTGCAATCGAACACTAAACTCTCTACCACTGGGAAAGTTCATCTCGAACAAAGTGTCCAGTGTTTCTGACTCCACAGCCTTGAGCGATACTAGCTGAGTGTCCTGTGGTGGAAGTGGGGTGTTGTCGTTGACGAGATTAAACCAGCCAGGACAGAGTCCATCCCATATGCCAGACTTCACAGCATCTTTGATTCTCTTCATGTAGCGAAATGCCAGGCGAGGATCGAAATCCATTCCTGATGAGGAAATATGTGGCATTTTCGATGCTACAGACAACAGAGCTTTGCATTCTTCCACGCCATAGTTTTCGTATTCTCCTTTTGCTACATTTAACTGCAAGACATCATCTGCTCAACAGCCACAATGCAAAGTCACAAGGAAACCAGCATCAAACACTTGAAGAATGGGCAAACAACGATCAGCGACTACAGATTCGACTCTTCTATCAAGCGTGTCCACCAGATCCTTTGCCAGTTGGTGACGATCTTCTTTGATATCTTGCTCTCTGCCATCTTTTGTCACCAACCATCCCCCTAGCAACTCAATGCCTTTGTACTGGCCTCCGGGTCTTATGGTTTCTCTGGCATTTTGTAACTGTGGAAGGAGCTGGCGTTGTCATTTGCAGCTTTTTCCAATTTTGCCTTAACTATGGGCCACCATAGCTTAAGCTTCCACATGAGCACTCCAAGGGACTGGACTTGTAACATTAAGTCCACAACTGGCTCCATGGTGTCAAGGAAAGCAAGAAGATCAGCAACAAAATCTGGCCCAGCAATCATGTGCTGCAGCTCTTCTTCTCATGACCGATGTGGATGCAGCTCTTCTCAATCTTTAGCCATTGTTCGTATGAAGAACTTGCGAATCTTTGAGAAGCGTAAGCAACTGGTTGTCTTGCATCTTTGTCAATCAGTTGTAGGAAGGCAAAACCTTTTCCGTTTGTGAGAATGAAGTTGAAGACATTACATCTCTTCAAGAATCTCTTAAAATGAAAACCACTCGTTGAATCGTGATCTGTTACGTGAACGACTACTACATTGAGAACATGAGCGGGATCCCATGTTACAGGCAAGACAACTTGACAATCCACGATTCCTAACTCTGCAAAAGCTTTTCGCGAAACCGCCTTGCTTGGTACGGACCATCTGCTGCAACACCACCATAGCCTGGAAAGAACTTCTTTGGAAAAGTGTCCTTCGATCACTCTGATTAAAAGCTCTGCCAAACTGTCGTACAAAGCTTGCTCAAACTCTCTATAGACCTGTGGGAGCTGCAACACGAATCAGATAGGGAATTCTAACTTCGTTTCGGGCTACAATAAGAACGGCTTGATTGGTTGTACACAACGGTGTGGCTTTATCGATATATGGCGTGGCAATAATGTTGAAGGCAGAGGTTGGTTCAGCCATGCATCGACTCTTTGGTTTACGATCTTCTCTAAACAATAGAGTATGTCGTTGAAGTTGTTGCCACTATGTCCAATGCTTCCAACATCCACAGAGCAACAAGAAAAGAAATATATCAATGTTTCAAGCTGCTGCACCGAGCTTTAAATCTACTATAGTTGCTCGAAATATTTTGGTTGCTGCAGTTGATCTCTTCCTCACCACTGAAATGCTTCCATAGCTCTCTTGTGCACATTACCACCATGCCAACCAAACACAGGTGGTTGATGTACGACTTCTTTTGCCTGTACCATGTTTGATTGTGCCCTTCGAGGAGAAGCGTGATTTATTTGTTAAAGATGATCCCGGTCCCAGTTGTACCATTACTTGACAGATTAATTATTCATTAGGCTTCCAATGGTGTGAGGCTGTTGATAGTAGGCCTGGCTCCTAGCTGTAATTTAAAGCAAGGCAAGCAATGCAGCAAAGCAGTTTCTGAATCTTCATCGTAGTATAATTCGAGTAACTTCGATGTTTCAGCTCACTTGTGGATATTAATAGCATGTCGCATTGCCGTGAGGGATTTTAGGACTTCACTATTGTCGGATACTAAATGTTCCAGAGTTGCATGCTGCTTCCCAAAGCTTTCGACTTTCACCGACAAACTGGAGATGGCTTTCATTACATCTTCGAGAGTGATATCCTTTCCCTGGATAATTGCTTCGGTGTTGGCTTGTGGATTACAAAATAAAGCTAGGTTTTCTAGTGCATTTTCTGCCAATTCTGATGTGCCATCACGACGTACGGCAACAGATCTACATTCTTTCTGGGAAACAATCTTGGTACCAGAGGTGAATTCCAGTTCAGGTTGCCAAGGTTCGTCTAGCGAAAGAACAAGTGTGGATGCACTGACTGGTTAAAGTCTTTGTACTTCCTGGCAGTGTGCTTTTCCATATCGAGAGTTTGGTTGCTGGACTTCAGGTGCAATAGACAGAATAATTATACATGTCTGATCTCCAATTATATTGTGCCATCTGGTTTTATGACGTCTGAGAATGGATGGGTTGATCCTGGTTAAAATTAGAACCTTTCATCCCTCTTGCCCTGTAGTGGTATTTCCAAACACTCCAGGCAAAAATATATCTCCGTAATTTTTGTCTGCTTATTTCGCTCCTCGGACTTCTGCTTTTTCTCTGGGGTGGGATGTCTCTCGGTGGCACAGCCTCGCTTCCAGTCCCAAATTAACTGTCGTTTGATGATGAAGAGGATGCGACCATTTCGTCTTGTTGTCCGACATGCGGTAGCTGTTCAACCATTTCGATATTGGATGCTAAAGGCAACAGGTGTATGGAAATTCTGGTGTCTTAATGATATTAAAGATAGTGTTTTATATTTAGTAAAAATTCTCTATTAAATAAGACGTGCACTAGTTTGTCTATTTTACCTTTCTGTATGCAATTGTTGCATGTTGCTTTCTGACCATTGCAGATTTTTCAGTGGTGGGGCAAATGTGCAAAAGGGTCCTGTTGTCCATTGCACCGCCCTGACAGCTGTTAGCACAGAAGACTTTAGACGAGATTTCTCTCTAAGGCATGGTGATACCGTGATAGCCTGATAGGATGTCTAATTATGATTGGGAAGGGATTAATGTTATGTCACTTTGCATCTTTGCGATCGCATCTGATCAGAATTAAAGGAGAACTCTAGTAAAAAAACAAATTACTTTTAAATAAAAGGCCTTTTAGTATAATGTTTAGAAATGTTAATAGTTTTACGATATCTACTCTTGTACTCGAGAAATAACGTTTTCATTCTCGTATTTTATGCTTTTGGACGCCGCCATTTTCGCATTTGCTCAACGGCTTAAGATTGATGTACAGCAGGAATTTCTTTATCTATTGAAAATTGAAAAGAAAACACCTTCTGAACATAGAGTTTGAGCCATCGAGCAAACTCTAAAATGGCGGCGACCAGAAGCATAAAATACGACAATGAAAACGTTATTTCTCGAGTGCAAGAGCAGATATCGTAAAACTATTAACATTTCTAAACATACTAAAAGGCCTTTTATTTAAAAGTAATTTGACTAGAGTTCTCCTTTAAGGGATTTTCAAATTATAGAACTTACATAATTACAGTTCTCGATATTACACCTGTACATGTGATTTAGCCAGAGCCAAAATCGAGTCGCCACTCAGTCTCAAATTGCTCTTCGAATTATTTGTTTGTATAAAATGCGCGCACATTTGGCATTTCAATAAAATTATTGAAAATAATATTGTCAATAAATTTTGTTGTGTTACACAATGTTGTAGTGAATGTGAGAGAGCTCGGAGTAGACATTGTCTGTCATCAATTGTGTAGAATTAATGTTTGTGGAATTTATAATTATACTCACGATGCTTCTTCATACTACTTTGAGATTCCGTGCTGATTTCGTCTTTTCTAAAAAAAGATAAACCAAAGTTTTAATAAAGTTTTTAAAAAAAATAACAACTGACATTTGTTCCATGATCATGAATGTTCAGCAGGCCATGACGCGGGACAGCTCCGCACATTATGCAACAAGTACTTTGAGAGGCAAGAAGTGAAGTTTTCGTATAGTTTCGCTAATCGTGTACGTTAATTTGTAAGATAATAAAGGTTTTCTAACTGTTTTGTATTAATCGTGGAATCGTTATCGACTTCAACGGAACAATGAAGTTGTGCCAGTTGTATGAACTTCTATAGTCTCTATACGTTGACATAGTAAAAATCATTAAGAAGCGAAACGAATTACTTACCTAATCACTTTCCTCCGTTTATTAACAGGCTCTCCATTATTTGGAATATCAGTAACTTCCTCATTCCCTATATCATGGAAAATTTGTCTTATAAACTCCCTTGACAATATGTTGTATCTGTTAACCTCAGATATTACAGCTATTCATTTGCTAACACTAAACACAGACCTATTAATCAACTAACAATATCTGGGCATACAGCAGGAATCAATAGCTTTGCATCTTTACAATAATCATGCTGCCACCTGGAAGTTGCAAGTTGAGGAATAGCTCAAAGTAGCACATGCCTTTTGGGAAGTCGATGCCAATTGAAAAGAAAATCTTGACATATAATTGCTTTGAAATTGATTGCATGAGTTAACTTATGCTTATTTTCTCTTGAATTTTGTGAGATCCACTGTGTTTCAAAGGGTCAATTCCCAAATCACCTTCACAGGCCCAGGGCACTGGGGCAGCAGGTCCTTTTTTCCCTTCAGTGGTGGGGCAGTGTTAAGGGCCACTGGGGCAAATGCCCCACCAGCATATGGTATTAAAAATGCCCTGCATAGCCTTCTTCTTCTCCTCCTTCTGTGGTAGCGCAAATTATATGGATAAACTTTTTACACATAATGCATGTATGGGCATCACCTACTTCTTTTAAACAAACAGGACAGGCACGATCCATGGCTAGTAAAGGTTTAAAACCAGAAAGTTTTATGGAAAATGGAATTTTTATTGTTCCACAGCCACAGGCCAACATTTAAAGGCGAACTCCAGTCTAAAAATATATTAATATACAATAGTATTTGTGAAAGGTATTAATTTAAAGAAACAACAAATTCTTACCTTGATTCCTATCATTGGCGCCGGCGTGTCCGTGTGATGGTACGAAAAAGCTAAAAAATAATTCGTCACTCACTCAATCAGTCAGTGATCCAGAGTGTCACACTAAGTAAGAGATAAAGCACGAGAAGGAGGGTTTATGCACGTCCGAGGGCTTTATTTAGCATAAAGCCCAACGTTCGAGGGATTTATCTTACTTATTTCACGAGTGAGGAGGTTTTCCAACAAAATTTTGTCCATTTTATCCACCTTGGATAAAGATTTCATTTCTTATCTTATAACTAGTATTCATGGTCTTTATGCTTAAAGCCCGCGGTACATCAAAGAAAACCGACTCAATCGTGTAATAAGTCAGTATAACCACAGAACCAAAAAAGCACTACACGCGAACAGTGGAATTCTAGTGTAACGGGCCAAGTTATGAACACACTTACTAGTCAAGACACAAGATATTTTACATTTCACAATTTCTTATATACTCTACGTTGCCCTTGGTTGGCCATCCGTGACTTCCTTTTTACGTAGGTACTGTAGAATTACTTCCCAGGCACAAGAAGTTACTATGCAATTAACATCCGTTACACTAGTAACGCCTTGTAAAATTCAGATACAACTCTCGAGACTTGGAGTCAAGTGATAAGTATCTGCATCGGTTGACGATGACAGCTTCACAATTTATTTAACAAGTATTCGTATTGCACATCCCACTCTGAAGGTTGTGCAGGCAGTTGATTGCTCATTATTCATTAGCAGTTTATTACGTTCCTCTATGCCGTATATTCGGGTGCTCTCACCCTCAAAAAGTGGTGTCTGCTATGATGGCGCAAACTTCCCTGTTGAGTTATGCATAAGGGTTTTGGCAGGAAAGATATTTGGCATGACCTACACGGAATGCATTCTGGCCTTGATAAGCAGCAAATATTTATAAATCCAGCATCCCTCTTCTTCTAAACTATTTTGTATTGTTTGGTAGTCCTCCTTTTTAGCTTTTGTGTCCCTAGAATCAACAATGTTGTATGTTTGCATCGACCAGTGCAAATTTATGATAAAATTCTTCCGCTTGCTTGACATGTCCTTTCCCTATAATTGTGTGTAGTTAAAGCTTGAAGATAGGCTGATGTTGAAACCTTCTGGTGCTAATGCCAAAGATTGTTTTTCTGACATGTTCATAATAGTGTTGCTGTCCGTAGCCTGATAAAGGACAGGTCGATAAGCCTTGGATGACTTTTTAAGCTTGCCCTGTCTGTGCAACCTTCCTCTCCAAATGCAAACTCCAGAATACCAGCAAGATCAGGAAACTTTTTAGATTTCTTCCTCTCCCTTTGAATATATGACAGAGTTTCTTGAGTTTAATTTTTTGAAGGATTCTATACTTTTGCTTTCTTTTGGCTTCGCCAGTTAGCGTTGTGTCGACTTGTTCTAAACCTTTTTTCATATCTTGGAATAATTGTAAATTGAGGGTCAGATCGTTCAAGTGTCAAAAGCTTCTTTTACCTTGGACGTAGGCTAATTTTTGTCAAAATTTCTGCCAAACATATGGCACCTCACAATTGATGACATTAACATAACCTGGGTGAAACAAACTTTAGATGTCATATGCCATAATAAATTCAGAAATTGATAGAAGGAAGGAGGCGATGCATAAGTCTGGACTTATGGCAGACCTACAACAGTATACAGTTTACATGCAGTAGTACAACAGTCAATGAGCAAGGCAAGAATTTCTGTAGAGTTCCTCTTTGGAGATATAGTGACTTCTTTCAAATTTGTGGACAAAAAGAATTTGAAAGTTAGGGGAAAATGTGTGTTGTATGCACCCTTCTTCGAAATGCACTAACTTGTTTGTATGTTATTCGGAATATTTTAACTCAACCCACCCACAGTGGAGGAAAGTAGTTTTACTGTATATATATTTCATAATCAAACATCTTCATTGACAGTCTGAACAAGAAACATTTTTTATTGAAAAGGTTGACAACTTTATAGAACAATTATACAGTAATATCGAAATGTTAACTTTTAGAACAGTTTATTAAACAGAGCATGCAACAATAAATGTAAATAATATAAGTCATAAGTATCAAAATGTCAACTTTATTTCGAGACCCATAAGCAACTGGTTTTGTTGTTGTTGTTGTTGTTGTTGTTGTTTATATGCTTGTTATTGGAATGCCTGCATTTGCATGCTTTGCTGCTGTATTACTTGCAACATTTTCTGTTGTAGCTGTTGTGATTGCAGGTTGTGCTCTTCCTTCTTTAACTTAAACTCTTCCTCTTTAAGCTGCTGTTGTATTTTATATATTTCCTTTAAATACTCAAGAGCTATTTCCTCTAAATACTCAAGAGCATCAGAAGTACTTCGTCTTGTTCTTTTTTCTTTTACAGTTATCCCTTCAGCAGACATTCTTTTTCGGATCTCTACCAACAGCTCCAAATCCTTTTGGCTTGTGTCTTCAGCTTTTTATTTATCCCCTTTCTTGCTTTGAAGTACAGAAATCAAAGCTGTAGCCTCCTTCTCTATAAGCTCTTGTATAAGCACATCTTTCTATATAGTATCTTCTACATCAATACCACTGGAGCCTTATTCTTCTCTAACTTTCTTTTTAAATTTTGTTTGAAGCAGGGTCCACCTGTCTCGTACTCCAATTTTATGCAAAAGTCATTGCATTCAGACAGTCAGATATGTCTTCCCATATCTTACCCCTTTCTTATACATAAACAACTCGCTGACTAACATTTCGCTAAGAACAACAACATCCTTCTCAGTTGTCCATTCCATGGACCTAAAATTTGAGCAAATGTACACATTAACAAATTTATATGTACATGTATTACATTGTAGTGTGAAATAACAAATATGTATTTAAGTATGTTTTGGAAACTGTTTACTGCTAGTAATAAATACTGTTTTAGCTCCTCGACTATAGGCTATAGCATAAAATAACATGGCATTTTAGCATAATGCTAATATGATCTATGCTATAGCCTATAGTCAGAAGAGCTAAAACAGTATTTATTACTAGTAAACACTTTCCAAAACATAACTTAATTCAAAAAACGCGATGCAATATACTGTATATTTTATTTGGCATTTTACCATGGTAAGTATTAATAAGCTGCTCAATTTTAACTCTACTAAAGATTGTAATATCTTCTTAGTCAGGGTGACTCGTTTTCATGAATACACAGATTTGAATCTGATATCTGAAAACAAAGTTTACCAGTAGAAAGTGCATAAAGTTCTTCAAATTATTTTAAATACAACTCAGTCCGGTTAGTAGGGTTCGTAATAAAACAAACAGCCCCTTAGAACGACTTCATTCCTATTTTCTTTGTAAACGTAAATTTAAAAGTCGACTGATATTCCACGATAAAATCGCAAACTTACTTTGATTAAGCGGCACTGCTTATCAAGCTGTTATTCGGCTGCTACTTGACATCTTCCCAGGTCTGAAGAAACGAAGGAAATGTAATGTTTTGTCAAGCAAATATGAACAAAATAAGCCTGTGAATTGATAACCTGTAACCTAAAGACCCTTTGAATAACTTGGTAAAAGCAATAATACAATGGGAAAAATACACACAAATTACTCACGTTTTCAATACAACGTCAAAAGCATCCATTTCACATTGCCGCCGATGAGGGCGACGGGGGAAACGTGGTGAAAAATGTGTAGAATGAAAACGGAAGTGACAGGCGCTTCTGTTAAGAGCTGCATGTCATCCATGATTTAATATTTTTCAATGGCAGTTCTTGGCCATCGAGACTTTAAAAAATTGTATTTTATTTTGAACAAACTAATAATTATAGAATAATAAATAAATAAATATAAATAAATAATCGACGTTCGCGAATGGCAGTCGTTGACTGCCATACTGGTGCCATTGGCGAATTCTGAACATTTGATTGAGACAGTTTCCGCATCTGGCGATTAAACAAACATGTAATTTTGTAGGAAAACTCTACAAGGTACATCATGAAACGTCATAAATCTGTGGACATACATGAAAAAATCGAGTAATTTAATGTCGACAATACATAGTTATGCAAAGAGGTCTGGGCACAAAAACCCGTAAGAGCAAGATTCGTGTATTGCCTCCCTTGATACCAGGGTGCATTCCATGTAAACCTCATGCCGAAGATACGCCAAGCGCTTTTCAAGTGCTGTGCCAAGAGAATCCACTCTATCAACAACTTTACATACGGAATATTATTCTTTTGCACGTCCAGAAAATAGAGTGCTGCCTCGATGACGTCTCATTACGTCATCTGCTTTAAAGTATAAACGAACACTTTCTTTCATGATGCTGTTACACTTCTTCAATTCGGCTTCATCTTTCTTGCCAATGTTCGTTTGATTGACCCCACATTGTTGCTGCACTCGCATTGTCAGCAATGGGTTCTGGTCCTCCTTTCAACAAGGCGATATCCAGAAGGGCACATGATGGCGGTTTTGCGACGCTGCAAACATCCTCGTTAGAGTAAAACGAATAGTAAAAGTTTTGTTCTTGCAATCGAACACTAAACTCTCCAATCGAACACTAAACTCTCTCGTTGAGCTTTTCATTCTTCCACGCCATAGTTTTCGAATTCTCCTTCTTCTACATTTAACTGCAAGACATCATCTGGTCGACAGCCACAATGTAAAGTCACAAGAAAACCAACATCAAACACTTGAAGAATGGGCAAGCAACGATCAGCTACTAGAGATTCGACTCTTCTATCAAGCGCATCCACCAGATCCTTTGCCAGTTGGTGACGATCTTCTTTGATATCTTGCTCTTCTTGCATCTTCCATGTGAATCAACTGGCTGGTCCGGCTCACGGTTCTTCTCCTTTGCCATCTTTTGTCACCAACCATCCCTCTAGCAACTCAATGTCTTTGTACTGGCCTCCAGGTCTTATGGTTTCTCTGGCATTTTGTATCATTTGCAGCTTTTTCCAATTTTTCCTTAACTATGGGCCACCATAGCTTCCACATGGGCACTCAAAGGGACTGGACTTGTAACATTAAGTCCACAACTAGCTCCATGGTGTCAAGGAAAGCAAGAAGATCAGCAACAAAATCTGTCCCAGCAATCATGTGCTGCAGCTCTTCTTGTGGTCGATGTGGATGCAGCATGTCGAATACTTTCCAGAACGCCATGTAGCTCTTCTCAATCTTTAGCCATTGTTTGTATGAAGAACTTGCGAATCTTTGAGAAGTGTAGGCAACTGGTTGTCTTGCATCTTTGTCAATCAGTTGTAGGAAGGCAAAACCTTTTCCGTTTGCGAGGATGAAGTTGAAGACATCACATCTCTTCAAGAATCTCTTAAAATGAAAACCACTCGTTGAATCGTGATCTCTTATGTCAACGACTCCTAGATTGAGAACATCAACGGGATCCCATGTTACAGGCAAGACAACATGACCATCTTGACAATCCACGATTCGTAACTCCTCCAAAAGCGTTTCGCGAACCCCCCTTGCTTGGTACGGACCATCTGCTGCAACACCACAAAGCCTGGAAAGAACTTCTTTGGAAAAGTGTCCTTCGATCGCTCTGATTAAAAGCTCTGCCAAACTGTCGTACAAAGCTTGCTCAAACTCTCTATAGACCTGTGGGAGCTGCAACAGGAATCAGATAGGGAATTCCAACTTCGTTTCGGGCTACAATAAGAACGGCTTGGCTTTATCGATATATGGGGTGGCAATAATGTTGAAGGCAGAGGTTGCTTCAGCCATGCAACGACTCTTTGGTTTACGATCTTCTCTAAACAATATAGGATGTCGTTGAAGCTGTTGCCAGTATGTCCAATGCTTCCAACATCCACAGAGCAACAAGATAAGAAAGAGAGCAACAAGATAAGAAAGAGATCAATGTTTCAAAATTTCAAGCTGCTGCACCGAGCTTTAAATGTACGATAGTGCTCGAAATATGTTGGTTGCTGCAATTGATCTCTTCCTCACCACTTCTCACTCAAATGCTTCATAGCTCTCTTGTGCACATTACCACCATCGCCAACCAAACACACATGGTCGATGCACGACTTCTTTTGCCTGTACCATGTTTGATTGTGCCCTTCGACAAGGAGAAGCGTGATTTATTTGTTTGTTAAAGATGATCCCGGTCCCAGTTGTTCCATTACTTGACAGATTAATTATTCATTGGGCTTCCAATGGTGTGAGGCTGTTGATAGTAGACCTGGCTGCTAGCTGTAATTTAAAGCAAGGCAAGCAATGCAGCAAAGCAGTTTCTGAATCTTCATTGTAGTATAATTCGAGAAACTTCGATGTTTCAGCTAACTGGTGGATATTAATAGCATGTCGCATAGCCGTGAGGGATTTTAGAACATCACTATCATCGGATACTAAATGTTCCAGAGTTGCATGCTACTTCCCAAAGCTTTCGACTTTCACAGACAAACTGGAGATGGCTTTCATTACATCTTCGAGAGTCATATACTTTCCCTGGATAATTGATTTGGCGTTTGCTTGTGAATTACAAAAAGAAAGCAAGGTTTTCTGGTGCATTCTCTGCCGGTACCATTAAATGCTCGCTGTCATGAGTGATGAGCATGCACACAAATGTTAATTTTGTAAACAAATTCGTGAACAAAATCAAAGGCGTCGAATTGAAGAGGATAGTTCACGGTTGAATAGTTTGCAGCTCTGTTTACATACTCATGATGATAGAAAGTGGCAAAAGTCATAGCGATGACCAATCCAATCCATCCAGACAACAAGTTAATGAATTATAGCCACAGAGAAACGAGGATATGGTGGCAGGAGAATAGGTGCCGGAAGGAAGAGACTACATGAAGGTGGCTATAAAAATGTGAAAGATCTATTTTGGATAAATGTCTCTTACATCCTCATTCCACCTTTGACAACATGTTTGGTTATGAAACTGAAAGAGCAAAGGTAAGTGTAATCTACAGTACAGCCAACGATGTTGCTGTTTTTTTCTTTCCCGTAGTTGCATTATTACAAACCAAATATATGTCTATACGACAAATAGAAAAGGTGGTAAACTGCCGATAATTTTTTCAACGACGTACTGCCGCCAAAATTGTCGGCAGTTTACCACCTTTCTATGCAACACTACTTTTTATCATCAAATATACGTCTGTTCGTTTTGGTAGATTCGATTCCCCAATGACAAATATGGCTTTTAGTGGTGGATTTTGCCCACAATTTGCATCAACGCCACGCGGCAAGAATGTTCAAAAACAGATTTTATCAGGAATAAAATCTTTGAGTTTGTGAAATTTTATTTAAATATTAAGAGCTGGCAATAGTATGTTTCGTTTATTGTCAGTGTAGAAATATCACTGTCTGTCCAGCTTAGTCTGCTCTTATAAAATAAACAATAAATATGGCTTATTTATAAGTAATGGCATGGCTTGAGGGAGATTAGTGATTAAATGGCCCCGTAACCCGAGGCAGGTTTGTGGAATTCCCGAGGGCGAACATAGTTGATGAGGGTTTCCAAGCGTATAATTTGTTTTTACTAATTGTTAAAACTCCTGTGAGAACAATAACACTTTGAATACATGAGCGTTAGTGGCGTGTATAAATATGAGGGAGTTCCATAGATTTGAATAGTGTTGTTTGAGATGTCGAAGAGTATTGTAGAAAATCGGTTCTCGTTTGTCACAGAACGGGATGTTGAGAGTGCCAGAGAGAACAGGACGCCTGAAAATACGACAAGGCATACATTATGGAGCACCAATGTTTATAAGAAATGGGCTGAGGCCAGAAATAAGGAGTTCGCTGATTTTGTTCCTGAAAATGCTGAGTTCAAGCATGTGCCAAACCTCGAGGATTTAAGCGTGAAGGAAATAAATTATTGGTTTAGTAGATTGGCGTTAGAAGTACGAAAGGTTGATGGAGGCGAATACAAGCATGAAGTTTTGTATAGCCTGTTTTGTGGCTTAAATCGAAGCATCGAAGTGAAACATCCAGCATTGAGTATCTTCAATTCACCTGAGTTGAAACCACTTCAACAAACAGTGGACGGCAGGCTAAAGGAACTACAAGCGTCTCAAAAGCCAGTTACAAAGAGAGCAGATGCAGTTTCGGTTACCGATGAAAGACAGATGTGGGATACTGGCGTGCTTGGGACTGCCTCCCCGGATAGTATCATCAATACGCTGTTATTCTTGAACGGAAAGTTGTTTGCTCTTAGAGGTGGCAAGGAGCAACGAGAATTGTCGCATGATCAATTCGAATTTGTCGATAAAGCTGATGGAATGGTGATCGTTAAGTACGCAGAAAAAGTGTCGAAAACTAATCAAGGTGGCATCAAAAGACGCAAACACGAGTTAAAGCGTGTTGATGTGGAGGATGCAACTCTTGTTGCTGCAACTCTTGTTGCTGCTTGTGTGGACTATGAGAAAAGCTGCATTTCAAATCTAGATATAAGTGGCATTCTGCAGAGCGCTACTGTTAACGGAGGCGTACATATTCATATTACTACACGTAAATGAGTTTTGAATTTGAATATTACTGAAGTTGGAATGTCATTGAGCGTGAAATTTTGTGTGAATAAAAGTGTTTTGTTGTTGTGTAGAATGTAATTACTTTCATGTTTGACCATGCATAACCGAGCGGGCGATTAGAACTAATCGCCAGCTCAAGCACAACATCAAAGATCAACAGGTCAAGAACGTGTTTTTATTCATACAGTGGTAAGGATCGAATACTAGTCTTTCCAGTACTATTACTGACGGTGATAGTGATGACAACAGTGATGATGAAAAGCTATGATGGAGACGAAGTGTTGGAGACAAGCTCAGAGTCCTGCAGCACTGAATGTTAGTGTTGCTGAATTACAAGGCGAGCTAAACCAGCTGTAGATTTCATATAACGATACTTTTCTGGAGTTTAATTTTATTGAAATTAGTTTGATGATGATTTTAGTGACACATCAACATAAATTACTTGCACATACTCAATTAACCCATAAATGAACAAAGTCAGATTGCAGGGTTAACAGAGGAAAAATCTGCTTGACTGCAGCTGGAATTCAAACCAGCAACCTTCAGTTTACTTTAGAGGAGTATATGATCAACAAAACAAATAAACGTTAAGTGTTTGAATACCAGCTGCAGTCAGGTAGAGTTTCCCTATGTTTGCCCAGTATTTATAGCTAATTAACAATCTTTGTTAATTAATTATTCAAAGATCTTTGTAGCCAGTATACTGTCCGTTTGGTGAAGGATAATGTTTGCAAATCTCCCATACACAGCATGATTGAATAACTATGCGATGTCCTTTCCCTAAATGACCATGTTGCCACATAATATATTGTCTGTACGCTGCATGCCTCTGTTATCATAGGTTGGTGTAAAAACAAGTATTAGCCGCCAGACTTCTTATGGCTGTTGCCAAATTTTCTGACTCAATGCAGATGTTTTAAAATGCATCTGATTTACTTTGGCACTTTTTTTCTCTTTGCAACAAACCATTTATTTGTTGGTTGGCATAGAATGACAGTTCCCACACACACAAAATGATAGGATAGGAATAGTCCTTATATGGCTTGCATGTCCAGCAGATTCATTTTGGACTGAGGATATAATATCTTGCAATTGGAGTTGTCTTGACATAAACCCTTGTTTGGCTACAGCCAAAAGGGTCTCATATGGCAGTGACTCAAGTATTTCCTAAAATCACACAACAGAAATTATCCTAGGAAAAATAATCAATGCGATTGGTCAGCTTGTTCAAAAGGATGAATAATTTACAATGGTAATGCTAAAACTCTTCAACTACTGAGTCCTTACCTGCTTACCATAGTCAAAAACTTCAATGGACCTCTGGAACCAGGGTAAATAATACCCACACATAATAATAATAACAAATAATACATGTCAAAAAAGCTTTGGCTACAAAGGAGTTAAAGCCAATCAATAAACTGTGCTTATAACAAAATATATCTGTGACATGAAAAACCAGAACAATGTCATACCAACAAGAAGAACAATGATTCATACAAACCTTGTTTATGTTTCAACAAATGATAAAAAAATACAACTGCGTGGCAATAGATACACACAGATGACTAATTCACATACAGACCGACAAACGTATGATCAGTTTTTGTTGACCAACTTATCATAAATAATAGTGCAGAAGAAAATACACAATGTCTCACTTCAATAAATTACCAACACTATTATTAACCCAGACTGACAACTAGAATTGGATCTAAAAAATGTGGTCAGGCAAATTCTTACGATTTATCGTGCTAATATATATAACATATGCAACACATACAGTCATGCTATACTGAAACAGTCAACATCTCGTTTGTTACTCTTGCGTTTGAAGGCAAAATATTTCTATACTCAGGTCTAGTTTACAACTTTACAATATGTCAAACCGAAGCGCCGTTTGGAATTATTTCAAGAAGGGAAAGGACGATTCTGTGTGTTAACTCTGTGGGAAAGCCATAAAAAATAAAGGAAGCAACACTTCGAATCCCGCGCCATCTTAAGACAAATCAGTATGTGAGCCATCTTAAGACAAATCATTACGTGGTATACAGCACCTTAGAGAAAAAGAAACAACAAGCTTCTTCTCCCCCGTCAGCTGAGGGTTAACAAGGTCTATCTGCACTTTAACAAGTTTTGAGAAAAAGACAAATGAAAGTTTGCATGCTCATAAAAAGAATACAATAAAATTTAATTTCGAACAGTTTTGATCTACTACATACTATACTCTAGGTTGTTTAAATACATCTTTTTGTGCCTTGCTACCCAGCATGAATTATGGGAAACAGTGGTACCACTTTTGCAGATAGACCTTTGTGACTCTGAATTTTTTGAAAAATTAAAGTTACAAAGGTCTATCTAGAACTATGCATTTCTGAAAGTTTAAAATTTTACCATTAAGCTTATTTTAAACAGCCTGGGCTCTGTTTCAAGTTGTTAATATTGTTGACACCAGTCTTAAGTTTTTGATTACCTACTATTCCATTAATTTTTCTGGGTAGTTCCGGAACAAATAAATAATTAATAAATAATAAATAAATAAATAATAATAATATATTATTATTAATATAATAATAATATATTATTATTAATATAATTATATTAATTATAAAAAGCTTAACCACTATCTGTTTGAACTACAATTTCCACATAATATCTACAATAATGTTTTGAAAACATTAAGTTTAACAGCAGAAAGTTTAAAATGTACTTGTTCCTGCATTATTACTAACTTGGACAAACTTATCAAAGACAAAGTTCAAAGACTTTACTGTTACGACTCCTATATCTTATGAAAGTCTTAATCAATTTGAAACAAGTAGTGACAAACTCTTTGTCACTGGCAGGCATGAATTTCAACATTGACCTGATATTTGCTTTCTTAGCTTGACTAAGACCTTCACCTGCTCTTGCAACTGCAGGGTCAGGAACTTGGTAATGCAGGTTGTTCTTGACCTTGCTTCTTGTTGGATGGCACTCCAGCACATTTTTCGTTACCCATTCGTCGGAAAACTGTGTCTTATAGTCAAGGACCTTTGCTTTCACTTGCTTGTAGAGGAGAGCCTTGACTTTGGTGTATGGCACCCTGTCATATTTTCCCTGACGAGCAATGCAACCAAAGTCCTTAAAATCTTGTGATTTCATTTGGATGATCTTCAGCAGCTTGCTTCTATTAACTTTCTTTAACATCCGCATCAATCCAATGGGGCTATATATTTCACTGTGACGACACACAGCCTCGATCAGCCTCGATCAGCTTTTGGCAAAGCATACACATTTTGCAAATCAAAACATAGTGAATTTGTTGTTATCCTGTCTATCCTTGTCTCGTTCAGTCTTACTTTCCTCCTTTCCTCTTAGATGTTTTTCATAGTTTTCCTTCTCTTCGTCAGTTGGATTATTAGCAATCTTCATCGCCTCACAGGTATCGCATCTATCCTTCTTGGGTACATGGAATGCAATGTTAAATTCGTTGTTAAATATTTGGCGGTATAGATGTATTTTAGCAGGTGTGACTCTGGTATTCGTACATTGTTTAACATACTCTTCATAAAGGATGGTAAAATTCAAACCTGATAAATATTCTTTCTTTGTGTTCTCCCTATTGTAGTGGGACTCCACACGGGGCAAATAATTAATATGCGCACGGATTCCATCCTTCATTTCTTGCGAAATTGCATTATTTGCACTCTTCCCCCATTGCAAATTCATGGGTGTTCCACACATTTTCTGCTTGTTCACATGGAAAAATTGTACACGTTTGTGATTAATGTCCAATGTGGTCAAGTAAAATACTTTGCAAACTCGAACATTTTGGGCATTAACAGGAAGGCTGTAACTTATGCTGTTTTTCTTTCGACTTGCTGTTCCAGCTTTCGACCCCTTTGTCGACTCTTGCATTGTCGTCTTTCCATAAAAGTGCAATTTCTCATCATCACTCATTCCCCAGAACTATTTGAAGATAGCAGATCTATCTTCCCCACTAATATTAGAACTACATCTAAACTTACATTTAGTGCAGTCTTTTTTAGTTTTCACTGATCTTGCGGCTTGTTCATTTCCTCGACTATTAATATATTTTTCTCCGGATTGCCTCTTGTTCTTTCGAATGTTTTGTTTCCAACTAGCCGGGTTACGCTTGCGTTTTCGAGTCAGAGGAATTCCAGTGCGCTTGTGAAGGTGGACAGTTCTTTCTTCTTGCTGCACTTGATCAGGATTATTCGGTCCATTGTGCTGATCTGTCACCACTGAATTTTCTTCTGTGTTAATTTGTTGATTGGTGACCAGCATACTTTCACCACCTGAAAAAATTAATAACTTCAATTTTTACACACTATAATGCATTGTGCAATAAGAAATAATATTTAGGGGCTGTTTACATGAGCCCCGCTATGGGAAAATCTCAGCCTGGTTAGCCGGCGCCCCGTTTGATTCAAGTGAGATCCCGGCTAGCCGGGCTCGTGTAAACAGCCCCTAAACTATATTTAAAAATCAAGATGTAAAAATCAAGATGTAAAAATCAACAAAAATATTCATATTTCATGTAATTCAAATAGTGTAAAACCTTACCATCAGTGGAACTCGTATCATCGTCAAATAGTTCTTGTCTTGGGTCATAATCATTATCAAGATATGAGCTATTTTCATCAACATGACTGTAATCGCTGTTTTCTTCCATAACATCATTATCTGACCTACAAATTTGTGTAAAAGTCAACGTTATGCTGTGGTCGATTCCTAATATTATTCTTATAATATATTTATGCATCTAAGGTAATCAAATGCTTATTTTCTTCTATACAGATATGAGTAATTTGAGATAAAAAATATCAAAATGCTAGTGTAAATAATATATAAAACCAGCAGAACAAAGTTGTTTGTTTGGGGTTATATATCAATTTTTAGGGCTCTAAAAGTAATAGGGTCAATCATTGTTCTTAATGAATGTCTTAATAAAAGTGAAAAAAACCCAGCTTACCTTTCTAATAAATCGGCGATTTTGTTCGCGTTTAAAGTTCGCGATCGACCATGCTTTCCGGCAGCCATCTTGAAAATGAGATAGACCTTTGTAACTCCGAAATTATGCTAAATTATGCAGATAGACCTTTGTAGATTGGTGCTGACCTCAAAATATTCACAATACACGCATAAATTAGCAATAGATGGACCCTGTTAACTTTAAAGCTGTTTGAGACATAGACCTCAAATTTGACAAATGTGTCAGATAGACCTTGTTAACCCTGTGTCTCCACTGTCTCTTGCACTGCTGATGTCAACACTGGAAATTCAAGCAAATGCAAAAACAAACACCACTTCAACCAGGCCAGAAAAGGGCCGAAGAAATCACAAACGCTATCACCTATTTCTTGGCTCAAGATAGTATTCCATTTAATGTTGTTGATCGCACCGGATTCCAGCGTTTACTCAGCGTCTTAAAGCCATGTGATCAAGTCCTGGCAAAGGTGACATTTTCAAGACAGCGCGTGGGTAAACTGTATGATGCTACGCGCGAAAATGTTTTGGATGAACTAAAAAATGTGGTAAACTTTTACGCTGCAACAACGGACATGTGGTCATCGCGTGGTATGACACCATATATTGGTTTTACCCTGCACTGGATTGACGACGAGTGGAATATAAAAAGTCGTTGTCTCGGCACCAAGTTTGTTCCTGAGGACCATACTGCAGAAGAGCTCGGACATTGCTTGGGCGAGATCCTGACGCTTTGGGGTCTTGACCCCGAAAAGTTGACAGCCATAACAACCGACAATGGGGCTAATATTGCGAAAGCATGCAGAGACAACAACTGGTGCAACGTCAGACACTCTTCATCTTTTTTTTCAACTAACACAATTACGAAAGAACCGCGTTTAACACGTGCACTGGGTGTTTGCAGGAAGACTGTTGCAGCTTTTAGCACAAGTTGGAAAAAAAAGAAGTCTCTTTCAGAAGCCCAAATTCAATAGGAGCCAGGGGTACCTCCAGTGAAACTTGCATTGGTACGTATTTTTTCTTTTGACAGGTGAAATTTATTACCTTTTTTGAGATGTATTTAGCTAGTGTATTTATTGAATGAAACAATCATAGTTCTTTCACTTTGTTTTCTGTGTTTTTATATTATAGCAATGTTCAACTCGTTGGGGTTCTACTCATTGCATGATTGCAAGAGTCTTGAAAAATAAGGCCATTTGTCGCATGCTTAGACGATAGGGACACAGCCCACTTAGTCCTGAAATGGCAAGACCTTGAAGTACTGGAGGCAGTTGATGCCACCCTTGCACCGCTGATTTTACCAATATCATGAGTGGAAGTAAGTATGTTACCATCTCAGTGCTGAAACCAATCCTCCATCGGCTCAAACAACAGGAACTTGCGGCAAAGAGCGATGACCAACCATTAACAGTCTCTATCAATAGAAAAATTCTGAATGGTTTGCGTGCTCCTTCCTTGACGAAAGATATGGGACGGTAATTGAACAACTGGTGGAAGATGGGAAAAAGGTCACAGATAAAAACACCATCGCTGAGACTTTGAACTCTTTCTTTATAAACCAACCTAAGAATTTGGTAAAGTCACTTGGGCTTGAAAGCTTATTTCCGAATTTATCACACATCCAACGAAGTAATAGTGCGATTGACATCCCTCATATCACACATAAGAAAGTTGCTGATTTATTATTATCGATTCCGACCCACAAAGCTACCGGTGATGACGGCATTAGCGCCAAGCTTTTACGTATTGCTGCACCAGCAATATTACCATCTCTCACCAAATTATTAAACAAATGCTTGGATTCAGACTTTCCCTGCCATTTGGAAGATTGCCAAAGTTACACCCATTTTTAAAAGAAATGGTAGCAGTGACGATAAGAAAAATTACAGGCCGATATCAGTGTTTCCAGTTATTTCCAAACTTTTAGAGAAACACATTTACGAGCACCTGTGCATGTTCCTAAAAGACAACGGATTGCTCTATAAATTACAGTCCGGTTTCAGAAAGTTATTTTCCACCGAGACTGCGCTTATAAGATTGGTTGATCAACTGTTACTGGACCTTGATGAGAACAAAGTCTCTGGTATGCTCTTTGTTGATTACAAAAAGGCGTTTGATCTCATAGACCACCAACTGCTAATATCAAAATTGCAGGCATTAGGGGTGGGTGACAAATTTTTACCACTGTTCCGTGATTATTTGACCGGTCGACGGCAATATTGATGGTGTTTGTTCAACTTCCAAGATGGTGACTATGGGTGTTCCCCAGGGAAGCATATTGGGACCAGTGCTATTTCTTGTATTCATCAACGATCTTCCTGCCGCACTCCAACACTCTGTTGCTGATATATATGCAGATGACACAACCATCAGTTATTCAGTTGATTATAAAGTGGCACCCGCAGCCCTTACTGAACGTTTGCAATCAGATATAAATGAGCTGGAGAACTGGTCTTCTAATAATAGAATGATCATAAATGCATCTAAATCTAAGTCGATGATTGTTACAGGGAAACGTCTAGATAATAAAATGGTGCACTCTTTGTTGCAAGTGAAGTTAAATTCAGTAGACCTCGAACAAGTAAGCACATTTAACCTTCTTGGATTAAGGATTGATAGTCAGCTACGTTTTGATGATCATGTTGACCATGTCTGCAAGAAGCTGGCACAACGAATTGCAGTTTTGAGAAAGATCAAACGATTTCTGCCATTGGAGCAGCGAATTCTTTATTATAACGCCATGGTTAAGCAGTCAATGATGTACGCTTCCATTGTGTGGACGTCTTCCACTGTAAATAACATCGTAAATAACAAAAAAGTCTTCAAGCTCCAGAAGCGTGCTGCTCGTGTAATTTTAGATGCAGACACGCGGTCAAATAGCGTACAGCTTTTTAAGAAATTAAAATGGATTCCTTTTTTCGACGAAGTTAAAATAAATAAATGTTTTTATATACATAAGCGTCTGTATGGAGAATGTGCCCCTTAACATGTAATTTTGACATACATAAGAGGTCTAGCCGTTTTGGTGCCGTAAATCTTGTATGTCCACGCTACAAACGCGAAACTGAAGGGGGTCGATCATTCTCAGTGTCAGCCTGCACACTTTGGAACTCGCTTCCAAATAGTATTAAGAAACTGAACTGTGTAGATAATTTTAAGAAAGTACTCTTCGAACATTTTTTCAACAATGTTAATAACTTAGATAATTTTATTATATCAATTCCATAATTTTTACTAGTTCTTAATTTATTTTACTTTTATATATATTATATCTTATTAATTTATCTGTATTTATAATTAACCTATTATGCATGTAATTATCCTAGTATAGAGGGCCACTGGTTATTCAGTTTTTAACTGTTATGTGTTTCACCCTCTTATAAATAAAGTTGGTTATTATTATTATTATAAGGTATGTTCTGAAGACTGAAATTATTAGAAAATATATGTTATAATATACTTGTAAGTGTAACTTTTTCATCAGAGAATTGGAATGGTAAATTATTGTTGTTTATATTAATAACGTATATGATTTTTAAATGCTATTTTTTAGATCGATTTTTTCATTGACAATTATTGTGAACAGACAGTCAGATGATGATGATGTGTCTGAGTTGAATGCTGTCAGACATGCTCTTTTAAAAGAAGCTGTATTCATTTCCGTATACGTCCCTGAAGAAGAGGAGGTAGCGGTATGTCATCCACCACCATCGAAAGTCAAGAAGACGCTTGGCTCTTACCAGAATGCAAACGTCTTCACAGGCATCATTGGCACAGTCTCCACGGGATGGACTGGACAAAGAGATAGTAAAATACAAAGAAATTACAACTATTGACAGAGATGACGACCTGCTACGGTGGTGGAAGTGTCACGTTCGCCTTTATGCTCAGTCAGCTTACACGGAAATATCTTGCGATACCAGCCAGCAGTTCGCCGTCTGAGAGATTGTTCAGCAAAGCCGGTCAGGTCATAAGTCCAGGGCCGCCGAGAGGGGAGGGTAGCCGGGGCAACTGCCCCGGGGCCCAGCCATAATTGAGGGGACTGCGAATACGGCGCCACGCAAATCCGGGGCCATCTGAGGCATTTAGGGGCCCACAAGACTACATGTTCCTGGGCCCATCCTGTCTCTCGGCGGCCCTGTATAACTCCACAGCAAGCCCAGCTGAAGCCTGACAAAGCGAACATGCTGGTGTTTCTTGCAGAAAATTTGTGATTGCCAAACTAAATATTAATATCTAAAGAATACAACTTTTAGCCTTGTAACAAAACTTTAATTTAACAAATATTGAAATATGACTGTTAACAAAATAAACAAATAGTACAGAGCCAAATCATCGGACTCCTGTGATTTTAGTTTTATATTGTTAGTATTTTTATCTAATTGCTGCAACAGAAAAATACAGGTTTATCTGGCTGCGAAACAGGTTGAATTATCAGAAATAAAGCCAGATTTACACTACGAAAAAATGCACACTTTTTTTGAAAACTCACGACATTTTTGCCGTTTAATAACACATTAAGTTTCTATTGCAGTGAAATATCGATATATCGGTATTTTTTTTCTGGTATCGATATTCGGGTTTTTCCATACGCATCAGCCTAGATTAAGGGTTTTGCCCAAATCCAGTCAGGAACATGCATGATCACCATGTGCATAACTCAACATATCCCGACTTTTTTGCAGATTTCTTTTTTCGGTTCGGACTTTTTTTCCCCGGTGAATGTCTTAAATTCCACGTATTCTCGCGGGAGCCTATCCACCTCACAACGCCGAGGACTTATTATCTTGTATAATAAAGGTGACTGGTTGGAAACCAAGAATTGGCATCCCATAAGCCTGCTGAATGCAGATTACAAGATTGCAACAGGAACGATTGTGGCCGCCTCCTCAGTGGTATCACCCGATCAAACTTGTGGCATCTCCGGTCGAACAATCTCGGAAAATCTGAGTGTTCCGGGATGTTATAGATTACACCAACTCCCGGCCACTTTCCTCTCTTTAGATCAGGAAAAGGCATTCAACCGCTTGATTTGGATTGCTTTTGTGCACGTTGACTGCCATGAAGTTTGTGCCCAGTTTTAGTGAATGGATTGTCATCTTTTTTTTTTGTTCTTCCCGTTGGGTACGGCAAGGCTGCCCTTTATCACCTGCTGTACATCCTGTGTGTGAAGGAACTAGCGTACAACTTACGCACTTGCCTGGTCTCCACTTACCAAACTCCATGCAAGAGCTGCATTAATCATGCTATGCAGACACCACTATTGTCGTCACTTCCGATGCCTCATTGCCGCAGGTGTTCAACGTATATATAATACGAGATCCGCGCCGGCGCCAAGCTAAACCGCGGCAAGTCGAACGGGTTGTGGATCAGGCTTGGAAGAACCGGACTGACATGCCTCACAACTTAACGTGGGTTAATGAACTCCCAGTACTTGGGGCCTCCGACAACACTGTAGCAACCTGGGAAACCAATGTTGGCAAAGTCGAGAAAAGGCTCTCTTCTTGGAAGGGGCGTACACTCTCATATCAAGGACTTACTAATTAATGCCCTAGCCCTGTCACAAATATGGCACCTTTGCACTGACCACATGTGTTTTTATGGGACTGATGAGGAAACGTTGGAACACCTTTTTTATTGGGTCTTCTTGTCGCTTCTCGTTTGGCAGTAGCCGCGTGTTACTTTTAGGGAACTGGTGGAAGACAATTCCCAGCCAGTTGCCAAGCCTTATTTTCCTGCGGTGACTTGTTCGCTCTGAATAAGGTGTGTCCCACTTTCTCCTTGGGCAATCAGCTCGAAGAGATCGTACACTCTGACCTATTTTTCAGAGGCCATCCCATGTCACTAACACCCTTTTCCTCCAAGAAATGGGCTACCATAGCCCGGCTCCCCTACGGGGTTGCCGATGACCTTTTAAAGAACATCTTGTCTGGCTATGGTGAGGTCTAGAAGCTCCAGTATGAGACCCACGACAGTCTACAATCTGCTGTGAGACAAGCACTCATGGTCATCCGTAGGCCAATCCCTTTGCGTATTAGAGTGCAGGGTTACCCCTGCAAATGTGTTCTATTGCAGACAGTCCCACATCTGCTTCATTGAAAGCGACTTCCAACAGATTTCCAAACTCCCTCAATTGGCTAAAGTCCTTGAAAAGATACAACTTAAGTTGAACAGATTAATAACAGTCAGCATGCATTCACCAGTGAACAATCTACGGTGTCTGCGCTGGCATGTATCAATCAGAACTGTTTCGATGCAATAGCCAACTGACGTGATGGAAACAACGGTATTTATGCACTGTTCATAAACTTTCGAAAGGCCTTTGACCTGATGGAACACGGAATCCTGTTGAAAAAGCTGGCTGATATGAACGTGACAAAAGGCTTCTGGCTGTCAAGCTTCTTAGAGGGAATGAGTCAACAGGTAAATCTGGGAGGTATCCTATCCTTGATTAAACCTTGCCCTACTGGTATTCCTCAAGGGTCCGTCATATCTCCTGCACTATTCAACGCACATGTAAACGATCTCGAAAACTCGATTCCTGTTCATCTCTCCATTAATCCAAGCAAATATGCAGACGATTGCACTCAGGACGAAATTGTATCATGCATTAAGTCACATGCAAGAAGTTCCATTCCGGAGCCTTCCATTCTCGAAAAAGTGTTTTTCTCACTCAAAACAGTGACAACATTTAAAAAACAGTCGGATTGCTCTAAAAATGGTTTTATTGCGTTCAGCGCCTAAGACAGCATATTTTGGTTACTTTTTAGCAAATTTGATATTTTGCATCAAATTTGGGAGAAAAACACTTTTTTTTTAAATTGCTTGAAGTATGGCACCAAAAAAACCTCAAATGAAATTGTCACATAGAGAAGATGATTAAGTCGGTATTACGTGTTACTGGATGAAAGTTAGGACAATTCTGGAGTATGCTGCACCAGTATGGGGAGGGCTGCCATAATATCTTCAGGAAGAAAACGAGAAAATTCAGACTAAATGAACACCCACGCCAACACCCTGATGATCCTTCCCGACCAAGGCAAAGTAGCCCGAACCTCATCTGGTGACCTGTACACCAATGGATCCATGTGGCACTACACCAACTCAACATCCTATTTAAGGACTGGCGCTTCATCCACCGAGCCCACCTAAATTACAGGCTCTCTGTAAAGAACCGAAACCGGAAATGATTGCAAAAAACTGCTAAAATGACTCACTAAAAACCGCCAAAAATGCTTATTTCCTGCCGAATGTTAACAACATTGGAGACGGTGGTCGTTTATAGCGACGAAGAAGATTGTGATATTGAGGTAATTTCCCTCTTTTGTATTAATTTATGTATGCTAGTACACAAATTATTGCTATGCACTAGTGACTGTGATTCACCTTTAGGAGATCAAATACAATAACTTGCTTAGTTGCTGCTTATTAAATAAACCGTACACATACTACACATGTATGTTTGCAGCTAGGCTTATGTGAAAAGTCAGGCTGTTGAATAATAGTAAGAGTTAGATCCCCCTGACATTCGAGGGATCTATCTGATTTAGCTCATGATTGAGGAGGTTTTCTAACAAAGTTTTGTCCATTTTATCCACCTTGGACAAAGGTTTCCCTAGTTTTTCCTTCATTTCTTATCTAATTAGTATTCATGGTCTTTATGCTAGATAAAGCCAGCGGTACATCAAAGAAAACCGACTCAATCATCAACTAGGTTTATTTTGTTGTGAGACTACTTGTTACATTTAATGAAACTGATTTAAAGAATGGGGCTATAGATGTGATATTAACAATAAACAGCTATGAAAATACTTTTGATCAACTGTAAAAAATCCCTTTATGTTCTACATTTGTGGCCTTTTAATTGTTTATAATCGAGCGCGTAGCCACACTTTCATTATACAGAGTGTCCCAAAAAAAAGGCTACCTTTTCAAATTCAAATGAGCGTGTTAATTCAAACAACCTATTGTGTATAAAACTGTGTGTTTTTACGCATTCGTAGTTCAAAAGGGATAATGAATTTCAAAGAACTACAATAGGTTGCTTGAATTAACATGCTAATTTGAATTTGAAAAGGTAGCCTTTTTTTTGGGACACCCTGTATATATTTGTAACTTTAAAATATTACAACGAACAGTGCCAATGAATCGTGACAAATCAGCGTGACATAAACGAGATTTGTTAATGTATATTTCAGCTAGACGTAACGTCTAGTAGTGAAGCGAGTTTAACGGTAAAGCAGGTTTATTTGGCATTTTTTTACAAAATAATTGTATTAAATCGTTATTAAAATGTTCTTACTTGTTAATTTTGTTGACCATCGGACAAATTACAGGCAACCAGACCAGAAAGGCAACGAGTCGGTGTTTACATCAATTAACACCGACTCGTTGCCTTTCTCGACAAAATTAACAAATAAGAACAACAAGTAAGAGGGAAATTACCTCAATATCACAATCTTCGTCGCTATAAACGACCACTGTCTCCGTGTTGTAAATATTCGGCCGGGAAATAAGCATTTTTGGCGGTTTTTAGGAGGTTTTTAGCGATCACTTCCGGTTTCGGCGATTTTCGGATTCGGTCGTTTCGGTTTCCGTTCTTTACAGAGACCCTAAATTGCATCCTCCTCAACAGCCGAAAGCTGCTGGTCTGCCTGTTCTCCGACCTGCCGACACTGTACCGACAACGAAACGCTGGGTAGCGATCTGCCAGAGACACGATAGTGGACTGCTTCACGAATGCTAACGTTTTGGTGGTGTTGTTGACATTCTAGTATTACGTAATGTTGGACTATAATTAGTATTACATGAAGTTTTAAGTTGTTGTTTTTCCTTATCGCATGGACGATGTATTGACATTTAAATTGTAAGATATAAAGTGTAAATTATGTATTATTATCGAAAGCATTATCAACCAGAAACATAAATATCAACAGATGTCACTACCGACAGCTGTATCCTCGACACCCACTCCCTCCTCCGTCCTGACATCGTGATCGAAGAAAATGACCGAGTGACGATCATCGACGTGACCTGCCCCTTCAAGAATGATCCTGACGTCTTGCTGTAAGCTGGCCAATGCAAGCTGATGAAATATGAACCCATCAAGCAACACTTCCTTGGTCTTGGTAAGCAATGCTCGGTGCATGCTTTTGGTACCTGGTTCCCTCCTAACGAGATGGTCCTACACCACCTTATTAATATTATAAGCAACTCTTCTGCAGCGACGTCATCCACGGATCCTCCCTCATCTACCGCCAACACCTTGGAATTGAGACAGCTAACCACCTCCGGGCGGCTGCCAAAGATTAAAGATTTCGAAAACAACTCAATATCTCTAACAATTATTAAAGTGCCTATGACCCAAAAATTTATAACACCAGTAAAGAAAGTACGTAACGTACTTATTTTAATTCCGGAAAAACTACGCCGATCAAATTATTTTTGAACGAGTTATTAACGGCCAAAGTTGGTGGAAAAGCGCTCAATATTTTAAAAAGTCGCGTATCAAGGGGGACTGGGTCTGTGACGTCATTTACGGAACGTCGACACTATCAACAATCAAAACATGGTTTTAGGTTTTTGTAACCTGCGATTTATGATGTAAATAGGATGTCATCTTCCAGTTCCGACTCGGAAAATAGTCAAAACGACTCGGAGTACAACTTTTTCACCGGAAATGTTTTCGAAGTCGAAGAAGGAGCTTCAGGAGTGGAAAACTTGTCGGACGACAATATAGATAATACTCGTGCAAATGTTCCGTACGCAGACGAACCACTAGCTGACGAAGGTTGGTTGGTAGAATATAACAAGCAAATGGTAGTAAACGAAGAAAGAGAAAGATAATTTTCCCGACGATTAGAAGGCAGTGAACCCGTCGAAGCCTGGTAAGAATTGTATTAGAAGTACTGTTTTGTACAACTGTATTTTATGTATATACAAACCAGAAGCGTGATCTATCAATTGACAATCGTTTGTGATTTAGTTTCTGTATGTATTAAATACCGATTACATTTTTCCTCTCAGGTGCAAATGTGGTCATTGTCGAATCGAACTCCTTCAATGTACCAAGGAGTGTTACTGTTGTACTGAAATTGATGGCTGTATGGAAGCCCTTAATGATACTTTAGTTCTACAAGATGTCAGCGAAGTACCACCGTGCGTAACATTACATCCAGGCTTCACAGTAGTTTGTCTTGAGAAATGGTCCTTACGACAAGCTGCCAGGAAGCACAAGACAAGAGACCAAAGAAAGTATAAACAGACCGGAACGGAAACAGAGTAAGTACAGTATAGAATATATTATGTGAACATGACATTGTGTTGTACGGTGTTTTGTCATCTCGGATTGGGTCCAGATTGTTCCTTACAGGCGTCTTTCTTATTTTCAAACAGATTCTTGCGTCTCGTTGCGTACCGCGAATGTACGTATTTTAATCCACGGATATCTCGGGAATAAAAGAATACCTCTGCCTGCTTGTACATATCATTCAATAAGGAGTACATTTAAAGTAGGAAAAGAAGAATTTACTGGTTTTAGAGAAGATAATGAATGATTTTACATTGTCTACTGAACCTAACTAGCTTATTCGCCGTCGTTCTGTCTTGCATTTTTTGGGCAATTGGTCACATTTTTATGTCCTTTCATTGGGTTTTTGCATACTCTGCAGCAACGAGTTTTTCTTGGGTTCACTTGGACATTTGACACTATATAATCATAAATAGACAAAAAACTAAAAGGTGAACATATTGTACACCAAATAACATCACACTAGTGTGGTGGGATGCAAAAATGGGTTCTACTGTATTTACCTGGAGCTGTAGACGTAGTGGGTGGGACATTGATCGCTTTCATTTGTTTTCGTTCAAGGTGAATTTTAATAGCATCTTGTTTTGGTTGCTTCTCTAGCACTGAGTTCATTGGAGATGGTGTCATTGCAATTAATGTAGCTTTGGCTGTATTCAGTGTCTTTTTGTCCATTGTTATCATGGTTTTAAATATCTCATCCACATAAGCTATAAAATACAAAAGTTCACAATTTGAAAGAGCCCTTATATCCCACATTTTAACTGTCAGAAAACTGACCAAAATCTTGTCTGACACGAACTTCCCGAACTGTGACTTGTCCATTTTTGAACTTTGGGTAGGTCACCTTCAGCCGGTTTTGTCCACTTGATTCTGTTATGGTTTTTCGATCCAAATTGTAGTTAAAATGAAGTACAGCAATGATATGCCTAAAAGATAAAGCATACTATAAATAATTATATATACAGTAGACCTTCAAAATTGACTTACTTTTAGAATCATACCTACAGAACATCCCGACATAGGAATATTATTACTTTTAGAATCATACCTACAGAACATCCCGACATAGGAATATGCCACCATCTTTGGGGAAAACTGGTTTAAGGTGGAGTGGAATCCTTCTATACAGCTTGTCTGTTCTTTTGGGGAAGCTTTTCTTATCCCATTGACAAGTCGTTTATTAGTAAGGGCACCATAAGTAGTATAGAGAGTGGGGGTGCGAGCCCAATCGATGTCAACCATAAATATGAATGCCGAAACATCGCCAAATTTATGCCAAATCGCGATTCGACAAAATTTGGTGTTATTTCGGCACATTCACATTTGCGGATAACATTGAATAAGCTCGAACCCCCACTCTCTATACTACTATGGCGTTCGTTAATTAGGCTAAACACCCCTCACGTTTTCTACTCAATTGATGTCAAACACGCGCGAGACTCACGAGACAATACCAAATTTAACGAAAATCGCGATTTTACTTAATTTGGTGTCATTTCAGTCACATTTCTAAAAATAGAAAGTGTCGTTTCAAAATTTTCGCAAATAGAAAGTGTCGTTTCAACATTTTCACAAATTTATCAAATCACATTTAGGAAAAATAGAAAGTGTCGTTTCAACATTTTCACAAATTTATGTCAAATCACATTTAGGAAAATAGTCGTTTCAACATTTTCATAAGTTTACGTCACATTTAAAAAAAATAATAGAAAGTGTCGTTTCAACATTTTCACAAATTTATGTCACATTTAAAAAATAGAAAGTGTCAGAAATTAGATTATTGCCACCTGTTAATAATAGATTAGTCCGTTTGTTCACTATTTTCAGCGTTTGTCGCACTTCTAAAATGGTGATCGTACACATATTTCGACGTTGTGATTCCTCCCGACAACAAACCCAAGAAAGGCACGTACGGTGTCACAATCGCGACAATGTGTTATCTCTCACTACAATGTTTTTGTGACCATACGCGTAGGAGTCAATACCATTTTTTAAAAGGTATCGTTTATCATCGAAACAGGATAGCGATACTTTATTAATTTCATAACTACCGAGCTGATGCTTGACACTTCTTATGGTCTTCATTGTGTGTCGCAATTGTTTCTGCTCAAGTAACACACTTTTGTAATCTTCGTGTCTGATTACCTTTTTAATTATATTCTTTCTGATACCTTTAGCAGTTTTCCCACCACCTCCATCCTCTTTCAAATAACTGTACATCTTACTATGCAACCCAACGAACTCAATAATTGGCGTCCCAGCGCACTCGTCTTTCATCTTTCCAATAACTTTCTTGTTCTCTTTAAAAGCGAATGGGTTGTCTGCAGGATAGTCGCTATTGTCAAACTTTTCGCGCTCCTCCATGAAGTCAGAGTAAACGTCATCGGTTTTGATTGTGTACAACAGGCTGTCAGTGTCAGTGAAGTGTAATCTACAGGTGTCGCTAGAGTACTTTTTCATGATGTAATTATAGTGAAAATTGTACATCAGCGTTTTGCTCAAGTCTAGTATGCACATACCCACATATGCAGGTCGATTTAGTGTCAGCGTTTCTTTAACTTTATGGACAGCGACTAAGTTCTCGCTAAATATCTTGCAAGACACAAACGTTGGCTTCGAGACAAGCTTTTTAAATTTCTTCGCAGTGGTCACTAATCTTACGTCCACACGCTTCCTCAAGTTTTCCATTGTTTTTCCAAACACGCTGTTGTTCATCAACTTGAAGAAGTCCTTCTCGAAAGCGTTCTTAGCCGCAGTTCTTTTGACTGTATTAAAGTCGATGTACTTGCCCAACCACTTAGACTGATCAAACTGTAGGACCCTATGAACCTTTTTGATTTTCAATCCAAGATCCATATACAACTGCAGATTTCTATTGTGACACACGTACTTTTTTTTGTCCATCAAATTAGTCACCAGCTTCTTCACGCCACCAACACTCACATTAAACTTATTTTTGATTTTCGTGCAGTACTCCGACAACATGTCAACAGTTATCTCCATCTTCTCAGGAGCCAGCGGGTAATCGTTATGCAGGTCATGCAAATGGTCTGGATACTCCAAGTCGACTTCAAACAGTAAGCCCTTTTTACTATTGTTGTGATAGTCACATAGATTAACCTTTTCTATTTCTTTCTTAGTTAACCATTTAAAACCACCCGTGGGAAGACTTTGGCTCATTGCCCACCCATACAAATTGTTGGCATCAAGGTACATCAAATACTTCGACTCTTTCGATTTATCGTACCCCTTCATGTACTTATTATTTGCCACGCCATGTCTGCTGCATATGTAGCTCACACCACCGCGCATACCCATTTCTACGAACTGAAACATGTCAATGTCAGACAACAAATCAAGTTCCACACCAGTCATCTTTAACATCGCGTCCCAAGCCAATCCAGGTGATGTGAAATAGTGACACGGGTCTAATTTATACTCACGATGACATGTCTTTCTAAAGTTCTCAAAAACGTCGGCAAGCAAGAGCACATCACTTTTCAAATACAGGTCGTGATACCCACCCATACTTTCAACGTCGAAGTAGTCCCACACATCGCAAGCGCGCTCGTGCATTTCTTCCGTAATATGCTCGTCATTCAGAATATTGTGAAAGTCCTTTTTGGAGGGTAGCTCACATTCATCGAATTTATCAAAGGAGTCCATATAATCGTAGGGATAGACCCCCTTTCTTGTCATGAGTGCCAACCCCTCATCATGAAACACTTCTGACGTGTATTTGAAAGCGTCTCTTGGTAGGTTCTTCACCAAGTTGTCTAGACCACTACTCATGAACTGAAAGCTGTCCAAGAATACCAAGTTTTTTCCAAGCATGAACGCCATGTACTTCTCCATGTTGTTTGGTATCACATTTATGTCTTGACCAAACTTGCCAATTTCCTGCATGATGAAATGGCTATCGTAACCGTGTAAGTTATGAAAGATCACAGGAATTTTATCACTCAATTTAAAGTTCACGTTACAGTCGCGATGTGCGGACCCTCTGTACTCACCTGAGACATGACAGTGGTCTCTCACTCTAACGTCAGCGCCAGTGTACTCAACACTACAAATATGACAACTTTTAGCCTCATCGAAGTCCTTCTTATCGTCATCAGTCAGTATCATTTCTTTGTTAAAGTGACTCTCAGATGTCTTTTTACAATATTCAACAATTTCTAACATCTCCCCAATGAACTTGTTAACTGCATTTTCACTGCGATACACTTTCACTGGCTTACTATACTCATTGTCATAGCAACAAACCAATTTATACCCATAACCACAGTCAACGTGCCTCTGATAAGCGTTTGTGTAGCTACACTTGCTTGATGGTGTTGCTGTGTGCACCTTCTGTGTGATAGCCTCGAAGTCTGCATACACCACAAATGGTACGTTTAATTGTCTACTATAATTCTTATATTTCACCTTCATACCTTTCGTCGAAGTACGTCAGTCACACCAGCGAGCTGAATTACGACGGAATTGACTTCCCAGTCACACTCAAAGATTACAACAAGATTGAAAAGGCTAACGATATTAGCATTAATGTCTTTGGGTACGAAAATAAGCAGCCATTTCCTGTGTATGTTTCTAAGGAGGTGTACCCCGACCATATGGACCTATTGTTGATAACTACCGATAGCAACAAGCATTATGTGTACATTCGCGATTTCAACAAATTCATGTATCGTCAGACAGAGCATAAGGCAAGAAAGCACTTTTGTAGGTATTGTTTGCAGTGTTTCACCCGAGCGGACGTGCTTGAACGCCATATTGAAGTGTGTTTGGTCATTAATGGGAAGCAAGCTAGCTAGGTGGCACCATCTAAAACACTCGTTGTCGTCCCCATTATTTACGTTTATCAAACCCTTCATACTGTTGCACAGCTCCTTTGGCAGCGCAATGTAGCTACTCCCATGCAAAGGTCTATAAATAGCGATATTGACGTAATGTGCATCTATTTTGTCGATAGTCCATCCAGACCCCTCAGATAACCACCCAGCTATCCGCGTCAAGATCTGTTCCGATCCACGATTGGCAACATCCTCAATATCATGCTCATTAATGACGACAAACGTTCCGCTGTTAAAGTAGGCAGTTTTATATGTGGTCTTATCGAACCCTAAATCTTTCTCGAAAGTGATCTTAACTGTCTCTACCACTTTCATTCCGTTGGTCTCACCCAACTCACGTCTCAAAAGGTTAATGACAGCGCTTCTAGTTGCGTTTACCTGATTGATGTCTCTGGCGTTAACCACCTCGACTCCATAAGACCTTGTAAACCCTCTCAACGCTCGATCCAACAGCCGCGGGCTATGGTCTTCAACTGTGGATTGTGCTTCCTGATTTCTAACAAGACGGTTATACGTCCGACTACCAATATTAACTCGCCTGTTTGTCAGTGGATTAACAATAGTCACATTTGTCGTGTCACTAAAAACACCATCTCTAACAAGTTGATTGTAGACTCGCCCATGAACGTTGACTGCTCTACCTGTTAGTGGATTTACAACAGCTGCGTCAGTTCTAGCGAGTGAGTTTTCTGCGACGTCACCCATGGCTTCTATATACTACACTTGTATTTTTTTCCTAAGCCACTCGTTGTAATAACGATCGCTACTTTCACACCATCCCAACTTTGGATACACCACCCCAAACAGATTGTCGTCAAACTTCTCTTTCACCTTTCCGTCTTTAAGGTCTGGCACCCTCTCGAGTGTCTCGAGTTGTCTTCTATGACACAACCTAATAATGTAGTATCCGTATCTGCTAACGTTTCTACCCTTTATCAAATTGCATGAGTACAACACATTGACAACTTTCAAGAAGTCCTCTTTTATCAACTCAAGGTGCTCACCCTTCGCAACGTTCCGCAGTCTCCTTCCCATCCACCAAGACCGTTTGTGAACGCTTTTTAGTCGTGTGAGTCTCATGTCACTATAACTCTGAACGTAACCCCATTCGATGTCGCCACACTTTGGACACGCGTACCCACCACAGCCAGTCATGTTTTTCACAACGCCACAATCCAAGCAGTAGTAAAGCCTGAAGGTGCCTCCACACTCAATTTGCGTTTCATTCGCGATCTCATCAATTGTGTAACCATAACTCATCTGCCTCATAAGTTTGTCCATCACTTATACTACTCCAACATTTTTTATCGAACCAATACCCACACTACTATTCCACTACCCAAACCTAACGCACCAACAAACAGCAATTGGTATTCCTTCATTTCCTCGCTCGGTTGGTAGTAATCCGCAATCTTCGGACTCTCAGTGAACACTCGACCGCTGTAGTGAATGGTCGTTACGCTTCTAAGTTCTTCCAACGCGTGGTTTGTGTCATTGATGTCAGCATTAGCATCAGAGAGCTGTTGTCGCAAACGCTGGATCTTATCTTTTTTAGCGATTTCATTTTCATACCACACTTCTTTCGCACTGGCTAACTGTTCCAACGCATGGTTGTGTCTTTTCATCTCAGCTTCATAACCTGAGTGATTAAACTTCGAAAACATAAAGCCAGCGCCTGCAAAAGCTATCGCATTGAAAATCCCTCCAGCCACAACACTCACCATTAACTTACGTTGATTTAAATGGATCTGTCGGTATCCACTTTTTCGATTGCATCCATTTTACTAACAACGTTCCTGCACCAACAGCTGCAGCAAGTTTCACTGTGCCTCTCACTGTCTCTGGTGTTCCTAATGGTTCCCCCAAAGCCTTTTTCGAAATCATACTCACTACCACAGCACCAGTCGTAACAAGTAGCGCGTCATACAGTTCGTTCATAAGTTCTTTTCGATCGATCGCAGCCATATATACATTGTCGTGTGTTTTGTTCAAGAATCAAATGTGTCGAGTGTTGGACGACGAGTTCTATGACTTTCCGACACACTAGCTACTGCAGTACTCACGGGCTCTAATCGTGTCTCTTTTTCACTGCTAATTGTGTACCATAGCGAAGCGCCAGCAATGATAACACCAAGTGTTCCAACAATATAACCATAGCTCCACTCACTGCCCTGTTCTTCGTTGACTATCATTTCACACATTTTCTTTTCTTTCGCGGCTTTCGATATCTCGGCCAACTTTTTACCAGCAGCGACACGCTTTGGGTCCTTCACCTTAACACTTTTCACATCAGCCGTGATCTTTGCTTCGACAGCCGTCTGTGAGTCTTCAGCCATCTAATACACTATCACGTGTTATCTTACTCGCAGTTGACCTCACAGGTATCTCACAGTTGACCTCACAGGTATCTCACAGTTCCCCAAACGAAACGCACTAAAAATTAGGATTTTTTCTGGGAGTGTAGTATAATGACTCAAGCCCGAGAGGTTAGCGAAGCAGAGCTTGTCGACATGCGGAGAAACGACTTTGTCAACGTGTCTATCCCACAAGGCGCCTCTGGACCCGACGTCTTAAGAGTGTACTCGTCAGTCTACACGTTGTGCAACCCCAGAGGCGGAAGGGCGTTAAGACGATTTGGTTCTCGGATTACCTTTACGAAGCTTCTTCACGACGCTTGGATCTATCTTCAAGAAGATAGAGCCAACGAGTTGGCTGACAGCTTAGCTAGCATAATCCCTGTGTGGTGTTACTCATCATTCAAACACCTTGTGTTAGCGAGTGGTGTCTACTTGGGCAACCCTTGTGAGTCCACCGCCACGCTACTCGGTAACTACCTCGAAGTGTTCTTAGCGACCGTTCTATGGAAACCATGCCCAACCAAAACCAAAGCGTGGCTAGAGCTCGCCGCAAACCGCGACGTTAACGTTTGTACGGTGGGGTGTAACGAGATAGTGGGTGCGGGCGACATCGACGATCACATAATGTCATCTACCCACTGGTATTTTGCGTGTGGCGAAGAGGCGTATACGTGCTACCCGTGCGGTATGGAGATCAATAGCCCAACGCATCACTTAAGACACGAGAGCTCGCGGTCCCATCTTAAAAACTTAGAGCTTCAGCGGATATTTAACAACGAACGACGGTTGCCACAATGAAAAAAAATATTTCTCTGAGGGTATAGTAACCATGAAGAAAGTTGGTAAACTGGAAATCGTGATTGGTCCCATGTTTGCAGGAAAAACGACAGAGATTCTCCGCAGGCTAGTCGCGTTAAGTAAATCAGGACTCAAAGTCCTCTACATGAACAACGCTGGTGACACTAGACGAACTGACCACACGTTCTCCACACATCGTCAGACCATTGTTGTCGGATCAGACAGTTTATCCGCAAAGTTAATCACCAACCTTCCGAGCTCTTCCAAACTAACTGATTATGACGTCATTGGCATTGACGAAGGTCATTGGTACTCTGATCTACTCCCAGTTATTCGTGACTACATCAAAGCTGGCATTCACGTCATTATTTGTGGTCTCATAACAACAGAGCATTTAAAAAGACTTGGTGAGCTTGACACACTCTTCCCAATGGCAGACGACATCACATTTCTAAAAGCGTATTGCGCCGTTTGTCGTGACACTGATGGAACAACTGTCGAAGCACCATTCAGTTGGAGATATAACCCAGGACCATCATTTGTTGGTGGTGCTGAACAATACAAAGCAGTGTGCAGACGTCATCATCCTTCCACACAAAATTAAGGGTGTTCTCAATACGTCCCACTTTTTAAAATTTAGACATTGGACACATGAAGCGCCCAATGTCATAGAGACAATATTTTTTCACGCATAGACAGAGGTAGCCACACACATAAAATTAGTTGCGCACCACACAGTGATGTCTCTCGTGGTTACTTAACGCTGCTTTATTTTTAAATTTACGAAAACACTGGGAACATTGAAACCCAATGTCAAAGAAATATTTTATGATCGTGGTAATAGCGTCGTCGTACGAGTCGCACAACAACGTTAGATAACCAGCGGATTTGTATCTGAGTAGCAGAGAGTCTTGCTCTTTGGATGTCTCACCTGTGCCACCTGGGTTCTTGAACTCAATCACAAGCCCGCTGTGTTGTCGGTTTGCATTGGCAATAATCAAATCAGGTGTTCCACGTTGGTAACCTTTTTTCCACGAATTTATTCTTTTACTTGAAGTGTCTTGATTTTCACCACAAGCGGCTATCAAAATAGCTTCTGGATAATATTTCCTAAGAAAACCAACGACTTTCGTGTGAAGATCGAACTCAGTGATCATTTTAAACTGGTTGTGTTTGAGACCAACGTCAGCTACAGTCTTTCTAGCACTTGGTAAGACTTCTGAGTGCACCCACCTTCCAAACTGTTTCGCGCGCTCCATTTTACTCGAGAACACCAACGAGTAGACCCCAAGTTCGTTGATAAACGAGGCCTGCTCCATCTTCACTCTACAGTCAGGTTCGACGTGGTCGTGTACTGCATCTTTTGGTCGAGCATAACCTAGAGCGCTCGCGACTTCTTTCGCTTTGAACCATATATCACCATTATTCATAGCCGTCGTGATTTGGTGACCATCGAAATCAAATAGTTGAAGTGCCATGGAAGTCATCACTATATAGTCTCCCACAAAAAAAACTACTCGATGTGGGCGTTAGGTTTTTTATAGATCTGGTTTGTTGTGTACCAACGCATCAGGTGCGTTTTATTAGTCTTCGGTTTGCTACGTCGTCTGAAAAAGTTTCTAATGTTACGAACCAGCTTTCTAAACCAACCCATTTTAACTTAGGTCGCGTCTTCTACCACTCCCACAGTGTCTGACTCTGGTAACACGATAGGTTCGCCGTAAGTCTTTTTAGACCTCATACCAATCTCGGCGTGGAGCTCGAGAGTTATATCACCGCGGCCAAATGATCCACCAGCTTTGAACATGTGATCAGTCGTCTTATTTATCTTATATATTTCACGTTCTTTTGAAATACATGCTCCCATATATTTAACACTGGTTTGGAAGATCACTTTAATGCATCGAACACTCACTTTATACCATATTCCTTCATCATTTTTCCACCCATGATTATGATGTCTCGGTTTGTCATGTAACCACTCACAATTTTCACACCGTAGAATTCTATCAATGATGGGTACGCATAAGGCGCGAGTGGTATTCTTGGTCGGTGTATTCCAAAAATCGTTCCATAAGGTGTGCCTATCTTTTTCATATTCGCTACGAAGTCTGAATCGGTTGACTTGATGTTGTTGACCCTGACATGTGAATTGCTCATTTGCCAGTGTATTGATATCATATGCATTTTTGTGAGGTCAACGCCACTTGGAATAGTGCATATGTTCTCCATTGCTGGTATGCTGCCACCATACGCGAGCCCATTAGCCATACCAGTCTTGTACCCTATGAACTTATCCCACTGACCGTCGTCGTTTGATATAATTGTCTCCCAATTTGACCCCGTGGCTCTCATAGGCAACCGCACTACGACAAAAATGGAGAGGTCACACCATTGCATACTCGGGCAGTTAAAGTGGAGACCTGACTCAAGTGGGAGTGGTGTTAACTCGGGGGATAGAAAACTGTGACCTGCACCGTTAACGCCAATAATAGGACCATAGGTTGAGTTGTTTTGCACTAATTTACTTGTTTCACCAATGGCTTTCACTTTGCTTGAACCATTGGTGTGAAATTCCACGTTTTTCAAGGCGTGTGTGCTAACGTTGAAGTCGAGCACAACATTATAGGACTGACTCTTGAGGAAACCTGCTAGCAATTGCTCTAGAGTTCTTTTGTTTGCGGCGTCTGAGTCATCGACTGGGTCTGCTACGTTTTTTATCGCTGAGCCTTGCATGTCTATTAGTCCAGACATCCTTCCACCGGTCACACTTAATTTGGGATCTTCGTCCAGATGCCTTTTCGTTCTCTTTAGTATTTTATCGTGGGGGACGTCAGACTCATACCCATAGTTTAGACTCATTACTACTTCAAGGTGTATTTGCTTACTAGATAGCCAGAGACTGCTGAGAACCCTAACACTATCGCCAGCGTTGTCGTGTCTGACTTACTTGTGGTGGTCTGTGCCTTCTGATTGGTGGTGGCCACTGTTTTCTTCATGGGTGTTACTACCAAGTGAGTCACCACATTTTCTTGGTGGACTTTTTTAGCCACAGTCGTTGGTATCGTCGCATTCAAGCGAGTGTTCACTCCAAATTTCATGGACTCTGTAGCAATCTTTAATAAGTTGTTGTATCCAGCGATTTTATTCTTGAGTATCACCACATTACTTGGCATCAACCATGTACTTGGTGACACCGCAAGATTTTGGATAACGTTGGTGTCTCTAATCGATTTATTCATGTTGAGAATCCATGTCGACACGTCATAGTTGATAACACTGTCAGAAAACAACTTGCGGAACTCTTGTTGGGTTTCTAGACTTCCTGCAGAACCGCCAACGACTGATACACGTGTTCTCACTTGCGCACCAAGTGTGGAGTACACAAAGGCTTCTATGCTTTGATTTAGATATTGCAACCCAATGTTGGTGAAGCCGTCTGACAATCGCGCGACGTATCGCTTATAATCGTTCTGAACGTCGTTGAGTGTGTACACTCTGGACTCGCCTAAAGTGCCATCGCTCAGGACTTTACTCTGGTAGTAATGTTTTCTGGGAATCTTGGAAATCTTACCATACAATTCGGAAGCGTTGAATTCTCTACTTATTGATTTCATGGTCTCACCACCCTCCATTCTTCTGAGAAGTCTCCTAATGGTGAAGTACACATGAAATCTCATCACACTTGTGACCACAGGGTGAACTTCTTGTGACACTGACAAATGTTGCAGTGAGACTCCACAACAGAAACTAGCACAATACGTCGCAAACACAACACGGTAGTAAGATTCACTGTCGCCCCACTCTGACATGGTCTTTGACGTGGTGATTTGTAAGGTTGGTAGCTTTGACATGAAGTAGCTATTTTGGTTAACAAAAACTTTAAAGTTATTCATTGGATAACTCAACACGTTTTCCGTTGGATAGCCATCCCAAAGCCCCCAGTGGTTCTTATGACCTTTTGGCAGTGGTTGGATAGTTCCATTGCCTTGCCATATTATTGGGAACTTACTATTGTGTAGCCACTTCCACATGTTTTTATCATTTTTGAAGGTTGTGCTGGTTATGTCTGTGCTGAGGATGTCGTTGTTTTTGAAGTACACGTCAACACCTAGGATCTCACCGTCTTGCGAAATATTTGGATAGAACTCGAATTTGCTTAAAGTAGCGTGGGGGTACTTTTTGATGAGGTCTACCTTTGCGTTGTGTGTAGCCTTCGATGTGTTAGCCATAGCACGTTTGTAGTGCTTTCCATAGTAGTCGTGAAGGGCTTTCTGCATATAATATACTGTATGTTATACATAATGCGAAAGTTGACGGTATTCATTGAGGGTGCGGAAAAAGTTGTGTCCTTTGACAACGCGATGATGGTCATACACGATAACCCATACATTATGGTCAAGACAGCCACTGTGTTTTGGGACTACCATAACACAAAAAATGACGACAGCATTCAGGTCTTCACGCTGGATGACTCTAGGGTTGGCTCTTTTAAAAAGATTAAAGTGGGCGAAGGGTACTTTAGCTTCGACGCATTGGTCAAAGTCTTGAAACATGAGTCTAACGAGCGTAAGGTGAATCTTGAGATAGAGAAACTAGTGTCCACAGGCAAATGTAGGGTTAAGGTTAGTAGCTCAGCTGTGTTAGACACCCTTGGGCCTCTACTTGGTTTCGCGAGAGGTGAGGTGATTCAGAATGACTTACAGTGGCACACTAGCCCAAACGAGGTTGATATGTATAGAGGTCTGAAGTACATAGAAGTTTCGTGTGACGTTGTTGAGACGGAGAGCAATGTGGGTATTGATGGAAAGCGTAGCAATGTGATCACAACGTTGCCAATACCCACTGAACAGTCTTTGAAGGGGTCAGTACAACGTCATGTGGATATTGAGTCAAAGGTGAGTATTAAAAAAGGTGTTTACTCAAGTATGACGTTTCGCGTCAAACCAAATAACAACGATCTTAAAATTGGCGCGGTGCTATTGGAACTGTATGTAGTGTGAATTATATGGAGCTCGGTGTGGAGACAGAGCAAGGGTTGAGAGACATCTATTATAGTCCCAAGACAGGGTACACTGGTGCAGAGAGGTTGTATCAAAGTGCATTAGGAGACGGATTGAAAGTGACTAGAAAAACAGTGAAAAAATGGTTGACCACGCAGGACACTTACACTAGGTACAAACCCATTGTGAGAAGACATAAGTTCCGTGCGACCTTTGTTGGGTTTCTTGGTGAAGAGCTCCAAATGGACTTAGTGGACATGAGTAAGTACTCAAAACAGAATGGAGGTTATTATTGGATATTGACAGGCATTGAAATATTGAGTAGATACGCTTTTGGTGCTGCGGTTTACAGAAAAGACACTAAGAACATGACTAAGGCTGTTGGAGAGCTATTGAACGACTTTAAAGATCGGTTTGGAGCCATGCCTAAGTTAGCGCAATTTGATGATGGACTTGAATTCTACAACGTTGGGGTGAAGAGCTTGTTGAGAGAACATGGTGTTGAATATTTCAGCACTAAGAGTGATAAAAAGGCTGCTGTTGTTGAGCGTTTTAATAGAAGTCTCAAGAGCATTATGTGGAAGTACTTTTACGCTCGTGGAACGTACAAATGGATTGACGTTCTTGACCAGTTTGTGAGCAATTACAATAGCAATGTGAATCGCAGCATTATGATGAAGCCAAAGGATGTCGATAAGTCAAATGAGGGTGAAGTTTGGACCACTTTGTTTGGCCATCAATTTGCAGACAACCCATTGCCAAAGTTTAGAGTTGGTGAATAGGTGAGAATTAGTAAGTACAAGAGCGTGTTCACAAAGGGCTATGAAGCCAACTTCACTGAAGAGCTGTTTAAAGTGGTGAAAGTTATTCGCGGTGACCCTAATGTGTATGAAATTGAGGACATAAGTGGTGAACAGATTATTGGTAAATTTTATGAACAGGAATTATCGCTGGTCAATAAGAAACATGGTGGCGATGTGTACAGAGTTGAAAAGGTGTTGAAGAGAAAGAAAGTCAGAGGGAAGAAGATGGCGCTGGTCAAATGGTTAGGTTACGAGAGCAAACATAATTCATGGATACCAGAAAGCGATATTCAAAATGTGAGCTAATAATATGGCTGAGGGTGGTTTCGACGACCTTGAGATGGAAGGCTCTAATGAATACAGAGATGTCACTGACGACGAACTAAAGTATAGTCTCGAAAAAGTCACTCAAGATCGCAAACTAGCTCGGGACGATCCAAACGTCACAGTCGATGAGAAAATTAGACTAATTAAAGTGAAGAGTGGACTGGAGGTCGAACGTAGTAGAAGAACGCGTCAACACATGGAGGGGTTTTTTAGTGATCTTACAACGTGGGCTAATGACAACGCAAGAGATCGTGAAGACGTCGTGAGGAGCGCGCCATTGTTAGACACCACACACGCGGAGTACGTCGACATACCTGGACTAACACCAATCGAGAACCGTGAGTTGAATAGCATGCTCAATCCAAGCGAGAGTGTGTCGCATGAGTCAAGAATAGGCGACACTGGTGCATTGCAAATACGAGCAGACCACTATCGAGACGCAATAAATGAAACGAACGAAAGGGTAGTGGAGCTTGAGGGAAGAAGAGACCCCGCGATCGCGGAGACTGAAGAGCTTATCGATCTATATGAAAGAATGGTTGGACTTAGACAGGCTAGAGACATGGTTATTGAACAGTGGGAAATAGAAGAGGTTAGAGAGCAACAAGAAGTCGACATTGACAGATTGCAGAAGTTCAAGAAATGGGCTAGAGAAAATATGGTTGGGTTGAGTGCTCTAGCGATTTCAGTAGCTGCAATTATAACAACCATTATTATCGCTGGGAGGTATAATGTTATGAAAGGCGCTATGGTCACGAAGTCGTTCGCACGGGCTGTTAAAAACGCGATAATGAGGATGGGTCCGTGGGCTGTTGGGTTGGCTAACTTAGTTTATGACGCGCTGGTGGTAGGTGCAAAGGGTCTCGCCTGGTTGGCTCAAAATCTGTGGGTGTTTGCGGTGACATTCGCGTGGCTTGCGTACAATTATCTAAACTAAAAGCAAACGTGATTCATGGATACCAGAAAGCAATATTCAAAATATGAGCTAATGTAATATGGCTGAAGGTGGGGGAGATTTCGACGAGATCGAGATGGAGAACCTTGGTAGAGCCTACACTGATGATCAAATAGACGCCGAACTTGAAAGAGTCGCTCAAGCTTTAAATTTAATTGACAACAAGTACGTCGACGGCAATATACCACACATCAAACGTGTTGAGTATGATAAATTGTCTGAGAGAGCAAATAGATTGCAGGACGAACAGGATAGAAGGTTTCGAGAAAAAGAGACGTCGTTTATCGACACTGACGATGGCAAAACGGTGACAATAAGAGGAACCAATACAGAAGTCCCAGCGGTAGAGCTTGTCGAACAGGGGCCATATGGTGACGTCAATGACATAAGCTTCAATCTAGCTTTTGAAGAGGCGGGTGAAATTAGGAGAAGATTAGGTGAGCTAAAAGCATCCAACAAAAAGTTAGTAGAAAATGGTGTAAAAAGAACCAAGCTAATAGACAAGAAAATACGTAAGTTGTATAAAAAAAGACTCGGTCGTGATGACGCGTCAAGGAGCGTAGTCAACAGGTCATATGTGACGGGCTCAGGGTCTATTCTTTTCAAACCGATGAGCAAAGACGGTGAATATGGGAAACCCAAACGAATTCTAATACCTGGGAAAAATGGTTTGATCTACAGTAAAGATAAGAGTAGTAAAAACGCGATTGAGCAGTTCAAACAGTTAGTTGATCAAATCCCTGAGAGTGTAGAAACAACAGCTGCCACAACAGAAGCAACCCCAGATGACTTCCCAGTAATTGAAACAAAAGTGAACTACGACAACATACCTGGGCTAACACCAAACGAGAACCGTGAACTGGGTGGTGTGGTTAATCCAAGCGATAGTGTGGTGCCTGAGTCAAGAACAGGTGACGATGGTGCGCTGCAAATACAAGCAGACCACTTTCAAGAAGCGATAAATACAACATCAGACAAACTAGACGACGAGGATGACAAAAGCATTATCTTTGGGTTGAGAGAACGTATTGTAGGGCTTGAAGAAGCGCGAGATAGAACTTTAGGACAACGAGAAATAGAGGAAGTTAGAGAGCAACAAGAAGTCGACATTGACAGGTTTCAGAGATTCAAGGAATGGGCTAAAGAGAACATGGTTGGGTTGAGCGCTGTGGCAATCTCAATGGCTGGAATTATAACAACAATTATTATTGCTGGGAGGTCCGCTGTTGTGAAAGGCGCTATGGCTACGAGGTCATTCGTGCAGGCCGCTAAGAACGCGATAACGAAGATGGGTCCATGGGCTGTTGGATTGGCTAACTTAGTTTATAATGCGTTGACGTTGGGTGCGAAGGGTCTCGCTTGGTTGGCTCAAAATCTGTGGGTACTCGCGGTGATATTTGCGTGGTTTATGTATGACTATTACAAGCTAAAACGGTAGTAACAAAATATGTGTAAAGTATATGAACGCCACGTCAGCAGAATTGAGTCCTGGTTTTAGACGAGCGACCATGGGTGTCATAAAAGGGACGAGAACGCAGCACGTGATCACGTTGAACCCTAATAAGGTCAGTCCTGGTGAGGAACTTTACATTGATGTGCCGAAGCTCAAGGTTAGTAGCTGTTTGGTGCCTGGATCGTTAGGTCTAGTGTTCGACTTTAAGAATGCGAATGACAAAAGTTGGTTCTTGAACAATGTGAGCAAGTTGCTTTGTGAGAAGCTTGTTGTGAGACTAGCTGGAGAAACTGTGTATGACAACAATGGGGAAAATTACACTGGTGTTTATCGCGACCTTTGGGAAAGCGTTACTGCGCGAGATCAAATGATTGACTATGGTGTTGGCTCTGAGAACTTGAGAAAGCTAATTTCTAAGGACGACAGTGGTGCGACGAGTGGGAGCGTCGCTAAAGTTAGTGACGCGTTGATGTTTGGTGTGATTGGAACGAAACAGCGGATTAAGCTTGGCAAGATCATGAATGACCACGGGTTGTACGCTCCTTTTAGCATGAACAACAACTTGCAGTATGTGATCACACTACCGAAGGCCACAGACATCATGATGGCGCAGACCAATGAGAGCGTAGGTGGATATACTCTGGAGAACCTCGAGCTTGAGTATGAAACGATTGACAACCAGGAGCTCTCTGATGAAATAACGTTAGGCTATGCAAGTGGTCGTAGTTTGTCATATGAGCACGTTACGTTGATGAAAACCACTGAATGGGATAAGGGCGCGACCATTGTGAACGAGAATGTTAATCTACCAAGAAAAAGCATGAAGGCAATTGTGTTGCTATTCACGAATAAGGTGCGAACAGACAGTGAGGAGTTTCTTTATCCGAATATTGAAAGCGTTAGAGTCACAATTGAAGGTGTGCCAAATAGCGTGTACTCACAAGGCATTCCAAAGTCGAAGCTCTATGTAGAAGCGAAACGATTGTTTGGGTTGGGTGAAGAACACGCTCAGTTCATGACCATACAGAAGTTCTATAAAGATGGCTTTGCGTTGGTCATTGACCTGAGAAGCGTCCAAGATAATTACAACGTCGCCACTGGTAAGAAAATTGTGAACACACAATCCGGTGTACTTCTTGAGATCACTAAGAAAGTGACGACTGCAAATGTCATGTGTAGGGTGTTTGTGATGAGTGATGGATTAGTCAACTTCGTGAACAATGGGTTGCAATCAATCCAATATTAAATCAAACGCAATTTAATGGAAACTCCGTTTAATGCGCTAATTGTTGGTATGACAGAGTATCGCGGCAAATTTGACTACATTGTGTTGATTTGCCCTACTTTCGAGTGGAATAAAGCGTATCAAGATTGGAAATATGTGCGTGACCCTGCACAGGATAATGTTGACGCTGTTCTCAAGTGTGTAACTAACGTTTTTAAAGGCACTAACACTCTGGTTGTGTTGGACGACTGCGCAAGTGGGCAGGACGTCAAGAATAGGACTAGTCAATTGGTCAACTTGGCTTTTAGTGCGCGACATTTTATGTTGAGCGTTATTGTCATCACACAACAACTGACGTCGATCGCAAAACCGTATAGAGAAAACATTAGTAAGCTTGTTTGTTTTTACTGTCCGAGCAGAAGTGATATGAAGGTTGTTATTGACGATTACCTTGGGCACATTAGCAAAGAAGAAGTGTTGGCGATTGTGACCGCATTAAAAAATCATAAGTACGCTAGACTTGAAATCTCACTACGCTATCCATACAGTCACGAAGTTGTTATTCCGCAATAAAATATGGGTATAAGTAACAACGTGATGGTGAAACGCAAAAGTGAAGAAAACCCTACGATTGAGGAATTAGTTGAGGACACTGATGGTACTTCGACTGTGGAAGACAACACTGACGTTAGGAGAGCCGAACTTATTAGACTGTCTGGCGATGGTGTGGTAAGCCAATCTGAAGCGTACATTAAAAAAGCGTCCGCAAAGGTTATCGATAAGATATGGCACCAATATGAGTTGAAGAGAATGGAAATTGCAAACGCTTTTCTCACCGACTTGCTAATCAGCAAATTCGCTAGCTTACTAGATGGGTTGAACGCTATTGAGAACCCTGACGAACTAAATGACGAGTTGCAAAAAGACTCGCTACTAAAGAAAGACGTTGAGAGCATTGTCGCGATTGTGACACCGTACGTACCTTTCTTGGGTTTGTTGTCGGGAGGAATCACAACGTCGAAATATGTGTACGATCACCATTTTAGAAGTGCGACAAACGCTGAAAATAGTGAACAAACGGACTAATCTATTAACAGGTGGCAATAATCTAATTTGCATAACAGGTGGCAATTTTATCACGCACGAGACACTTTTACGATATATAAATTTGTAAAAGCGTTGAAATGACTATTTTCTTAAATGTGATTTGACAAATTTGTGAAAATGTTGAAACGGCTATTTTCCTAAATGTGATTTGACAAATTTGTGAAAATGTTGAAACGACACTTTCTATTATTTTTTTTAAATGTGACGTAAACTTATGAAAATGTTGAAACGACTATTTTCCTAAATGTGATTTGATAAATTTGTGAAAATGTTGAAACGACACTTTCTATTTGCGAAAATTTTGAAACGACACTTTCTATTTTTAGAAATGTGACTGAAATGACACCAAATTAAGTAAAATCGCGATTTTCGTTAAATTTGGTATTGTCTCGTGAGTCTCGCGCGTGTTTGACATCAATTGAGTAGAAAACGTGAGGGGTGTTTAGCCTAATTAACGAATCGCGATTTGGCATAAATTTGGCGATGTTTCGGCATTCATATTTATGGTTGACATCGATTGGGCTCGCACCCCCACTCTCTATACTACTACCATAAACTTTTTCATAAACTAAAGATTCTGAAATGGTAATGGTAAGTAATGAAAATAGCTCACAATATGGTTTTATAACTCAATCTGACAATATACTAGACTTGCTCCAAGTCAGTGCCTCTTGATTGTTCAAAACAGGTTTGTTTTGATGGGTTATTGTTATGATAAAGTATACTAACCTTTTATTAACCATTTCCGTTGAGTGATATCAGTATCATGGGCACATTTATTAAAAAGTGGCTCATCTAAATTTGAATGCATATTAATAATGTGTGATAAAAAAGATTTAAATTTGGCCCATATCACATTTCCATCACCATTGATGGTTGAAGTAGCACTCCAGTAGAGATGTCTTTCGCATGGCTTGATCCAGTCTGTCAATGCTTCACACCCATTTACTTTGGCAGTTTTTGTCAACACTTTGCGAATTTCTGCAAAAAAATTTTTGTTTACATTTTTGTTGGTTTATATATAATTTATATAATTTTTGTTGGCTAGTGGGAGAGGGGGTTATGGTAAATGTAAATGTTGTTCATTCTTCATGAAACAACATTTGGTTGCCATCTGCAATTTTTATGACTATTTCATGGAACCAGGCTTTAATAACTGCTTATTGACCGAGCGCAAGGTCTGTACAGTGAAATATCGGACCGATGTTTTTATAGTACGGACCGAGCGAGCGAAGCGAGCCGAGGTCCGTGCATAAAAACAGAGGTCCGATATTTCACTGTACAGACCGAACAAGCGAGGTCAATAAGCAGTTTATTATATGGCCTAGACAATAATTTTTTCAAAGCCTTTGTATTTGTAGAACTATTTATCCGAGTTTCGCTTGCCTTCCGCTTACCGAGCATTTGGTTGGCTTCTCTATTTTCATTACATGGTTTTGCTTTACACACACAAAAATATAAACATTTATTCTCTGGATTCCAGAGAGTATTTGGCTGGTATTCATCGCCGTCAAGTTTACGTGCATCTATAAAGAATTTGCACAGCAAGTGATTTAATTCTTCGGGAGCAAGACATTCAATCTTTACGTTTTCCTTGTTTATTTTTTCAAGATAACGATAAAAAGATTTCATGTCGCTAGCGGTTTTCTTTAGTGTGTTCGCACTCTGTTGTTCTTTAATAAAATTCTCGATTTCTTGCTGACTATTTGATTCATGTTGGATTTCGTTGTTGTTTTCCTCCATACTTTCAAGTTTGTCAACGGTTTGAATTTCTAGGGCATTACCACCTTGCGTAATGCCCGACAATTTCCCGCTCAGGTCATTACGGCTTTTTCCGGACCGCAAATTAACCAATCAGCGTGCGTCATTTTGCTCAGCCATATAATAATCTTAGTTAACTTACTTTTTGCCAAATGCCATAAATCAAAGTAATGCTTTGTGTTGGGTAGCTTCTCCTTCATATGCTTTGCAATGGATGAATGCCGATCAGAAATAAATGTACTGATAGGTAGTCCATTATTGTGTAAAAAAGTAAAACATCTTTGGAATGCCATATATTCCATTGCTGTGCTACTCGATGTTTCATTTTTCTATGAAAAGGTCAAACATTTACTATATTGAGATATATGGAGTACTATAGTTTTTATACAGTTTAATATATTGTAAATAGTAGTTTACCTGGACAAGACTAAAGTGTATGATTTTGGTGTTATCACAAGAAAAAATTGTGTAAGCACAATACTTTGCTGAGTGCCCCATGCTATCATGTCTTCCATCACCAGACACAGTGAGACCTAAATTAAGGGACTTCAATTGTGTCAACATTTTTTCCTGGTAGGTTGTCCAGTGGATTGATATTGCAGGATATAATATATCCTAAAGAAAAAGATCATTACATATTTGGTTGGGTGTCGTGGCAACTAACCAAAATAACTAAGCCAAGATGTTGCTAGATCTTTAACTATTTAACTAATTAAGGTGCAGGCATACCACTGATCTGCTAATAAAATGTCTGGTGTTGGCCAGAATAAAATTCCATATGTGCACCCTTGCCCCTTATTGGTTAATATTACTTTTCACTTACACTTTGAAATTTGAAATATCTTCTAAGTGAAATACCAGCTAATCCAATATGTGTAAACAAATTCAAAACTTTACTGGGTGAACAACCAGACAAGAGGATGCCAAAACTGACCAGTAAATTACATGCAGGGATTCTTGATCCAGGTATATGTGGTTGACTGTACCATATATTCTCTTTCTCACTGCAGTTATTATTTCCACATATTGTTTTCACCTCAACCAAAGTTCCTACTTGTCTTGTTTCTACAAGTGGGTTCTCTGATTTGCAGGCTGGGCATAAGTGAAACAATAATAGTAGCCGAGAAAAGAAAACAATGTACTTCGGTTCTGTTCGAATGTCTTGGTCTTGTTGGTCTTTTACAGTCACCCTATATAATGAATTACAAATTGAAATATAGAAAGGTATTTGGTTATTATAACGTCCACAATATACCATAAACTAGAAAATGAACACAGATTTGTTTTATTACCTGGGGTTCTGCGTTGGTAAATCTTCATCTTCTGAATCTTCTGTACTTGTTTCATCAATGAATTCGGCTTCTTCGACATAATGCTCATCATCTGATCTTTTTCCGACAATGTATCAGATTCACTTTCACTATAATCACACGGCTCGTAGAAACCCGCTGTAGACAAAGATTGATCCAAATTGATGTCTTTTTCGGTGGCGTCGGGACTTGATGGTTTAAGTGATTTAGGTTTTTTTCCACGATCTACAATGTCAAGTGCATATTCAAAGCTGTAATTGCTAATTATATTGCTTTACGAAAAATTTCACCACAATATAACCGCATTACCAGATAATTTTCTTAACTGAGCCCTGCATTTCTTTAGTTTTTCTTTCGTTGATAACCATCTATTACGCATTTGGCGTTTATGAGTATTCAAATTTTTGCAGCCGATACAACCTGATGTTTCCGTTGATGCATCCTTAACCTGTTGGTAAATTTAATTCAAGAGAAGTCTATATTAGTGCAAATACAAGCCTGATAAATAGATTTGTTGCTTATAATAATTGTTTTTGTATAGTAATATATATATAACCTGCGTACGTTCAGTTGGGTTTCCCCTAAGACTATATGTTCGGATAGAAGTTAGTTATTTTTCAACGTCTTTTCGGAACTGTAGAAACCAAGCATCCAGATTCGTACATATTTGTAGAACTTACCAATGGTTCTTGTTCAGGTTCTTCATCTTTCAAGGATCCAGGCACCAAATCTTCAGAGGATATTGATAAGTTCTGGATTGGTTTGTTGATCGTCTCTTTTAAAGTCTTAATATATCAGTCCATAAAATTACGAAGTCACGAAGATAATCTGGACAACAAATAACATTATGCAATTAAAAAGAAGCAAATCGTTGTGCAACTTACCCTTCGTCTTTCACGATTTGACATAGGTTGTTCTGACATTTGTTCATTTACCGGATACACAGAAGCGATGGCTGATATTCCGATATAGTCTCTCTTCAATCGGGCTTCATACTTCAGTTCCTTTTCTGCAAAACCAGTAAACTTGCGTACAAAATCGTCTGGCCTGAAATGTTTTGAACACACAACCGACGATTTCGAAGGATGCCATTTGCTACGTTTGCGAGAAACGAATGCGATCCATTGCCGTTTCCTTTTCCTGGCTTCTGGCCGCTCATCATCCCAAAATGGAATTCGGTGCAGAGATATACCATTTGCAGGATCATTAATACTGGAACAATTAATAACAACGCATCTATCTGGCATTGTTATTACTTTTATAAATAACTTCAAGATTTCAATGTGCACAAAATAAAAAAGAAATTGGCACTCATACGCGAATTATGCTAACATTGGTAAAACCAGGTACTCCTAACAATAACTACTTCCGTTCCGTAAATGACGTCATGAACAGTGTAGTACCGAGTCTTTTCATGCGCGAAAATTACATTCGATTCACGCAAAATATTCAACTTCAAAGCAACATAAACCCTTAACGATACACTCTCTTCAATTTATTTTTGGATACAGTATTCGCATCACGTCTGAAGTATTTTTGTGTATTTTTTTGCTGTAAGGGTCATGGGCACTTTAACTTTTCTTCATTAAACAAACTCTGAACTTGCATGCTTTAGGTAATTTAACATACTTCTCAATCTCTCTCTCACCTCAGTCGCAAAATAATCATAGCCCCTCCCGTGTCTATGACACCATAGTTGAAGCCTGAGATAAAGGCAACAGTTACTTCTTTGTTCCAACTTCATTTTCACGCTCTGGCACTCTTGTAAATATCTCTAAATAGCTTACCTACTCTAATTAGTGTTATAAATAGTCCCATGATTTCTGAGCGAAATAAATTCAAATCTATTATCAGCTTAATAGTTTTGTTAAGTTACACTTGGTCTGAACCAGTTTTTCGAAAGAGTGCTCTAGTGTGTTTGAGATAGCAGCGGGTGGATCCATGCTTCTATTTACAGGCTGGTAGCACTTTCTTGCCTCATATGCACTGCCCTCTGGGTGACCACAGGTCTGGTTCTTTTAAGAACCCATCTGTCCGACCTGATACTTTAAGTTTACACTTGATCTGCACCATTTTCCAAGGTTTTCGAGAAGCGTTCACTGTATTCGTTTATTGCATTGAGCGTAAATTCAAACGTAATTCTACTTCGCTAGCATTCTTGCTCGAGATCTGCTGTCTCTATTATTTCCATATAACGACTCATATAACGACGTTACGATTCTAATTCTTTCAGCAATTAAAGAATTCAATGACTTGATGCGCAACACTCTTGTGTGAAGTCTTTGTGTGAAAAATATCCTGTACTTCTTTCATTAACTTCGTCGCCACGCCTCTATGCCTGGATTCAAACGGTCGATTTTATCTGAGGACATTTTAATTCTCGTAAGTGTGCCCCACGTCGATAAGTTTACGAACGAACGCATTTTAATTCAACCGTTTATTCAGACATATTTACAATAACAAAACACTTGAAAGATCGAAAATGTCAAAACCAGAAAGCATGCTATTCACATGACCTTTTTAAACCAATAGGAATCTATATTTGTCAACGTTTGTACAATGTCCATGCTAAAATCTTAGAAGCTTAACCAATGTTGTCAGAAGCTGGTGGGTATGAGATTTTGAGGATAGGAGAGCAGGGCAACTGACAACTGATGCTTCTGGTAATTCCACAAGGTGGCTGCTTAAGCTGGGAAGGAAAATTGAACAGTTGACTACTTTCGTCAAGGTCTTCAACTTCAGCATGGTGCACATGTTGTAGTCTCAGTTGGATAAACCAGTGCAATTCAGCATTGAGAAAAGAGCCATTTGCTTCTGGTGGATTCTGAAATATGCCCATAAAGCCACCTCTCCAACCAAGGGCTTTGAAAACAAAACTTGTGTGGTTAAAACGTATCTGTCTGACACATTAAAAGTTATATCTGATATCAAGAAGACGGTCGAAATTCACACAAACAAAGTAGTGCCCAGCTGGCCAGAGAGATTTCAGTGGTTAAATGTGAAAAAGCATTTGGCCCTACAGGGTTCGAATTAGCGGCTCGCTATTCGCAATTTGCGAATGCAAATTTGGTTTTTGCGAAAGCAAAAAAACCTATTTTGCGAATGGCGAATTAACATTTTACGAACTTATATATTTATATATTCGTGTTTTGTTCATCAGTCAAGCGAGATTCCTAACTTTTTTTGCAAATATGGCAATACTGTAGTATTATACCTTCATACACTATAGCCTGTATTTTATTGAGTATTTTCAGTGTCGCAAAACCTGCCGGAAAAAAATAATTAGCCGTTAGATTGCGAGATGTGTTGTGTTTTTCGGGTTTTGGCACATCACTCATCTTCCAATCTCACGGTGTCAATTTCCAATGTTAATTTATAGTTGCCATAGTATTAAATTACAGTAGATTTTTAAACAATCGCCATTCACTTTGACTGGGAATGGAATATTCAGCAGAATTAAAAACCGTTCTGAAATGGGAGAAAGAGTTCAAGTGCTTTTTAACAAAGAAATAAAAAATAGAAAAGTTGTAAGTGTAAAATGCGATTTCTGTTGTGTCGAATATGTGAGTCGACTAAGAAGTTTGCGCAGCTTAATACAAGAAGGATTCTGTGAAAAAACATGTGAGTGGGGAAGCGCATTTAATGGCAGTTAATCTTGACGTCATGAAGAAGAGACTCGGAGCATCAAAATATAATGAGAAAATCGTGGAACGTTCTCCGATAAGACAAGGTCTAGCAAAGATGGCCGAAACCGACAAAGAAACGATGCGTGTCTGTTTCAATACCGTGTACTACTTGGCAAAGCAAGAACGCCCATTCAGCGATTATCCTACACTTCTTTCCCTTCAGCAAAAGAATGGAATCGGCTGGAACTTGCAGCAGAAGACGCATTCACTTTGACGAAGTGGACAAGACGGATTGGCCACAAAATAAGAGCTTTAAATGTTGTTCTTCAGAATTACGGCGTATTTATTACCCACTTAGAATCTTTAGCAAAGACAGGTTCTCAGGATATTAAAAGAGCCGAAATTGCTGGGTTTGTTAAAAATTGCAATACGCAAAATTTGAAGTTGTCTACTATATTTTAAATAACGTTTCCAGGGGGGGATACTAAAAATCACACGAGAATTTTGCAAATGCACTTTCAATTTCTAATTCGAACCCTGCCCTATCCTGTACTGCCAAGATATTTTCTTGGTAAAATAAACGAGGAATTTGTGACAATTGAAGAATTCACTCCTGGCTCATTCATCAAGTGCCTCAACAACCCTGGGGAATCATGTGTAAGTGAAGAGAATGAGTATGGCCAGAAAGTCGAGTGTCTTGCCCACTTTTCATTCGAAGTTTCAGAAGAAACTTATGGTCATGGACATTCAAGGTAGTGGAGAGAAGCTTTATGAGCCAGAAATTGCATCAGAAGAATTGATTCAGGATGGTTAAGTGTTATTCTGTGTTGCAATCTCTCAACAACACCTCCATTAACAATCACAAATTGTGAAAAAGACAACGAAGACCTTTCTGGCAGTCTGAGCGACAGTTGCTGCCCATAATATCTGTCTGTTTGCTTTGAAATAACAAGCCAAACCCTGAGACGGCTGATTCCAGTAATGGTTAAGCTTTTGCCTAAAACTAGTCAGTATTTTTTATATTCAAAGTCGAGTTTTTTTATCCATATTCTTCTCTTTGTTGTCGAATTTGTCGGCAAAACAAATTTCAGCTTTCCGGCCGCCTGCTCGACTGCTGTTGGAGACGAATTATGATTGGTAGTTGATAATTCTTGGGAGAATTTGTATTCATCATATTATTTTTGGATAAAATTCGTTATATCTCTGTCGTTACTTTATAAAATAAATACCAAATGGTTTTCCGTGCAGGATACTGTGATCCAAACACTTGGGATGTTGCTCGACTTCCGAAAAGCTAAAAAACACGAGCCGGTCATCCCGCGTGTTTGGATCACAGTATCCTGCATGGAAAAGCATTTGGTATTCCTTTATTATTATAACTTACATTGACCAGAAAGACTTTTGTATCATCATATTTGTATAGACAATCGTATGATAGTGAGTGCAATTTAGGATCTTTTATAACAACTTTAATATAAACGTTCTGGACGGGATTCAAATCGGCTACACAGACAAGTTTTGTCTTTTTACTCTGTGTCTGGTGCACATCTGTGCTTAAGCAGCCAATTCTAAATTCTGATGATTCCCTTGCATTGGCAACACTCTTGAGCAATGCCGTCTCCATTTCTCTTTCTTGAGTTAAAATGTTACTAGTGGCAATATGTGCTTGAGATCTTGCATGTTTTTTAATCATTTTCGCAATGCTTTCTGTGCTGCAGCCTTTTCACCATCTCTACGTACAGAGCATCTCCATTACTTAAGTGTTTACTTTTCGTAGTATAAGATCCTAGATCGTGCGTGTTTTAACGAGCATTTTTTGCTCCTAGGCGTTACGTATTCAAATAAATAATTATTATTATTATTATTAGAACACCCAATACTCCCATTTTCACAAAACATCCACTGGTATGTGATCATAAAATAGTTATACTGTTCTGTTCAGCACATAGGATATGTTCCTGAAGATGTTACTTTGCGTAAGGTATTTTTGCATGATTTGTCAGCTGACATAGTGTATTCAAAACTTGAAAAGAAAAATCTTGTATCCCAAAACTGCAACCATGATCTAAACGTTTGAGTGCTGTTAAAGTTTTAATATTCCCAATCCCCACCAATACTATTTTTGGAGAAGTCGGAAGATATTACACTTTTACAGGAAACCAAACATCATGCAATGGGAGCCGCAACGATACTGCAAAATTGTCATAAATCGTAATTGTCACACACAAGCTATAATATTTTAATAAACGAAAAGTAAACATTTGTCAGAACTCCATTTTACCACTGTTACCAACCTTGCTTTACTATTTTAATTGTACATAGTGAAAACTAAAATTTTGTAAATATTGCAGCCTGTTGGTTAACACAACACTGGCCAATCATATATACAAAACATGCTTTGTTTAAAATACCAGGACTGACATACTGAAATATATAAATACTTACACATTCAAGTATTTAGATATTAATATTAAAATGATTAAACCCCAATAAAACTTATATTGCTGATACATTGCTATTTGCATATTGTAGTGTTTTAAACCATGCAAGCTCTACATGATGATTTTGTACACATTGGAATATTTCTACCTTCCCCCTTTCCAGGGCCAACTACAATTCCCAAGACAGTTTGTTTACAGGCTACAATATTTCAAAAACCAAAAATATATTTTTCACAAAAATGTAATTTCTGCAAGGAACAATTCAAACTTAAGCTTATAACAAATTTGAATATTTTTTAAAATTTATTTACAAACAAAACAAATAACTAGAAACAATGACATGAACTAATTATTAAAGTATTCTCTAGAGTCAATTACATGCAATAGTGAGTTAACTACTTTAGTACTGTAATGTTTCTTAACATTGTCTTTAATTTCAAAGAACCTTTAATATCCTGAAAATCTAATATCCTGAAAACGTAACAAAGCTGACACAATTTCATCATTTTTGACAACCCGTTTTTGCAAAACAACTTTCCATTGCATCTGTGAATGCTGACATCAATTTCGGCACAAATACGTGCAGACATTGTCTGCTTAGAGATGTAGATAGAAGTGCCATGTTCTCCAAAGTCATACGTTTATTATTGACCAGCTTAAATTCCCCAACAACAATTCTGGACCTTTGACTGCACACAAAGCACTAATGAACTCTCACCAACACTTGTTTCATGTGTAGTGCCCAGAAATGTGTTTCCAGAAAAATTTCCATGCTGAGATTGTTTACCTTGTAGCTACCTGCACTTTACACCGCAATTTACCAATTTGTCCCAAATATGAATTGTTGCTGCACCAGAATCATCGATTATGCAGTCTTCCTTGACAAACCTTTTCTCCCCATTTCGCTTCACAACTTCTTTAGCTTTCTAATCGCCTATTTAAATGTTAAAACACCAACATTGACCTTTTGATTGGTTGACAAATTACCGACTTATTTTTAACTTAATGTTAATTGATGTATATATGTTACCAGTACTTGTAGTAAACTGATCACTCTCTAATGTCTCCTTTTTTGAAATTTAACGTCATTCTTACTTCCATCTATTATTGAGATTGTATGTATGATTGATAAATAATTGATCATTTTTCTCATTAATATTCACAAGTTTCACTGCAGTGCCTGTTGTTTGGTAATAAATAGTTCACTTTAGAATGAGACTGATTGTCAAATCCCACTGTGCATGTGAGTTTGAAGTTCGCCCTTTCTTTATTCGTGACAATGAATGCAGGATCACTACCTAAAAGGAAGAGGTTTTATAAAGTATATCGAATTTGAAAAAGATAGTCTTAACCCCCAACCTAACGTTTATCTTATTTAGCACATGTCATAGAATATATGTACTAAATTTGATGCTTTTATTTAGAAATAATAGCTGATTTTAATTTCGAATTTTACTACAGATAATCTATGTGACGTCATTTCGGGATTTATATGAAACTTCACCCACAATTCTTTAGTTATAGTCATGCATTTAGCCTTGGGTACCAAAGTTTTTTTATTTGTGGTGGAAAGATATATAGTACAGCTTCTAAGCACATGGGTCAGTCATTCACATTTTGATAAAAGCATCAAATTTAGTACATATATTCTATGACGTGCTGAATAGGATAACAGGTGGACCCCAACGAAATTTGCGTATTTTTTTTGTATTGTATTTAAAAACGGTAGCCCTTCAGTGCGTAGGCATCTGGTTTCCATGGGCCCGTCTATACTAATATTAAATTACACATGGTTTTTTAAAAATGGATATAGATAATATACAACAGACCTGACGATAATATACATAAACTTAAAGTGCTACTACGATCAAATTTTTACCTATCGATATTTTTACTTATTTATAAAGCAGAGCTTCTAAATATTACTCGGTCGAAACCGTTTTGCGATTCGACGATGGATCGCAAAACGGTTTCGACCGAGTAATATTTAGAAGCTCTGCTTTATTTATTTATTCTGTCATAAGTGACGTCAGATTCTCAACGCTAGACTCCACATGGCTAATTCTTCAAGTAAATCAAGGTCGTTTTTTGAAATTGTTCGTCTGAAAGGCTGAACATTTCATCTACTTCTCGAAGAAAACAAGTAACCTCAACTGAAATTCAGGCGTAGCATTGAGAATCTGATGTCACAAACAATATTACCTTTTGAAATTGCGGGCTCACTTTGAACAAGTTTTTAGTAATGGTGGCCTAAATAAGAGTGATTTCAGAGCTCAAAATACTTACTTCAAAATACCATTTTTCAGTTTTTTTTACATCGATGATCACTTTCGAGCCTGAAATACTATTTTATGCTAAAGAAAATCTAAAAGACGGCGGTGAATTTTCATCGTAGTGGCTGGCACTTTAACTAAAATCTATTTAACACTACAAAAACATTAACTAAATACTGATTATTTATTTTATGACAGAATTACTATAAAAACTTAGTTGCCCGAGAGAATAGCCTTGAACTGCTTTAGTGAGCATTTATTTCATTTGGTATCTTTTGGTAGATTATTCCGCAGACTAGCACCAGAATAAGCAATACTTTTGTTCATAAAATTTGTGTTGGGTTTTTGTTAAGGCGTTGTCAGTGTTATTACAGCGTAGATTATATATTGAATTGTTGTTAACACTAAACATGCTGGTCATGACCCTGAGAGATCTGTTCTTGCAAAATGTCTCAAGTTTGTTCCAACTTCGGACCCATCGCTCTATTTTCAGTTAAAGAGGATACCGAATCTTTCTTCCGCCGCATGCACCTCAAAGCCTTTTTTCATGATAAGCCCACTTTTAATAACAAGGATATTTTTGAAGAACTCAACCTTAAGAAATCGTCTTGGTCTCCACCAAAAGGCGATTTTTCCTGCCTTGATCTTTTTGTAAGACAATGCCGCCATGACATTGATAAATTGCACCCTCCGAAACAAGTTCATAACCTTAATGAAGAAGAGCTTCTAGCTTTAAAGTCATTCCGATGCCGAGATGACGTTGTCATAAAACCTGCAGCCAAAGGTGGCGCTGTTGTTGTCTGGAGAACGGACTTGTATCGACAAGAGGTTCTTCGCCAACTCAGTGACACCATCTTTTATACTAAGTTGAATTCCGATCCCACTCAATCTCACCAAAAATCTGTCAAAACTACCATAAATAATTTCATCCGAGCCAGCCAATTGCCTGCCTCTGCATCTAACCTTATATTAACAACCCCCAGAACGCCTGTCATATATTTCCTACCTAAAATTCATAAACCTAACAATCCTGGCAGGCCAATTGTTTCCGCTTGTAGTTTCTCCACCGAGCTCATTTCCAGTTTTTTAGACAACGTTATGTCTCCTTTGGTTAAGAAGTTGCCTTCTTATATCAAAGATACTAAACATGTCTTGCAAATTTTCGACCAGTTACGTTTCAGTAGTTCTGATAAATTTATTTAAACCATGGACGTCAAGTCCTTATACACTGTCATTCCCCATTGTGATGGCCTTGAAGCTCTCACGTTTTTCTTTGATCAGCGCACTCAGTTAGAACCCTCCACATCCACGTTACTCTGCTTAGCAGAACTAGTGCTTACCCTTAACAATTTTTCGTTTGATGGTGAACATTATCAACAAATAAGTGGTGTTGCGATGGGCATCAAAATGGGTCCAAGCTATGCTAACTTATTTGTTGGTTATGTTGAAAAACAGATCTTTGAACAATACATGGGGTCCCCTTGCCTAATTTCTTAGGCAGATTTATCGATGACTGTTTAGGAACAGCGTCGTGCTCACGTGTCCTTTTAGAGCAAATCATCAACAAAGTTGATGATTTTCATGCTGCTCTGAAGTTCACATGGGAAATCAGCGAGACCGGTGTAGTGTAGTTGGGATGATAGGAAGAAAATAGAAGATAACTATCGGAGTCAGTATGCTTGTACGAGACCGACGTTTTCAGCGAATCACCATCAATCGAAGTTAAAATATCAAGGAACGACAAGCAATCCATCCCTTGCTCTCAATTCTTGCATCTTCGCCGCTTATGTAGCAACGACCAAGCTTTCAAGACAAAGCAATGGAAATGAGATCTTTTTTTGTTCAACGTGGTTACCCTATCGACCTCGCCGTTCAGAAAGCTTTTCTCGTTCCCCATTTAGACGCCTTGAACCACCTTTGGAACAAGTTTCAAACAACAAAATTCCTCTAGTTCCAACATTTCATCCTTTCAATTTTAAAGTTAAAAATATTATCAATCGGAATTTTCACATTTTACAAAATGATCGTCAGCCATTTTAACCGATAACCCTTTGGTATCTTTTCGCCGTAATAAAAACATTTGTGATTCCTTAGTACATAGTGCCCTTAAACAAAATACCTCGCTTTTGGCCTTTCCCGCTGCAACACATGCCTTTTCTCAATCCCACTACAGTTATTACTGCAGCAAATTCGACTACACAATCCGTCATACTTTTTCATGCAAGTCCACCAACATCATTTATTGCATTTCTTGTGATAAATGCCCTAAAATCTACATCGGTGAAACTGGACGACGCCTTTCAGACATGTTTGCTGAACATCTTCGTTCCGTGAGGAACAATGACGTCGACAAACCTGTAGCACGCCATTTCAACAGCTCTAACCATTTGGTTTCAGACATGAAAGTCTGTGCCATCCTTCCCATCTCAGGTGGTAACGATAACTGCAAACGGCAAGAGAAGCGTCTCATTTTTAAACTTGGCACCACCACACATCCCCTTGGTCTCCTACAAGTTTTTTGTTATTTTAGTTTGCTTGGAACTTTTTTATTATTAGCTTATGCACTTTCATTCCTTTTCAAGTTTTTGTTTCTTGCTGCTTTATGATCGCCTAATAATAATTGAATATTGGACCTGTCATTTCTCCCTCAGTCTGTTTGCTGATCTACTGTAAAAATAGCAAATGATTTAACTTTTTGCATCTCATTAATTATTAGTTTGCCATCTCCCGTGCATTTGATTGGCTACTTTCTATTTGTGACACCCTTTTGGCACATATATAAGCCCTATTTATTTTATAATACTACTTTTATAATATGCACTCTACTTTTTTACTATATTTGGAAGTGTGTTGTTTTATTTTATACATAAATAATAATTTATTATATTTCCTTCTGTCTTCCAATGAATCCCCCAGCACGTTCGCTGATGGCACGTCAACAATATCTACAAATCATCATTTTTTCAACTGAGGTAGATTTTCAAAATTAGAACGTATCTTAGTCTATCTACTGCAGAGACTACATGCATTTGTAACCTCTAAATTAGTTCGTTGTAATTCTATATTATATGGATTACCCAAGTATCTTGTACAGAAAATCCAGAGTTCAAAATTGTGCAGCAAGAATGATAACATGCACTAGGAAATATGAACATGTTACTCCACTACTACATAGGCTTCACTTGCTCGCAGTTGAGCAGCAAATATTTTTTAAAGTTCTTTTTTTAGCTTTCAAAGCTCAATATAGCCTAGCTCCACAGTATATTGCCGATCTTATTCAGCCATATATACATACCAACTAGATCAAACTTCAGAATCAATAATAAATTTTATAATTCATACGTGCTAAGTATAGTAGCCTGTAGCCGAGTCAAGACTACAATCAACCATCTCAATAAATGCCATCTGTCATGATTAATTTATGTATGCATTAGTAATTATAAGAGTAGGGCATGGGACAGGAATGGATGGTATATAAAGGACACAAATCCATGACAAAAAACCCACATGACAAAAACTTTACAGACAAAATTCACAGTGACAAAAAACCCAAATTATCGATTTCAAACAAAAAACCCACATTTTAATCCGGAACAAGTTGCCTGTTTAGGCATTTACTCAGGCTATTGGTTGTTGTAAGGTATGCATGGCACTGTGCCACTGTGAAGGTATTGTGCTACACACTGAGCGTTCATTTCAAAAAAGTTGAAAACATTTAGAAGAAACGTTTAGAATTACACTAAGACTTAGACTTGCTCCAAGTCTGCCTCTTGGTGTTTCGAGAAGGGTTTATGTTCTGGTTTCAACAACAAATTGTTGTAAACGGCGGGCGAGAGAAAACCGGTGGGTGAGAAAATGGGGAGGGGAGACGCAGACTTGTTTCCCTTGCAGCAATTTGAATCATATTATATTCTGGCACGAAAGTTGATTGACAAATTTGCAGTGATGTAACCCGACACTTGATGTCGATTTCACTGTGTTTTCACACACCATTGTATGGCGGACGAAGAAAGTGCTCCAACTAAAGTTCATTCTCCAAGTCTGCCTCTTGGTGTTTCGAGACGGGTTTATATTTTGGTTTCAACAACAAATTGTTGTATGCGGTGGGCGAGAACATAAACCCATCTTCAAACAAACCCGTCTCGAAACACCAAGAGGCAGACTTGGAGCAAGTTTTGGCAGACATGAAAACATCACGTCCAGAGAGATATGCCTTGGCAAATTTCCTCTGTTGATCTCTTACCATGCTATAACCACATTTATTGGCTCCGTGAAGAATAGCATCTTTTATTGGTTGCATTTTGTGGTATTCTTCGCTCTATGTACTTCGTTATGTTCGCCAGCTCATTGACTTTCACGTGATATCAATAATAATCTTTTTTTTCCGAACGATCAATAGTCCCTGCCTCCGGTTGAAAAATCAACGGGTGAATTTGGCATGCTGCAAGGAAACAAGTCTGCCTCTCCCCTCCCCATTTTCCCGCCTGCGGGTTCTCTCTCGCCCGTTTTCTCTCGTCCGCCGCATACAACAATTTGTTGTTGAAACCAAAACATAAACCTGTCTAGAAACAAACCCCTCTCAAATAAACATAAATGCCTCTCAAATAAACCCGTCTCGAAACACCAAGAGGCAGACTTGGAGCAAGTCTAACTAGGACTGTGAGGGCTATTTCGATTGTACAGTCAGGGCCGGAATTATGGGGGGTTTTGTGGGTGTGATACCCCAATAATTGCTTTACTTGCTCTATATAGTCGGTAGACACGAGATTTCAGTTGGCACCACTTGGCGATTATGGGGCAGTTGGCAAAATTGAGCGTACAACACCCGCCCTGCAAAATTTTCTGAGGAAGGTTTACTGTAAAGCCGGTTTTCTTGCATGAGCCACTGATCCCGTAGTCTCGTTCACAGCTGTTCTTCTGACTCGCACCCCTCTATCCCCTCCCCAAAGAGTGCGAGGCTGCAAGCCATAACTTAAGGATGGCTGCGATTGCAAGGGAGATTACTAATCAAGGCCATGCATCGTTCTTTTAATTGGAAATGTTCGTATTACGCTCGTAATGTTAACTTATTGGCCAATGAAAACCAGCCATTACCACCTCCGCTCTGTTGCAAATATTTGTTTCCCTGCCGCACTGATATCTTGTCCTTTACAGCTTACGCCCTTTTTTCGAGAAGTTCAAACATCGTCTTCCGTTGTTGTCGAAAAGTTGGAGTCTTTGAAGACAAAAAGTAGCAGCGAAAAAGGCGTCGCAAGAATCAGGTGATATCAGTTATGGATCTTCCACTCGGGCGTATTCCTCAATATTTCACCCCAAGGGGTAATTTTTTGTGGAATACACCGAGTGGAAGGTCTATAACTGGTATATTGTACCGAACATTAATTAGACACTAGAAAACAGATAAAATTAACCTCAAAATATTTAAGAATTTAAAACAACTTTCAAACAGTTTTTCATGGAATATCCAAAAAGTAGGAATACTTTGAATTAACATTGCAAAGAAACATTGAGAAAAGTCATGGTCTTAAGTTGATGTTTATTGTACATCCATCAAATTTATTGTTTTTAAAATGTCTGTTGAGGACATCATTGGTGATAAAACTGTGTTCATCACATGGTTTGCTGAGTGAAGTCTGACAAATACGGGCTGCTAGGACTTTGTAGTTTTGGAGTGGTGAAAAGTTGTGGATGTTTTGGAGAGTTTGGTTGGTTGGTAGCTAGTTGCTAGGGTCAATGATGCTGATATCCTTCTTGATTGGTCTTCAGATACTATATGGGAGTAGGATCGAAAACTGGCTTCATTTTTATGTCGAGATATCGCCATAAGAGAGGTCACAGCTGCACACCTGTAAGAGTCCACAGTCCAACACCTGTAAGAGGCCACAGTTCTCAAACCAAGCAATCTCTACACAGAAATGATGTTAGAGATCCAAGCAGGGTCTCTCACTATGTAAATTCCTTGGTGGAAAGTGACGAAGATGTGACAGTCAACGAAGCCAAAAACTCGAAAATAATGCTTTGATGAAGAGAGTAGAGAAGCTTCAAAGGAGACTTGCAATAGCACGTAAGATATTTTAGTTATATTATATTTTAGTTAACTGCATTTACACCGGGTTGTAGCCATGATGGTTGGTGGGGACACCAGCAGTTGTAACACAGCCCTGTACCTTTGTATTTTCTTCATACTACTCCCTACCCATCTCACTACTCCCATATTTTCCAAATAATTGCCCATTGATTTCACCACAATTTCAATATAAGTTTTTAAAATACAGTGTTGCTATGCTATAGATTTTACTTTTTGATTGGCTAAGCTGCAATGGTCAACTAATTATAAACAGCTAGATTTTCGTGGCTAATAAATAGCTTTCTTCCAAACATGCATGTTGCCTGTAGTTTGCAACAAGAGGGTTATCGTTATGTTTCGTGCCAATTGAAGGCGGAGATTAGGGTTAGGAAAACACTTAAGGTGGGGATTAGGGTTAGGGTGTCTATTTTAATATAACATGAAGTTTTACATGACGATACTACTATACACCCTCTTTTAATTTTAATAACTTTGCCATATACATTACAAACATAAATACAGACATTAAGACAATACGCTGGGTAACCCCAACAGCTAGTGCCAATTACTGCAGCCCCAAAACAAGTACGATATAACAGTCACTTTAAAGATACATAGCGATATACAACATACATTAAATCCAACAAATTCACTACGATATATACTAAAAACAACACGATGGTGGGTTCGTAAGGCTTCGAGCTGTATTACGTTTTAAGCATATGCTTTTCCATGTCCGTGAGTCGTCTATGTCATATGTGTTGTTAAGTGCATTAATGTAGTAGTTGAATAGTAACTTCCTGAGGTTTTAGTGATGTTTTTTGTTGTAATGGTAGTATGTTGCATGTTCTTGTTGTCGGAATTGTGTATGATTTTTGGTATGTCGAAGTATTAGATTTTTTGCTTTGATATTTGTCGCAGTCAGGGAGGAGTTGGTAGCATGGTCTTGTTGAGGATGAGGATGTTGATGCCGTGGTTAGTTTTGCAGAAAAATACATGCCAGTCTAGGTATTCATGCCAGTACGTTAAAGGAAGGAGTTTAGTCGTAAGTAGTCATTCTTCGTATTTAATGTCGCAAAGGAAGGGTAGATCCAGAATGAATTTCGAAGCCCGTCGTTGAACACGTTCAATTCTATATATTAGTTCTACTGACTGAGAACGGACTAGAGAAACGTATAGTTTTCATCATAATGGCGAGTATTTAATTTTCTTGGTAGATCTTCTGATATACCCCAGCAGTTTGTTGGCTCTACTGGTTTGCTGAGCTACTTGCCTAGACCAACTCAGGTTTCCTGTCGTCCATACTCCCAGGTCACGTTCACAATTTGTATTCTCCAAGAATGTATCTTTTAATTGGTGTGGATACTCAATTCTATTAAATTTTCTAGTTATATGAAGGGTTTTGCACTGTGATTTGTTTAAATGGAGACCGGCTTTGGAAGAAGATATTTCGAAGTTGGAGAGGTAATTTTGCAGGGATGCTGCGTCAGCTTCTAAGTTGATTTATTTGAAGATCTTGGTGTCATCGGCGAATGCTGCTAAGTTAGAGTTTACAACAGAGTTAGATAGATCATTGGTGTATTATAAAAAAAGTAACGGTCCAAGAATAGAACCTTGAGGTACCCCAGAAGTCACACGTAGCGGTGTAGATGTTGCACCAAGTACGGTAGTTTGTTGACGACGATCTTTTAAGTAAGAGCCAAACCACTTCAGAATACTACCTTCGAAACCAAAGTTGTGAAGACGAAGTAGGAGGCGCCAATGACTAACCTTGTCAAATGCCTTTGACATATCGAGGTAAATCACATCAATCTGTTTCCCAAGATCTAACTGACTGCCTATGTTATCTAGAATTCAATAAGTTGGGTGACACAAGATTTATCCGTAATAAAGCCATGTTGAGAAGGGTTGATTTGGTTGAAAACATGATCTTTAATGCTGTCAAATACTAAACGTTCCAGTAGTTTAGAAATAAGAGAAAGAAGGGAAATCGCCCGATAGTTCTCTGCATGTTCTTTGTTTCCTTTCTTGTGTATGGGACAACATTAGCAAGTTTACAATCACGTGGTAGTATTCCAGTTCGTAAGGACTTATTGAAAAGAGTGCAGAGCGATGGAGTAATTTCAAATGCGGTTTCTTTCAGTAGACGTGCTGAAATTTGGTCTTCTCCATGGGCTTTGTTGTTATCGAGGTTCCTAAGAGCTGATAAAACTGTTTCTTCAGTCAGAATAATTTCATTTAAAAATGGTTCGCATGGTTGTTCTACAGTGTTAGTGTTTTCATTAATATTCGAATCAGTGGTAAAGATGGATGTATAATATCTGTTGAAAAGAGTTGCTATGTCGGTAGCATTTTCTGCATGCGAACGAACGTTTTCGTTTAATTTTGCTGATATTTTCTAAGGAACATGGCGACACTGGATTTGAATTTGAACAACGACCAGGGTTGTGTCCAACATCATTGTAGACAGAATTAATGTAGTTAGATCGACGTTCATTGATCATCCGCTTGATTGTATTTCTGAGTGTTTTGAACTTTTGTTGAAGGTGATCACTTGGTTTAGAGGATTTCTTTAGTCGCAGTCTTCTGGAGTTTTTCTTTTTGATGTAATGAAGTATTGTCATGTTTCGAACACTGGGCATCTGTGACACATGGGATGCCAAGATGCTTGGCCACCCAATACAGCCACCACTTAAATTGGGCCATTTACAACCCTGATAATACATGGATTAAATCCTGATGCTAACTTTCAACATGTAATTCTGTAATTTTAGTCTAAGCAAAGACATCACAAGAGATTATGGACCACACACCTGCTCCTGGTGTGCTTGATGCAACAATAGCAAATGAATACACGGTAATTATTGTTTAAGGCATATTTATTAAACATTGAAGTTTTCATGTGACATTTGTAATGTAAATCATAAGAATGGTTTGATTTTAGATTTGCCATGTCAAAACGTGCTCATTGGGAGAAAAAAATTGTTGGTTTCAGGTTTCTGACCGACCTGTTAAAAATGTCACCAACCATAAACATGTTATTGACATCATAATATAAAAAGCTTTTCCTTGCAAACATCTTTTCTTAAATACCAGAAACATGATTTCTGTTCAATATTTTGTTGTTTTCATCATCATCCTAGTCAGGTTAAACATAGTTTTGGATAAATAAGCCCACATAAAAAAATTATAGTCAATGCAGGTAAAACTTACGCAGTTAATTTTGCACTGACCATGTTGTGGGAGACATTCTAAAGTGTTTCGTTAGAATAGTTTAACCTTTTCTTCATATTTTTAAGCAGTACACTCCTACATACATCACAATTATCTGGTTGAATTTAAAACTCTTTCGTCGACTACCGCTTTTGACCGGATATCAAGTTTCAAAGACAATGACTAAACTTTCTCGCTTTGCCTAGCCCAGCGGGAATCTATAGACAATTCTGGTATGTTTTCATGGTATTGTTGTAGAGACTTTACGCGTACTCGATCATTCTTGTTGTAACGTCCGCGCGCGTTACGATACGATTGCGAGAGCGAATTCCAAAACGAGACGAGTAAAGTATAAGCTTTTATTATATCGCAATCAAAGCAAAAAAAAAACTCTCGCTGTCTCCTCTCCGATTACAGTAATAATGCGTCATTCACAGCATGCCAAATGAGTGTCAACAGACGAAACCACAAGTCAACGTTCGACCTAATACTTTGACGCAAATTAACACTAAATCTGTCATTGATCGTACAGGAAATTAATATCTAAACATACAAGACTAACGACGATCTACATTACAATATAAGTTTAACGTGCGGGCGGAACACTTGTTATTTCATTAGATCACGTGATCGCATGTGACATTCACGCGGATTATATATTGACCTTTGCTTCATAATATTATTACCGTCTCGCTGTCCTAGCTTACATTCATATCTGTACAATCAACTCTATTGCTTGCATATGTATGTGTTCCTGTTATCTATCTTACTTATTTCCATCATACCTTATTGTACTCTTGTAATTTGCTATTGTTATTATTCATGTTTCAGAAATCCTCATTGTTTAATAAATATTCACATAAACAGAAAGACTCGTGTCTTTCTTTATGAGGATTTCTAAATGGTGATTGTACGATGCAGTGTCCCTGGATGCCAGTTCCAATCGGACGATGTCACCGAAGCACTCGCAGTCGCCCTACTCACAAACCACTAGATCGCCCAAAGGTCGATGTTGGCGTGACCTTGGAAGAATGGAACGTATAGACCTCTTTCATAATGGCGGCCAGTCTAAATATTCTTTTATATGCATGCAAATTAGCCTTTCTGGCCTCGTTACAAAGCGAAGATTCTTTGGAATTTTGACACACGAACGAGGTCAGAAAGGCGAATTTAAATGAATATAAAAGAATATTTAATTTGGGTGCCATTATGAAAGAGGTCTATTCGTTCGACGCTGGAACGTGTTCAGAAGCGGTTCGGGCATCGATGACGACTCAGCGCCCTCGCAATTGTTTCAGTGCGCTGGGCGTGCCCTAGGAGACAACCTACTGAAGACGGACGCCGAAGCTGCCACAAAACCGCTACCAGACCTCCTCGCCGCCATGCGTTCGCTGGCTGTGATCCCCGTCGCTACGGGCGTGCTACGAGCCGACCTACTGCACACGCACCAGGAGCGTGATGAGCCATTTCGGGCGTTCGCTACACGAGTTCGTGGCAAGGCTGAGACGTGTGCGTTCAAGGCGAGGTGCCAATGCGGAAATGACGTCAACTACACGGACCACGCCATCCGTGATGTCTTGTTGAGCGGCATCTCTGACCACGTGAGATCCTTGGCACACAAGCGGTCCTACAAACCCCCGTAAACGACGTAATCGCTCTCGTCAAAAGCAAAGAGATGGCGCGTAACGCCCTTCCCTCATCGAGCCTGTCCGCCGTCTCGTCATTCCGCCGTCAACAGAATGTACCGCCGGCAGCGCCCCCATCAGCACCTCTACCCACCGAGCGCTCGAAACAAGCGCCATGCCCAAGTTGCAAGAAGCCCTACCACCTCTACAGCGAGTGCGCCTACGGATGGAACGCCAAACCTCACTTGGTCTGCATCGACTGCTACAGAGCCAAACGCCGCAGGGGGCGCCGGCAAGGCCCACCCGCCACACCCTCCTCTACTGTACAGGCCGTGGAGTCGGGACCTGTATCCCAAATTGCAGTCCAACATTACGAAGATGCAGCATCTACCTGCCCACGACGTCGTAGAAAGAAACACGCTGCTGCCACAGGTAAGGACGGCAATACACCGTCTCGCATGACCCTCGACCATCGTCTTCACTGAGGGTGCATGGAGACGAGCACGCCTTTGCGACCATCCGAAGATCGCTATCTCCATCTCCATGGACACCACACCCAGGCAACATGGCCCGATACCCAATTCCACTGTCACCGCAGACGTCTCGGCGGTCGCTGACTCCGGTGCCCAGTCAGACTTATAGTCACTGACGGACTACCTCGCGCACGGGTTCCCACGCGACGCCATCGCACCCGTCACGCTTGGCCTATCAGCTGCCAACCGCTGACCCATATCTATAGAGGGAGGGTTCTTTGCATGGATTGCAACCCGCAACTGGCAAGATAAAGTAGCTACGTGTCGCTCGATGATATACGTCAGCACGTCCGTCCGAGGGATGTACCTATCGCTTGAGACCATGCTCAACCTTGGTATATTGGCGCGAGACTTCCCCACAATAGGCGAAGCAGATAAACCTTCCGATCGCCACCAGGGCCCTGAGTCTGACAACGGTGCCACGCCCCCTTCCTGCGGACCAACTCCATTAACGCCGTCCGCGCGGTTAATGGCGGGTGCAATGCACCCAGCGACTGATGCAGCATCCTGCTCGTGTCCTCAGCGCTCCGTCACACCGACTCGCCCACGCGTCCTCTCGTTCGAGTGTGCACCTGAGAACAACAACCAGATGAAAACCTGGTTACTCGACAGATACGCATCATCCACGTTCAACACCTGCTAGCACCCCTGCATGGAAGGACCTCCCGTCGAAATCCATATCGACCCCTCCGCCACCCCTAAAGCATACCACACGGCAGCTAACATACCGCTGCATTGGCAGGAACGTGTCCACGCCGACCTTCTGAGGGACGAAGCCCTCGGTGTGATCGAGCGAGTGCCCTATGGCGAGCCTGTTACGTGGTGCCACCACATGGTCATCACACGAAAGCACGTGGCTCCTCTCGCCACACAGTCGACCTCTCCCCCCTCGACAAATTTTGTAAACGAGAAACATTTGCCACTTAATCACCTTTCCACTTGGCACGACGCATTCCGAAGAACACGTAGAAAACCGTCACGGACGACTGGAACGGCTATCATAGCGTTCCTCTCCGCCAGTCAGACCGCCACCTCACGACATTCATCACACCCTTTGCAGGATTTCGGGTCTCGGACTCATCCATCGAATCCCTCACTTAAGTTCCTCGACGCCATTACAGACTTCCCGACACTGACGTCCACCACCGACATCCGCAGCTGGTTCGGACTTGTCAACCAAGTCGCGAACTACGCCCAGCTACGCGATACAATGGCACCGTTCAAACCTTTCCTCAGCCCCAGGCACAAATTCTCCTGGTCTGCCGAGCTGGAGAACGCCTACAAGGCCTCGAAAGAAGCAATCGTTACGGCCATCCGCCAAGGTGTGGAGATTTTCGACATGCAACGGCGTACATGTCTTCGCCCGGATTGGTCCAACCGCGGCATCGGCTATTTCGGTCTGCAGAAGCACTGCGATTGCCCGTCCGACGCTCCGGACTGCTGTAACGGAAGCTGGTGCGTGACACTGGCTGGATCCCGTTTCTTGTCACCTGCCGAGCAACGCTACGCACCTATCGAAGGCGAGGCACTGGCTGTCGCTTGGGGCCTGGAGCAATCCCAATACTTCACCCAAGGCTGCGATAATCTGCTCGTAGTGACAGACCACAACCCCCTGGTGAAAATCTTCGGCGACCGGACACTTGATGAGATCACCAACTCGCGACTGTTCCGCTCGAAGCAACGCACCTTGCCGTGGCGATTCGACATCATGCACGCACCTGGCAAAGCTAACCACACCGCCGATGCCACATCGCACCACTGTCGTGCGCAACGGTTTGGAGACCTGTGGCATGTGCAGGGCACCAAGGATAACTCCATGGTGTTTCCTGTGCCTAACACCAAATGGCGAAGAAACACTGTGCAAGACAGTTTGCTGTGACGTCCATTTGCACAAAGAGTGCGCAGAGATCTTGCGGCGGCGTCATACCACATTGGACGCAGATGTCCTATGTGGTCAATGCTCCGTAAGGTGGACGGCTATCTAGTGGGAGTTAGCCAAAACGGCTCTTTTAAGAGCCACTAAATATCTCTAAAGAAAACAAACTTTTTATCGATTGACGACAAAACTATTTATTTCAGTTTCAAATGTATACGTCAATAAGATCGGTAGATCTTAGTGAGTAAAGACAAGATAAAACTGACACGAAAAGATGTTCGTGAGTGGGTACGCGCTCAGGAGACGTACTCTCTACACAAACCTGTTCGTAAAAAACTTCCCAGTTCGAATCCAACTTTGCCGATTTTCAATATTTGAGTTATATAATGACAATTATAGATTCGTTCTAATTTGTATCGAGTGTTTTTCAAAATACGCGTGGGTGAGACCCCTGAAAAACAAAACAGTATCTGTTGTTGTGTGAGCTTTTCGTAATATACTGGATGAAGGACGCGTGCCAAAATATCTTCATACTGATCACGGAACAGAGCGTCGTTTCGAAATCTTATGCGACAATTCAACATACACTTTTTTCACGGCAAACACTGATACAGCTTTGACTCGTTCGATTCAATGGTTTAAATATACTCGCTTCATTGTTCATGTGGTCGTTCTAGTAACCGAATCTAAGCGATCATGGTTTACAGATATTATCGTAAATAGACGAATTGGTTTTGGTTCATGTAGGATTCATTTCAACATAAACGCGTTAAAGATTTAATCCATCTATTCGGACTAATATACCATTCAATAATCTGACGTTCATCTAGACAGATTTTTAAGATACACAATAACTTTGAAAATGAGCTGAGCCTGAATTTAAAGCGCATATAAACCCTCCATAAATTTTAGTTCTCTGTATAGAGGACTCAAAAAATAGCTGATAAGTTCTTTTACGGTTTTCGATTTTGTCCAGTCGTGTCCGAGATATCTGTCTTTAAACATTGCCAAAAAGCCCTATTTTGAATTCCCCGCTAGAAATTTCCTCAAATCCTATACGCAAAAGGCGAATGTCGCAAATATCGCAAATAGCCGCTTTGTTTCAATCCTTAATGATCTTTTAATCACCCTCCCACACGCGTGCTCGAAGGCGAAATATGCAAATATCAGCCGTAGGATAGGTGCCTAGCAACGCTTTGAAAGCATTGCCTTCCATACGTTTTAAATACTTAACAGTTGTTCACACTGCTTCCTGAAGTATTTCATTGACACAGGAATTGCTTAATCGATAAACGAAGGCCAGATAAGTGATAATTCTCCCGAAATGATTACTCGGCGTAACAAAATGCATGACAAGGAGCGAGACTAGATATTATCGCATAGTTTATAACAAACGGGTTATACGGGTTATTTATAACAAATAGGTTCGATAAAATGAGGGATCAGGTGAGGGTATGGAGTGATTTAGGTGTAAGGGGGCGACTGGGCACATCAAGACGTATTTGTCAAAAGGGCCACAGGCCCCCAAAAAAGGCCCCCGGGGCAAATTTTGAAGGGCGTATCTTAGAGATAGGGCCAAAGGGCCATGGAAATAGGCCTGCGGGCCTAGTCGTAAACTTAATTCATATAAATTCTATGTAGAGAACTAAACTATTCAGTTGAGTTGAATATGGTTACCCTTTCGCTATAATCACTTTCTTTCGACGCAACGTATTTTTACTATGGCAACACCAATTTTCCGTTTGAATTTGCCCGCTTACTCTATCCTGTTTATGACCCTCATTATCCCATATTCACTAATGTTTACCCATAAAATCCTAATGTATACCTCGAGTAAATAATTATTCCCAAGCCATGCAAATATTTGTCAGTTGCACCACCAATGACTCTTAACGACCCACGCGCTATTGTACATGTGCATTCAGCCTTCGCTTCGTTTGACAAGTCAATCTCTTGAATAATCTAATAGCTATTATAATATATACCAATGTCTATAGATGCATAGTAAAGTTTGATTTCGCTTAGGCAAATCAATACGTTTGAATTCGTTCATCGTACGGCTTCTCGAGTGGTTTGATAATCTAAAGAAAAGTAAAATCGTAAAGCCGTAAAGTCCGGTACATTCGTAAAAGCCGTTATGATTCGTTCGACTCCGTGATTTTTTAAATATACTAGCCTCCACAACCTTCGTAAAGCGGGTTCTTATTTGTGTAGATCTATCGAATATCTAACCGGTGTTTCAACGAGGCAATCGTATAAATCTCTGTCGGTTCATATATTCGTAGAACTGTCGAAGATCTAAATTGATCGCAAAGGCCATCATATAAATCTCTGTTGATCGTGACCAGTTATTTTGAAGGTTTAAGATGCTTCTTCATTACTCTCTTTAGTTCATCCCATATCCATGGCGCATGCGCTGCCCTCGGGCTGCCTACTGCCCCACATTCACATTGCCGTAGGGAGGCGAAGTGTATAATTACAAAGGCGTTTCTTATATTATTAAAAGCAATAAGAGCTACCTTTTGATAATAACGTAATGCCTTCGGAAATCAAGTTCGGTGTGAGAGTACTAGGGGAGACTTGAAGCTGAGTGACGTATGCATAATAAGACGTTATAAAATGAATACTAATTAGGGTTTGGGGTCCTACAGGTACACGAGGCTAGGGTTAGGGATCCTGAAGGTTTAATGACGTGATCTGAATAAATAATTAGTGTTAAGGGGTTGTGTAGGTTCGCGAGAAGTCATGACGTAATGAGACTACGGTTAGAGGGTCCTAAAGGAGCATGAGAATGAATAATTAAAAATTTAATATTTAATGCGGCGGCATCCCTTTGAACTCCATATGGGGGGATCACTACTATTGACCATCAAGATAATATACCAAGTCAGAAAGTCTAGAAACAAACACGGTAGCTGCTTTTCCACAATTGGTAGGGAAGACACACTTCTTTTCTTAAAAGTATCTTAGAATTGTATTATTTAGTTTGTCAAGGCTACATGTAGGATCTGGACACACTTGAGGTATACCTATGGCAGCATCTTTAGCAGCAGCCATCATCACTTCAAAGGCATTTGCAGTTGTTCCAGCAAGGAAAAGGCATGCTTCAGTTATCTGCATGTTTAATATAATATATTCATATTATAGAAATTAACAACCTCCATCATCTTTTTGTGCATAACCTTTTACGCCATTCTTTATTGATAACGAGAGGGATGCAGTTGCTTCTTGGAAGTCGTAGCTTATGGGTTTGCACTTAAGTCAGTAAAATCAAACTCTCCATGTACCCCTTGGACGATATCGGCCCAAAACTTGTAATACGTGTATGACATGTGGTTCAACTGCACAAATCTCCATGGCAATACAACATGGTTCGCTTCACAAATACGAATTGAACTTGTACTTTAGACAAATCCATTATTATTTAAATTCTGAACAAAATAAAATTAATAATAAATCTTGTAAAACGGCGTAAAGAAAAATCTTATCAGACATCTAAAAGCAGACATAAATTTAGAAAACCTACCAGATTAATCCAGATCTCAAGTCATGTCACGAACACCATTTTCAAATTCCAGAGCCTATGTTTAAAATATCTTTGGTATGCGGTTGCTGTGGCAACATCCAAAGTGATACAAACTCATTTTTACACTGCAATTTTGTTTTAATTCCTGATTCAGCCAGTTGGTGTCAAAATTCTTGAATCTTTCAGCAAATAATGAATTTTTGTGTGGGGCTTCAAACGATGTGGGCAGTGGACTGTATTCTGTGACTTTCATTCCCCTGGCCTTATGACTAGACTGGATTGTACCAAGCAGATTGTGCCAGATATTATCAATTGATACCTTCCCAGTTGATACCTATGAGTAAATAAATTTGAACGTGTTTTCGTTTAAATAGAGTAAGAAATTTTCAACAGGAGTGCAATTATTGGGATCTCACATAAATTAATTTTTACATATCGACGCATGTATTTCAAACATCTTATGGCCGATCTGTTAATCTATTTTCATATATAAATCATTTCCTAGCTGGCTTCCACATAATAAATTATGAGAAAGCTGAATCAACTTTTTGGCCAGCCGCAAACTAGAACGATGGACAAGAAGAGCACAGACAATGACATATAACTTCCTCCTACAGTTCATATATTAGAGCCAAATACTTTCCCATTAATAGGGACAACTGAGCACCTTATGAAAGAAGTGGCAAGCACCAAGAAAGGCATACGTGACCCATTTCTTCCTGTAACCAGACAATCGCAATTTCATTTCATCTGTTACTAAGCCATGCATCTCCTAAACATTCTTGGCGCAGAGAAAGGCGCAAATGAATCCGACAAACCCTAGTCGTCAACATCAGCTCTTCAACCTAGAGATCAACCTCATGTAGACGTTTAGCTGATGAACATCTGCTATTGTCAAAACCGTCGTGAACAGAACTTGATAAAGCTCGTTCCTGATGTTCATCAGCTGAACGTCTACATGAGGTTGATCTCTAGGTTGAAGAGATGATGTTGAGGGCTCGGGTTTGTCAGATTCATTTGCACCACCTACACAATTTTGCCCACGAGTGAAGGGAATTTGCATCGCCGATATGTTTGACGAAATTTGTGTGATGAATATAATTTACTCCATCCAGGTATCTGACAGTACCATACAATACTGTTCCCTTGAACCCTTTTCTCTTTGCTTCATCGAGATAGGTTTCCCAAAATCTTCCTTAAAGGGCCATTTGTTAAAACTTTTTAGTGAGACACTCACACCTGGCTCAGCCATCATTACTGTCACGTAGGTCTCTTAGTGAAAACGGAAGATTATATGACACAAAACTAAGCTGATCTCCATCTGTGTCCAACAAAATCAAACAAACTGGTTCTCACGCAACGATGAAATAGAGTCTGCAAACTTTCATATATGTCATTGGCTCTGTCAATATAAGCTATTTATTATTATTTCCAGCCCTTGTTTTTAAAAAAGCATAACATTGCCAAGTTGTTTACATGATATGAACACTAAAGCCAGTAAATGACTCAGCGCCGACATGACGCGTTCGAAAGGGTTCTCTTACTTTTCATTGGCTAAATAAAACGAGAATAAGAACCATTCTAACATGCGAACTCGTGCGCTTGCGATATTAAAAGGTTAAACCTTAAGGCACGTTTACAATAAGGCTGTTTACAAAATGCGATTTGTTTACAAAAATGCGATTTGTTAACATTAAGCAATCTGCAAGTATTGACATTTTTAAATCAAAAGTTAAAACACATCTTTTTAATTTTGTTTTATATTCTACTAGCTTTGTATATATAAGATATATTATTTAATATTTTTCTATATTCTCATTTATCAAACTGTAAATTAACTAGATTAACTATAGTCTTAAAGTGTATATAAACCCAAATTCGTTTCTGGCTCGAACGAAAGAGGAGATGGATAGAAGGTTTTTTGCAGATTATTTGATCGAGAAAAAATGAAAAACAAAGATTCTACAAGCTCCCAAAGTTGGATATTTTGATTTCATGACCGGTAGTACGGAGTCTGGGTCGAGAGTTGTTTGTGACGTCTATGTAGTCATTCGTTTTACTTCCGGCCCCGAATTACTAGGGTTTTCATAGTAAAAACGTGAAGAAACGTTGTTCTTGTCGAAGCGTATTGCCGATGTAAAATTCAAATTCAGGAAGTCATTCTTCGTCTAATAGTTCATATTTTAACGCGGAATACGATTATGAAGTGGAAATAGTGGGCGAAGTGACAGAAAATGAGAATAATGTCGTCGAATATGTCGCCGGCGCGGACAGTATGTTGCAGCCATTATGAGCCATATGTTATACAGCCGAATCAGACAGGCGTCGTTTGCGCTTCGCCGGCTTCGGTATAAAAACCACTTTCAACATCCCAAAGCTATGGCTGAACCTTGTCGACCGGTTGTGGCTCTGTGAATGATGCACATCGACTATTCGACTCAAGACTCCGCTGGAAAGTGAAATCTATCTCCACGGGTTGTTTCAAAAATATATTCACTTTGAGAATTATTGACGGCAATATGTTATGACGCTGTTGGATAGCGTTACACCATTCTATACCAGACAGAGAGTTATTCTTTGTCTAATAGTTCATATTTTAACACAGAATACGTTTATGAAGTGGAAATAATGGGCGAAGCGACAGAAGATAAGAGTAATGTTGTCGACGAGACGACGACGACGAAGATAATGTTCATGTTGTTACAGGCTTACAGCCGAATTAGACAGGTATCGAGACAGGCGTCGTTTGCGCTTCGCAGGCTTTGGTATAAAACCACTTTCAACATCTGAAAGCTATGTCTGAACCTCGTCGATCGCTTGTGACTCTAACATTATTTTTGTTATCTAAAATAATTAAATGTTTCTTATTACAGCGTCGCGAAAAAGCTTCTAGTCCCACGCAGGAAACATGATACTCCACAGTGCACATAAAATGTATCGGCACATAATATTTATCTCCTAACTGGCGGCGCCCCTTTTCGAGTTCGGCTTCTCCTCTTCTTTTCTATGGATTGTTGGAACCACAGAAATTCCTAGTTCATCTTCTGTCCAGGCAAGGCCTTATAAAATCGAAAATCATCTGACGCAAAATTGTATAGAACAAATACGCGACTCCTTTGTCGGTTCCCACTTTGCTGTCTTAGTTTTCACGAAATCATCCCATTGTTTTCTTCGTTTCTTCGCCTTAGGTGTTTCATCGTTACCAAAAGGGATTTATGAAGTGTTACCAACTTTTCAGCGCTAGATTATGTATTGGAATAACCAGCGACAACACATTGAAAAGACTATGTTTACTATGTTTCATATAGGTTCTGAAATCTGCGTGACTACATAGACGTCACAACACTACTAGTACTCAGATCCCGTACTACCGGCCATGATTTTTGAAACAATAAAAATTCGTATTTTTTGGCATGTTTGGCAAGCGCTAACAAAATGAGTTTTTCTTCAAACAAGATGTAATATATATCATTAGAATCGTGGTGACATGACAAATTTAATTAGAATGAAACGAATTTGGGTTTATATGCACTTTAAGCATAACATTTGTAAAGCGCTTAGAACAGTTCTGTATATGCGCTATATAAGTTTAATTATTATTATTATTTGTCGCCTCGTGTGTTCTGTCTGACCTTTAGGTTCGACCATATGAATCAATTTGTTATAAAAATCAACTAATTGCTGGGGGAGGCTAGAGCGTTTAAATAAAGAAAACGTGTTCCATATCTTAGTCACTAAGTTGTTCTTCTGCGAGATTTCGTTAATTTCTTCGTCAGTTAATTCGGGAACTTTTCTTTATTCCAAATTATCATGCATATTTGCACTTGTACCCGACCAACTCATCTTTATAATTATGTTTTGCATGGCGAATTGTCATTTCCAGAAACGTTGGATCGATTTAACTTAGCTTGTCTAAAGTAGCTTCATTTAAGACCAAAACATACCCTTAATAATATGCAGTATAAAAGTTGTGGAGAAGGAGTTTAAATGTACATGATAGACTGATCATCTGAATTTGCCTATTGATTGCTTATTCTTTTAATGCTTTATCAAAATAAGTGTTAATGTATCTAAAAAAAAACAAGCAAAGCAATATACAATCCCCTTATTTGTTCTTGCTGATTATGCAAATGTGTGATGGGAAGCAACCTCAATCCATGTGCTTGGCAGAAGGCTGAACCTCCTCACAAGCGCCTGAGATTTGATCGAGTGAAATGCCAAATATTACCTATAGATAGATAGATAGATATTTAATAAATTTCTCCCCTAAAGGGGCTTTTCAGAAATTATTTACAAATTTTAAAATTTAAAACTATGTAGTATTTACAAATTAAGATAACAAAGAGAAACAAGTAAGTTACAAAGCTATTTTAGACAGTGTACAGTACAAACAATTAAGTTTGTACCGTGTAATGATGACGTGTTAAAAGTTTTCTTTGGCAACCAAGAGTTTCTTAAGCGCTGTTTTAAATGTTTGAAGGGAAGAGCTATCTTTTAGGTCTTTATCTAAGTTGTTCTCTATAGGCAAACGATCGCTGGCCAGTTGCAGTTTTATTGAATGGTATCTGTAGAGAGTCACATTTACGAGTACTGCGGTTGTGGATTGATGACCTTTTCTTCAATTTACTACGCAGATAGTCGGGTGCGAGGTTTTGTAGGTCATAACAGCGTCTCTGAAGTACAGTAGTTTATCAACTGGTAGTCAGTTTAATTGACGTAGCAGTGGACTGACGTGGTCATATTTTCTGGACTTTGTAATGATCTTGCATGCAAAGTTCTGGATCGACTGAACTTTCTTTACGTTAGAAGCAGACGTATTCGACCACACCGTGGAACAATAGAGCATTTCGCTGACAACTAACGATGTAATAATTTCAGACAAAGTTTTTGTGTCGAAACTGTTTTTAGCACGATTGATCTGGCATAATTTGTTCATACATGAAGAAACGAGTTGTGAGATGTGTTTGTCATATGTTAGGTGGCTGTCCAATGTGACACCCAAATCTTTTGCAGAAACCGCTGGCTTGAGGGATTTCCCCAAAAAATTGACCGATATATTTGCAGGTAGTTTACTCATCAGCTGTCTAGTTCCAATTATAAGGTATTTAGTTTTTTCTGGGTTGATTAGGAGGTAGTTTTCACAGCACCAAATTGCTACTCTATGTAGATCTTGCTCTAGATTTTTAATAACTGCGTCTATCTCACATAAAGGAAATGACAGGAGAACTTTTGAGTCATCCACGTATGATTCAAGGCTAGAGTTCTGTGATACACTGGGCAGGTCATTTAGATATATGCAGAACAGTAGCGGCGAGAGTATCGCACCTTGAGGTACTCCGTGGGTAATTAATATTGGGTCGGATAGTGTGGAGTTGATTCGGGTCGATTGAGAGCGACCGGACAAATAGCTTTTGAACCACTTCACTGTTGCTGGGGAGGCACCAATGTTCGCTAGTTTTTGTAATAATCTGTGATGGTTGATGCTATCGAAAGCTTTTGAGAGATCTAATACCAAAGCAGTAAGTTTCTTTTTATCCATAGCCTCTAGTATGGAGTCTGTGATAAAAACGTTCAAGATCTCGGTGGAGTGGAGCTTTTTATTCCCGCTTTGGTGAGGAGAGAGCAGATTCTTACTTGCGAGATAAGAGCTAAATTGTTCTAGTACAATTCTTTCGCATACCTTGGAAGCAACGGTGAGAAGAGATATCGGGCGGTTGTTCGACGCTATTTCATGGTCTCCTTCTTTAACAACTAAGGGAGTCACTTCCGCTTCCTTCCACGCAGCTGGAAATGTGGAAGTGCGTAGGGAGCAGTTAATAATTTCTGTTAGCGGTCCTAGAATAACAGGGAGGCAGTCTTTGATGACTCGAGCATTTATCTTATCTGGCCCAGGAGACTTGTTCAGTGGCATAGATGAGACAAATTGGCGTACTTCATCGCTGGTTACCGTTCGAAACGATAAAAGGTCTTCAGAGGGTATATAAATAGGCTCTAAAGGTATTTCCTGAATGGTAATGTTATTCTCTTCTGCCAAGCGGATTGACGCATTTGCTGTGTTCTTGCCCACAGACGAGAAAAATTGATTAAACTCGTCTGCTACAATCTTTGGTGCCTTGGTATACGATATTTCTTTTGCATTTTTGATGGGATAGCTTGATTGATTATTTTCCAAAGAGGGCCTGGGTTGTTTTTATGTCGCTGAACTTCTTCCAAAAAATAGTTTCTTTCTGAATCTCTTAGTATTTTCTTAACTGCATTCCGAGAGTTTTTAAAATTACTCCAATCAAGATCGTCACAGCTCTGTAAGTATCGGCGGTGTAGCTGGTCTCTGGTCTTCATGAGATCCTTTATGTCGTGGGTAACAAAAGGACAGCGGCGGCTACGTACCTTAACTGTTTTTATTGGAGCATGTGTATCCAGTGTCGATTTAATGATTTGGTTGAAAGTATTTAACTTGGTATTTACATCATCATAGTTGAAGATGATTAACAAACTGTGAGAATTGTTAGCGAGGTCGGTTATGAATAAACTTGGTGAATAGTTCTATAGCTGCGAACAGTTATATAATGGGGGGATACCTTGGAGATTTCAGCTTTAATTCAACATATTTAAACTTAAAATTCAACATATTAAAAGCATATTTAAACGCATGTTATTTTAACCTATATGTAGTTATTAATGCATGCTATGTTTTTGTATTTTATACTATTTTACTCGTTGTTACTTTCCTAATGCTTATATTATTTTGTAGTTTATATTATTTTATTGTATTACTGAATACAGGGCTTCTCTGAAAAACACCTTGTTGGTGACGAGAATACCCTGTTTAAATATAATAAAATCAATCAATCAATCGAACAGGAAGGTGGTCACTTATTGTTGTATTTAGTACACCACTGCGACGCACTAGTGAATTCGAAGAAACCAAATTAATGTCTAGAAGGGATTGGGTGGAATTCGTGACTCGTGTAGGAGACTTAATGAGTTGATTGAGGTTCATTTCGGTGGTAAAATCTTTCAATGCTTTGTGTTCTGGGCTATTTTCATTTAAAACGTTGCAATTTAGATCACCAAGTAACACGATCGGCTTGTTCAGTGTTAGTGCTTGGATGTAATGTGCTTGGATGTAATTTGGTTTGAGGGTATTTTCAAACGAGCTTAGGGCGATAAGTTACACAGATTAAAACCGATTTTGTTTTTTTGCATTGAACACTTATCCATAACTGGTGAAAGTTGCGTTCCGATATCTAAGAGATCTTTCAAGATTGCAGATTTGAAATCTTTGCGAATATAAGCACAGACTCCTCCTCCTCGTTTGTGTAAACGGTCAAGTCTAATGAGTTTATAGCCATCTATTTTTACTTCTGCAGATGTCATGCTCGTGTTTAGCCATGTTTCAGAGATCGTGATAATATCAAATTTCGCTAAACTCGCCAGTTCTTGAAGTTGGATAAGGTGAGCGTTATTCCAAAGAGAGCGTATGTTTAGGTGGAAAATTTTTATGTGCCCGGTGTTGACCGATATATTTTCTGTTTCGATCAGTTTATCACAAGTTAAATCGAGAGATACAAGCTTGCTTGGTGTTATGGAAATCAGATTATTTAGGTTTCTCGTATTGTTATGAACAGCTTGGTTAGGAAACAGCTCTTTCGTTGATGATAATGCTATATTTGAGATCTGAGTAGGAATAGGGAAATAGCTCGGGAAATTACGCGGGAGTATATTGTTTTGATCTGGTGATATACTGATCTTGCGACTGTATTGCACACAAGCATTTTGATCGCAAGAGTAGATTTTTCGTTCTTTTACTCTCCTTCCACTACGGCAGCCACGAAATGTTCTCAAAATCCCGAACGAAACAAGGCAGTTATATAAAGATATGTCAATGTACTTACGAGAGGTTGAAGAACGAAGACTTCGAAGGAATGTCAATGTACTTACGAGAGGTTGAAGAACGAAGACTTCGAAGGAATGACGGCTTGTAAATGTTGTTTATGTTGTTCGCATTGGGGCATGACGACGCGTGCTTCGAAGGTGGTTTGGTTGATCCATAGGTATTTCTTTCGCTGTTTTCAGGACCAGGATTTGAAGATATATCAACACATATCGTTAAGTCCATTTTGAAAGGCTTTGTTGGTATTATAAGACTTGTAGGACCATGTTTTGAAAGTTTGCTTACCACAAATGAGACTTTAAACTTCGATTCGTAGTTTGATCGGTTGAAATTTATATGATAGCTGATCGGGAAAGTGAGGTCATAAAAACCGCCATATATTCTTAAAACTGAACCATCTGTGAGCAATCTAACTGTATCCTTCAACACAACGTTCTTGGGCGTATTAATAACCTTTTTTGAGAAGGTAACTTGCGTTAATATGTTTAAAAATATTAAAATAACGCGGAGCTTCAAAGTTAAGCTGGCAGCCATATTTGGCGCACAAGGCTAGATGGGAAGAATTTTAGTACTGTTACTGTATCAGTATGTGCAGAATAAATTGACAAATCACAATATGGTATAGCCATTTATTGTTGTTAATTTCACATCATCCATTCATAGGTAGTGGTCAAGTGTGGGATGATGATTAAGATTTACATGTTAAATTAAATACTGTAACAATTTATTTCTGTTCCTCTTAACAAGAGGGATGTACCTGTACAATAGTACAGTATGAAGTATGTACAGTACAAAGTATGTACAGTATGTGTGAATTACATGCATGTTTGGCCAGTATATAGTATGGATAATTGTGCTAATTAATGGGGACAGGAGGGTGGCATATTCCTCCACATTTATAGAGGGGGGCACTTAAAGTATATAATTATCAAATGACCCCCCAATTTTGGATATACTGGTAATTTAAGAATCATACTATATAATGTAAAGGGATGTTGTTAATCCGTGGTAGTACAGTTTCTTACAATGTTGTACGTAATATATTTAATACATCCAAGCAGCTGGATTGTCTGACCAGATTCTACAGTAAGTGTGGTGGATCCCTTACCCAGCAAGCACATCGACGTTGTGAGAACGTTGTGCTTACGTCCGTAAAACGTTATATCGAACGTTCGCACAACGTTTTTTTGTCGACTCCGCTATACGTCGTCACAACGTTCGCTGATAACGTTGACACAACTTTTCACAATGAAGCAAATTACCTTCATGGTCAAGCGGTGAATGTAATATATATTATTTACGTTCACCGCTTGGCCGTGATTGCTAAGAAATCGAATCGCTAAGAAAAAATCGCTAAGAAAAAATCGTTAAGAAATTGCGCTTCTATAACGAAGATACTTTCATGATGAAAGATTTTCAATTCATAGGTTTTCCATGTGTTGCCACGTGAGATCTTCAGATATGTTTTCTGACCATATGTGCAACAATTGTTCAGCATACTTGGAAAAACTTAACATTATAAGACAAAATATCACACCGAAAGTCCTGAACACACAAATGCTTTTTATTGTTTCTTATTAACAACAATTAACTTATTATATTAGTGAAATGCTCTAAGACGTCATCTTCCTCATCTTCTGCCACATTCATACTAGTAGCTTGACGATTCTATAAGAGACACTTTGTATGATTTAAATACATTCATAGCTATTTCCTATCATTCCTATTCTCACGCGTTACCTTGAACATTCACAAATTATTTTGAAAATAAGCATATCGATCGTCATTGCGTCAACCGTTACAGTCAACCGTTTGAATGTTTAGTAATTTAAGATGATAATTACCATTGCAGAACAACAAAAATAAGGAAACGACGTTCTCTGATCAAAATATTTCACTGATTAGACGTTTACTTACCTTACAAAGGATTATATGGCTTTGAATAACCATGGATGGATAAAAAAGACCAAAGAATCGACTAACTTGTAATTGAAACGTGTATCACACCTTCGGCTTCTGACTGAATAATGCGTGGTTTATGACAACACAGAGGCAAGCATTTCCGGCCATGCAGAATTTGTGACATGCCAGACACAACGTACTGTGAACATTTTCAGAACGTTTTTTAGTAACCTACGGAATTCGAACGTTTCTCAAACAACAATGTTTGCTATCAAATAATTTCAACATTCAAATTCCAGCAGTTGTACTAAAAAGATATTTAATCTATATAAAAAACATTTTTGTTACTGATAACCTAACGTTGAGGAGACGTTATACGAACGTTTTTGCAGCACGTTAGATCCCAACGTTGCTACAACGTTCTTTCATGGTTTATGACACCTTTGTGTAATATAATACCCAACGTCCCACGTCCAGGAGACGTTATATGAACGTTCCTGCCGTACGTTAGATCGCAACGTTGCTACGACGTTCTTTCATGGTTTTTGACACCTATGTAATTTAATATAACTACGTGTAAGGAAAACAATGTTGTGGGTAAAAGTTGTCAGAACGTTAGGTCCGACCTAACCAAACCACAACCTTTTACGAACGTTGTGATTACGTTGTGTGCTAGCTGGGTACCTACAGTGCAGTAGCTTGTTACTTGTGTATTGCAATACAGAAACTCCTCTTTCTTCAGGTGAACAATCCGGTAAAGGAAACACTCTTAATGAGCTGTTAGAGCAGATGTGGCCTGTAGCAGTAACACCAATCATGTGGCAGTAAGGAGAGACTTTTTTCAGATAGTGTTTCCTGCTTCAAACAGCGAAACTACGATTTTAATGTGCCAGTGAAAATCACCTTTGAAGGAGAACCAGCTATAGATTGAAGTGGGCCAACGTGAGAGTTTTTTACTCTTCTCACGAGGGAACTGCTGATGGCTGCTGTTTATCAATTGGATTGAATGATGTAAAATCCAGTTTTAATCTTTCTAATTCTTAAGTCAAAACAAAGTAAAATTAAACTGTCTACATATAAATAATAATAAAAGACATTTCTATAGCGCACAAATCACTAATGTTCTAGGTGCTTTACAGTACTATAGTAGACATTTTACAATAAAACTATATAAAAGTAAACATTAAAGACTATTAAGAAACATTTTAAAAAGATATGTTTTAAGAGATTTCTTAAAAACAGTCAACGAAGTGCTTTTCCTAAGATCCAATGGTAATTCGTTCCATAGCTTTGGTCCTGCAACGCAAAAGGATCTATCACCATATTAGTCTTGATCTGGGAATCTGAAGAAGTTCGTGAGACGTCGATCGAAGCTTGCGTTGTGAAGTATTGTAGGCTAAGAGGTCTTTCAAATATTGTGGTGAAAGGTCATGGAGAGCTTTATAGACCAGTAATAAAATTTTGAATTGTATACCACACTGAACCCAATGCAAGTTAATGAGAACTGGAGTAATATGGGCTGATAGCTTTGTTTGTTAGTAGGCGAGCTGCAGTGTTCTGGACTCGTTGTAACAATAGTCCAGTTTGAGAAAATAAAAGCATGAATGATTATTTCCAAACAATCCCTGGATAAATACTTTTTGATTTTTGAGATGTTTCTAATGTGAAAGTACGCAGACTTGCAGATACTATCAATGTGCTCCTGAAGTCTAACATGTTCATCAAAAATAACTCCCAGATTCCTAACCGATGTAGTTGATAACCTAACATTCTCTAAATAATAACCACAATAAGCTTTATACTGTATTATCCATATAACTGCCATGTACCCATGCATGATTTGTGGTTCATATAAAAACTTTATACAACATCTGCTTATTTAATAAAAAGATGTAACTGCAGTACTAGTGCTGGCTTTTAAATAACAAATCTTCTCATTCGGATTTATCATCTCCAGGTAATGGCAAAAGGTTCTCTGCAGACTTATCCAGTTTTTTGCATCATCCTCTCCATGTCACAGCACTTCTGATTGCATGGATCCACTATTTGTTGGTGATTTCTCTTGATACGTTCAGTACCATACTTTACATTAAGGACATCTAAAAAAGAAACAGTAATACTATTATCTACATTATTGTAATATTACCGGCATACATGTAGAGTAAGGGCCAGTTGTATGATACCCAGATAGGTATTATCCAGTGGCTACTGTATTAGGGTCGGCATTAGATCATATAGTCCGCATCTTTGGGACAATATGCCGAGGGTTAGGAAGACACTTAATAAGTTATATTAATATATTATATTAATAAGTTATAAGCGAATAAGTTATCACACACCAGGCCCCAATTATGTTTGGCATGTGGATGGTTATGACTCAAACCATATGGCTTCCCAATACATGGTTGTATTGACGGTTATAGTCGAAAGATCCTATGGTTGAAAGTATGCAAGACAAATAATGATCCTGCTGTTACTGGCCAACACTTATTAGATGCTGTTGAAAAGTATGGTGGGTGTCCAACATTAGTGCGATCTGACAATGGGACTGAAAATGTCATCATGGCTGCTATACAGGCTTATTTTAGAAGTGATGGAGAAGATGATTTGGCTGGGGTCAAGGCACACAGATATGGATCATCGCCTGCAAATCAACGGATAGAGTGTTGGTAGTCATTCCTGCAAAAGAACCGCTCCAACTGGTGGATTAATTTTTTTAAAGACCTTATTGAGGCAGGGCACTTTAATACATCATGTGATTTGCAAAAAAGAATGTTTATGGTATTGTTTTGCCCAGCTATTGCAACAAGACTTAAATTCTGTCAAACAGCACTGGAACTCCCATCATATTAGGAAGTCACGGTTTGATACTGTTGCTGGAAGACCTGATGAACTTTACTTCCTCCCTGAGTGTTCAGGTGTATCTGATCATATGAAACATATTACTGATACCCAATTTCAAGATATGTCACAATATTGTCATGCTTATGAAGAAGAAAGTATTATTCAAGAATATTTTCAAACTGCTGGAGAAGAGCTTGGTTTATTACAACCTACAAATTGGAGGCAGGCTCTAGCTATGTATCAGAATATGTGTGGAATTGCTCAGGGTTGAGTATTATGGTAAGAGATGTCAAACATATAGCTTTAAGGTTTGCATACCTTTTAGGATTCAGAACTTAAATACATGTTTTTTATTAAGTACCACGTTGATTGTGACACAGTTGCAGTGGTTTATATATTATCCCTTGTATATGTAATAAGTGTTATGTTGGATATATATAAATATATAACATTATATTTTGGGATCCCTACTTTGAAATTTACATACATAAATAAGTAAAATCAAATCACTCTTTTAAAATATATTATATTATATTATATTATAATATATATATAGATAGATAGATAGGTAACAAAGAAGCTAGAGCCAACGCAAGACATTGACGACCAGAAGGATCTCCAAAGAAGATTCCCAGTCAGCACTGTGTGGTAATAGGTATAAAGAGATATAAATAACAGAGACCAACAACTTCTGAACTGGAAGCCTATTTATTATACGTTTCGGTGAATACCTTCTTCAGTGAATACCTTTTATATTTTTATTTATATATATACTGTATATATAAAGTAAAAAGTAATATAATGTAAGCTAATGTAATCTTACTGATTAATGATCCACTGTCTCTTGAAATGGCTCCAAGGAGTAGGTGGAAGAATTCTCTTCTAGGTCCACCTAGATCTACAGCATCCTCCTCACCCTCAAAAGTTGCAAAGCTTACTTGCAACATGCCAGATCCATTAAGAAACCCTCTCCGCTTGAAGTATGGCTGTGCTGTTTGCCAAATGCTTAACCGGCTTACAACTATGTTACGAGGCTCTCCGTGCACTTTAGTTGTAGCATGTTGTTTGATCAAGGACATAAAACCTTAACTTGGTAGCCCAGCTGGATCGATGATATCCTCATGAACATGATCTTCCAAACGCTCATGTTTATTCAAGCTATTAATTATTGCCTGTTGTACTGCGTCAGTTTCATCAATTCCAATTGGTCTAAGGAAAATAATAATTATATAGATTAGCATAATATTATAACCTATAATAATATGTTCATGTGTTTGTAACACCTTTTCCTTCTTTTCAAGAAGTTTGAATAAAATATAGAAAAATTAAAATGCGTATAATTGCACAGGGAATAGAATATCACTGGACAAGCATTACTTACAAAAAATCTGGGATCGTGTAAGGTACAAATCCAATATCCTCATTATTTGTGGAAATGTCTCCATTAAAGGAAGGGTCTTCCAGCTCTTCTGGGTCTTCTAGCTCTTCCTCGTGCTTACCGCCAAGTAAATCTATTATCGGTATTTCCTTTCCTTTTGTTTTCCTCATTTCCGACACAGGACAGAGAAATAGAGTTATCCTGGAGTATGCCTTTCCAAGTCCTTCCTTATATTTCCTCATGGTGAAGTCGTTTGAGCTTCCTGGTATGGTGCGCGCTGATCTGGTGTCCGGATACACGAGAACATATCCCCGTTGATGAGAGAAAGTACGATAATAGTCCTCCCACTTCTTCAATGACGTTTCCAATACATCAGCGTGGTTCATATCCTTCATAACTTTGACCGGGAATGTCTTACCATGAAGTTTCGGCATCCCAGACGCGTACTCCATCAACCCAACATTGATGAGCACCTCTTCGTTCTTTTCTTGTGCGCGTACTTTCTTTCTCTTCGGTTCGAATTTTGACCTTCGCTCTACTTCTTTTTCCTTCATGAAGGAAGATAGATTGCTGACAGAAACAGACGATTTCGTGGCAACAGTTTCCGTTCGCTCAGGCCGTGAATCACGATGACTGCTCAAAGTTGAAGCTGTATCACGATCATCGCTTTTCTTTTTTCCGCAACTTGGACAGAAGACGAAGGATGTCTCCATGCGACATCCGCAAAGACCGCAAAACATATCGTTAAGACACAGAAGAGCGAATACGCTATAAAGCAAATGGGCGCAATACATGAACCCGAATGCGCGTTACGTTGGGTCTTGTTCCCAGACCCCAATTGTTACCGTGAACTTTTTGTTGTGCATTGCGGTAAATTTTGTCGTGCATTGCGGTACATTTTGTCGTGCATTGCGGTACATTTTGTCGTGCATTGAGATACATTTTGTCGTGCATTGCGGTATATTTTGTACGTTGCGCATTGAGTTTTATTTTGCAGTGCATTCAAACTATTGTTCGTGCACTGATATTTTGTCTTGTGAATTGCACATAGGGGCCACCATAAAAAATTACTTCTATATATCCAGAGAAGAAGACAGATGTTCGTTCGCTCATAACAATGCCACTATTATTCGTTACCGTTCGTGTCGTCGTTTGCCGCGAAACATGGGATGGTTCGAGCATGTTTGGGAGACATTCAGACTATCGGTTTAAGAAGACCTTCAGACCTTCCTGGTTTATGTAAATGCGCCACGGACGGCAGCACTTTTTTAGCTCTCTTATATTTTTATTATTTTTAACCTTTTAAAATGTTTTCTGAAGTCAACCATCGACTAATAAACCTTGCTAAAGGTTTTATTAAACCTGGATGGCCAAGATACCGAGGAAATAGAGCAGGTCGTGCAGTTCGAGAGCGAAATCTACAATGTCGAGTTCAAATTGAAGTTATTCAAGCCGTGCATTTGACCAAAACATCATTTCACAAAGACATAAACGATATAACCCGGCCAACTGCGTAAAAATCAACGTAGAACCACCAGCAAAAAGGAATGGCTCTCCATCTGCCTTCGTACCGTCGTTATATTTGTCAAATGTTATGTCTCTCGCCCCGAAGATTGATGAAATTCGCCATTTAGCAAGCGATGTCAAGGTGGACCTGATTTGCATAACAGAGACTTGGCTTAAAAGTCATATTCACGACAATATCATCGCTATTGAGGGCTATAATTTAGTACGAAGAGACAGGGTCGATATCGAACACGGTGGCATTTGCACGTATGTTAAAAGTAACATAAATTTCACCACTTTAGAAGATCTACAAAATCAAAATTATGAAGTCCTCTGGATAAAGCTACGACCCGTGCGACACCCAAGAGGATACAGTTCCATTGTTTTAGGAACTGTCTACCATCCGCCAAGTGCCAATGATCAGGATTTACTATAATATCTTCATATATGCATTTCGTCGATTGAGTCTCGCTTTTTAATTGTGGAGTCCTGTTAGTTGGTGATTTTAACCGGCTAAATACCTCTCGTTTGAGAAACTACAACTTGAAGCAAATTGTGAATTTTCCAACTCGTGGCTCCAGAACCCTGGACTTAGTGCTGACAAACTTGAAGACCTTCTATAAAGATCCCACTCAACGACCCCCTCACGGCTTATCAGATCACATGTCTGTGGAAGTACAACCCAGGGACAGATCTCAACTTCCAGAACAGCGCACTACTATTAAATCAAGAGATCTGAGACCAAGTAATCGTCTTGCGATACGTGCGTATCTCCAGGAAGTTGATGTTAACGCACATATTGATGCAGTTAACACCTGTGCCGAAAAAGTTTCAGTCTTTGAAAAAATTGTTCAAGTGGGGATGGAGTTTGTATTGCCCTTACGATCTAAAACCATATACCCCGGTGAACCACCTTGGATTAATCCAACTTTGAAAGACCTCATTAGACGCCGCCAAAGCGCTCTCACGCAAGGAAACTTGCTAGTGTTTCGTCTTCTCAGGAACCGTGTGAACCGCGAACGCAAGGCTTGTAGAGCGAAATACTACGACACCAAAGTAGCTCAATTGAAAGATTCTAAACCATCATCTTGGTGGAGTGAAGTCAAGAAACTCGTGGCCTATCTTCTGCGTCATCCAGTAAAATTGAACTCGAAAATCTCCTTCAACACCTTGATGGCATTCCTGATGGAGCGGATTTAGCCAAAACAATCAACGAGGCTTTTTGATCACCAATGAGTATCTTTGAACCCCTGCCGAACGACTACGAACCTCAGCAAGACGATCCATCTGCTGTACCATATGCAGTCTCAGCTGACAGCGTCTTTATGAAGCTCTCCTTTCTCAATCCAAAGGCCACCGGTCCAGATGGCATACCAGCTTGGCTGATTAAAGAGAATGTAGATCTATTGGTGGGCCCTATGACAGATATCATGAACTGTTCCTTTAGTGAAGGACGTCTCCCTCCATCATGGAAAACAGCTGACATAGTACCTATTCCTAAACAGAAGCAGATCCAAGATGTTAATAAAGACTTACGTCCAATATCATTGACACCAGTGCTATCCAAAGTAGCTGAGGAGTTTGTTGTGGAGGACCATATGCGACCAGCTGTTATGGAAAAGATCAGTGAAAGTCAATTCGGTTGTATTCCTAAATCTTCTACTACGCAAGCTTTACTCAGCATGGTGCACTCATGGACCAAACACACTGACGGAACTGGTTATACAGTAAGGGTCGTGTTGTTTGACTATAAGAAAGCGTTTGATTTGATAGATCATCGAATCCTGGTTACCAAACTGACGGCCCTCGACTTACCGTACTCCATCTCGTGCTGGATTTTAGACTTTCTTAAAAATCGCAAGCAAAGAGTTAAACTCGGTCAGGACTGTAAATCCGAATGGGGAGACATACCAGCAGGGGTCCCTCAAGGGACTAAACTGGGACCGTGGTTGTTCATCTTAATGATTGACGATATTGATGTTACAAACACAGAGTTATGGAAATATGTGGACGACACGACAATTGCAGAGCCAGTCGCAAAGAACCAGGCAAGTAGGATTCAAGATGCTGTCAACGAACTCGTAACCAAATCGAGCGAGAACAAGCTCCCATTAAATGAAAGTAAATGTAAAGAAATGCGAATCTCGTTTGCTAAGACCGCTGCAGATCTCAATCCAATTATCAATGAGAAAGCTATTGAGGAAGTATCAAGTGTCAAGTTAGTCAGATTGAACATTTCGAACGACCTGAAATGGAACTGTCACGTATCTGAAATATCACGAAAGGTATCTACAAGACTCTACTTCCTCAAACAACTGAAGTTTAGTTTAGTTTAGTTTATTAGATTTATCACTCTTTGGTGAACGGAATACCCCAACAGGCTAGAAGCCCAATTGATAGGGGTTCCGAGGGCCTACGATTTAAGGTCGTTATTCGAGAAGAGAGCGGGTGTTGCAACGAAGGAACTTGTAACCTTTTATACCATATGCATCCGTCCTATCATGGAATACGCCTGCCCAGTCTATCATAATTAGATAGATAGATAGAAACTTTATTTATACACGCTGACCCCGTCAACCGAAGCTGATTTCCACGGGGGGCGTGTGCAAAAATATAAAAATTTTACAAGATTGAAGAAGAATGGTACATATAGGAGCTATTTTACAAAAATAGAATAACTATTTAAAAAGGTAGAATATTAAACAATTTATCTGATAAGAAGGTTATTAGAATATTTACAGGCACATTAATTTACTTACTAGTTACTCTATGTCAATGATGTGAGTAGCAATTTTATTTCGAAAGGAAGAAAGAGTTTCACTTTCCCGAATTTCCTTTGGAATAGAATTCCAAAGGTATGCGCCGTCATACATGAAACTATTTTTCATGCTATTAGTACGTGGTTTTGGTAAACTAAGACCGGTTGAAATGTCTCTAAGATTGTAGTTCGTTTTTTCACTCTTGTATGAAAACATACTAGTGAGTGATTTGGGACCTATTTTATGTAATACTTTATACATCATTTTTGCCTTAGCTTTCTTCCTTTCTGTTTTGAGTGGCTCCCAGCCCAATGCACGTAAAGCAATAGAGTGATTTACGTCATTGCTCATGTTCAAAATAATTCTAGCAGCTCTATTTTGGAGTATTTGGAGTCGTTTTGATTGCGATTCACCAAACACATCCCATACTTCACAGCAGTAATCAAAGTATGGTCGAACAATAGCGTTATATATTGAAATGAGTGTATCTTTGTCAACAAAGGGTTTGACTCGACGAATTGCAGATATTCCTGCTGTTATTTTTTTGCAAATATTCTCAGTATTACTTTTCCAAGACAAATGCTGGTCAACTGTTACTCCAAGAGTTTTGCATTCATAAACCTGCTTAATTTGTTTATTTTCAATGAAAACATTCGGATGACAATCAGAAATACTTTTTATCATCGGTTTTGAACCAATTAACATAAACTCAGTCTTTGCTACGTTAAGGCTAAGTTTATTGGCGGTTAACCATTTTCTAAGGTTTTCTAAATCAGAATTTGCTGCAGCTTCAAGGTCAGTTATAGAATCTCCCGAAGCTGTCAGATTTGTGTCGTCGGCAAATAACCGAGGTTTTGTTTTATTTAGACATTCAGGCAAGTCATTAATATATAACAAAAAGAATAGTGGCCCTAAAATGGAACCTTGTGGTACACCACACTTAATCAGTTGCTCTGATGAAAGATTTTGATTTCGGTATGTAAGATATGATTTGAGCAAAGTTAGAGCTTGTCCTTTTATTCTATAGAGCTCTAATTTCCTCAACAGAATTTGATGATCAACAGTATCAAATGCTTTTTTTAAATCAATTAAAACTACTAGGTTAAACATTTTTCTGTCCAGATTCACATACCAATCATTGGTACAGTCCAGTAATGCAGTGGCTGTGGAGTGAAATTTTCGAAAACCAAATTGGGAATCGCTTAAGAGTTCAAATTTTGTTAAATAGTTGTACAGTTGATCATATAGAATTTTTTCCATAATCTTGCTAATGGCCGGCAAAACTGATATTGGCCTGTAGTTTCCTGGAATATTCCGTTGACCGTTTTTATACAGTGGTATTACTCTCGCCACTTTCCATTCATTAGGAAAAGAAGATAAAGTAATAGCCCGATTAAAAATAAGTGTCAGTGAATCTGAAATGGCAGGAGCAGCTATTTTAATAATTTTGCAAGAAATCTTATCAACGCCTGTGGCTTTATTGCTAGAAAGCCCATGCAAGAGACGACAAACATTACTGACGGTAACAGGCTGGAATGCAGCGAATTCTGATTTAGCATCCCTAATATACGTTTCAAAATTGTAATTTGCAGTATCAATTTTGCTAGCTAAATCAGGGCCGATGTTTGAAAAATAATCATTAAAGCCCTCGGCAATATCTTGTGGACTTGTTAAGTTATTTTCATCTAGTATTAGTTCATTTACCACTGTTGGTTTGCTATTTCTACCTAATAAGTTGTTTATAGTTTTCCAAGCATTTTTAGGATTGAATTTTTGACCAGCTATTTTCGAGGAATAGTAATTTTTTTTGGCATTCCTTAGCTCTATATTTACTTTATTTCTAGTTGTCTTATAATATAACCAATCATTTTCTAGGCTTGTTAAAATGGCTTTTCGTTTTAATTTATCCCTTGTATTTATAAGTTTCTTTATATCACCTGTAATCCAGGCCAGGGGACTTTTTTCGATTTGGTTTTTTTGTGTTGAAGTGGTGCATGCTTATCTAAAACCTCTAGGAATATTTTTTTCCAAATCTCCCACATGGTATTTGGATCTTCTGCAAAAAAATACACATATTCCCAGTGCTGTTTCAGCAGATCCGCAACGAATTTTTCCTCATTAAAATTTTTCATGTTTCTCATCTCAACAACATTTTCTTGTTTTTTTACAACAGAAATTTTCCTGATTGCAAATATTAAGCTATGATCACTTATACCTGTATGGATAACGCCAGAGTCAGAGATTTTCTCTGGTGTATTAGTAACAATATGATCAATTAGACTGGTGGTTTTCATAGTCACTCGAGTAGCTTCATCTATCAGTTGTGATAACTGATATAATTCATACAATGACTTAATTTTCTTTGTAGGAATGTTAAATTCATTATCTGGTTTTAGTAAATCACAGTTTAGATCACCCAGAATATACATTTCTTTATTTTCATTATCGATAGCTTTGATCATTTTTTCAAAATAATCAAAGAATTCAGATAATGCACTGGGTGGTCTATAAACTGTAGTAACAAGAAATGGTTTGCTATGTGGCTTAATAATTTCAATACAAACAGCTTCTAGTTCAGAGGGAACCAGATCATCTCTTATTTTGTAGTTGATTGAGCTACGCAAGTAAATACATACTCCACCACCATTTCTTGATCTATCTTTTCTGATAATATCATATCCATCTAGGTTAATCATGTTATCTGTTACATTTGCATCAAGTCGTGTCTCATTAAAGGCAATCAGATCGATGAACTTATTCGACATTGAAAAATTAATTTCATCTATCCTTTTAGGTAAACTAACAATATTTAGAAAAGCCATTTTAAAACCTCTTTCATTTGGAATTGAGCTAAGGGTTCTCATAAAATCGCTACTCACATTGTTGCCTAAAAAATCTAGTCTAGCTTGTGTTTCAATATTTGTTTCACACGACTCAGATAGATTGTCCAGTCTTTCTGGCGACCAAGAGTTGGTCGGAAAAAATGGTTGCCATTAAGGTGTGAAGCCATGTTGGTGTTTTTCATTCTGTTCGATTTAAGGAAAGTACAAAATGCACTTCCTAAGGCTCGATCTCCCATTTGGTTTAGATGAAGCTTAGAGCCATTTAATAAAGAATTAGCTATGCAGTTATTATTGATAAAAGTTAATTTATGTTTATAGCTTAAATCATGTAATAGTTGATTATACTTATCTATCTTCTTGTTGGAAATTCTACCATCATTTCTTCTTATTACACCAGACACAGCTATCTCCTTTGTACCAGCTTTCACTTTGTTTATCAGAATTTCCATATTTGTTGCCACTTCCTCTGGTTCTTTGTGAACAAGGTCATTCGTTCCCACATGAAGGATGACCGTGTGAAATCCATGATTTCCATCTTTTCAATTTCTCGTTGATCTGCTCCACAGTTGCTCCACTGTAGGAGTGGCAAGTAGCATTGGATCTTGCTGCTCTTCCAATTTTGCTTTTGTCGATATTCTTTACCATTGAATCTCCAATTACTAGGACCGACTTGAGGTTTGGTTTGGAGTTGGTTTCTTCTTCATGGTGTTTAGGTTTCTTTTTCTGGGAAGAAGGGCTTTTCTTTGTTCTTTTAAATCCTAGATTCTGTTTCGAGCAGTGGTGATGGATTTGGGATTCTAAATTGCTTTCATTTTCTTCTCTTTCCTCGGGCTCTTTCTGGGAATTCTCTTCAAAATCTTCATTACAATCAGCCTGGTCATGGAGAACTGAGAAGGGATTTTGGTACTGAGTTACTTCTGTCGCAATCTGTGAGGTATTTTGCCCAGCATTGTCAACAACTTTCTTTTTTCCCTCTACTTTTGTCCATTCATTTTGTTTAATATCGAGGATACGTTTGATGCGATTGTTATCATTGGATAATTCTTCAACTGTGAGATTTAGTGCTTGAATTTCAGTCGCCATTTTTATATTTTCACTCGCCAATGTTTGTGTCTTGGCTTCTTGTTCAGTTGCTCGTAATAGGGTTTGTTGTGACTCTTGTTGTTGTTTGTCTTTTATTTTGGCGATTTGTTCCATTATATTTGTGATCTGTTGATCGTGGTGTGCGCAATGTTCACAGGATGAGTTTTTGGTCAGAGTGTCATTCGCCTTTGTGTTGTTGTTTTCGGCCACGTGTTCGGTCGTCTCGCATCTTTTCTCTTGATTCTTTACTGCGTTTCCTTGGGCTTATTTCACGGACAAAACATCTTGGACTTCAGCTGCGTTCTTTACTTTCTTTGGTTGAGCTTTTTTAGGTAACTCCAAGGCTAAATGCTCGACATCTTTTTCCGAAATGGAAGCAAGACTATTTCGGGTTCAACGGGACATTATTATATGGCTGAAGTAACGTAGAATTTTTGGCTTCAAATCAACGTTTTAGGAGACCAAAAGTAGCCAATACACGAGATAAACTGCTTAACTCCAAATAAAACGTAAAATTATATCGAGAAGCGATACTTACGACGTAGAATATTGCACAAACTTTGGAATATGGTCTAGCTAAAAAATGAGCGGCCATCTTAAAATGACAGATTGACAAATTTTTCATTGCCCAACTACCTGTCAGATGAACTTGAATCTTTACAGAAGCGTGCCATGAGAATTATCCACCCATTTGTTCACTATTATAATGCATTAGAACTTGCAAATTTAGAAACAGCGTATAATCGTAGACAATCACAGACAACTAAAGTTTTCCAAGAAATTAGTAAAAACCCAGAACATAAATTACATAAATTTTTACCGAAGTTAAATAAATGTAATTTCAAGCTTAGAAATACACGTAAATATCATGTCCCTGTTTGTAAAACAAATAGACTTCAGAAAAGCTTTTTTTATAGTAATTGTACATAATTTTTGTCTTAGTTATATTCATTAGTTCAGTATACTATTAGTTTTTGATACATATATGCATGTCATTGTAAATTCTTAATCTAATTCAGTTCAGTTTTGGCTCTAAATTTTTAGAATTATTAAACTATCTGTCTGTCTGTCTGTCTACACTGTTAATTCTAGGGAGTAATTTTAACTCCACCGTAAGAGTTGAAATAACTCCCTTTTGGGGAGTAAAAAAATAGAGTATATTTCACTCCAAAACCAGAGGTAAACCTACTCCACTTCAGTTCATATTAAAACTTTTACTCTACTAAGAGTAAATATTACTCCACTGCAGGGATAAAATATACTCCAGCAAAGGAGTACAAATATTAGAGTACTTTTTACTCCTTTATTATTACTCCAGGAGTAACTTTAACCCCAATCTTACTACTCTGGGAGTCAATCCAACTCTCAAAGGAGTAAAATGTACTCTTGAAAAGGAATAGACATATCGGAGTAATTATTGTATATTTACTCCTTTATTTTCACTCCAAAAAAGGAGTAAACATACCGGAGTAAGTAATGCATTTCTGGGAGTCAATACAACTCTCATAAAGGAGTAAAATGTACTTTCGAAAAGGGATAAACATAACGGAGTAATTAATGTATATTTACTCCTTAATTTTCACTCAAAAAAGGATGTATTTTGTATTTTGTAAGGATGTAAAGGAGGGTGTATTTTTTTTCTAAATTTTTACTCCACAAGTAAGTTTAACTTCAACAGAAACAAAGTTACTATCTTCACCATCCTGAAAATTTTACTTTAATACACATTACATCTCACGTTATGTTTGATTGCAACCAACCCCCCTTTTGGTTTATTTTGGAAAAAACCCGACAAATTCTTCATTCTTTGCGAAAGGGATATAAAATGAATATTATTGAATTCATGCACAGCAGAGGTTGCAAAGTGTTGAACTTTGTTGAACAGGGCTGCCCAGTGGGGTGGGGGTCAGAAGGGGCAATTTGCCCTTTGTCGAACATATAATTTGGGGCGCCAAATTTTTTTAATGATATCCATATAGTCTTCCAGAATAAAGAATGGGTTAAAAATAAATTCTGCAAACAAATCTTGGTTTCAATTAGCACATTCTCATTTCAAAATAAACTAGTTTTGTTATATGGTCAATTTTTACAAGCTGCCCCCCCCCCATTTTTTTTCATAACCTGGTTCGACTTTACCTCAGCAGCACTTACAGATCAGAGACACAAATACATGGGTATTCCCTGGCTTGAGTTGAATTGATTTTTGTATCTGCGCGAATTGCATATACATTGCTATCGTGCAAGTTAGGTTTGTGTGTGTGTGTGTGTGTGGAACCAATCAGCGATCAGCGCGCTCCGACAAGATGTCGACAACTTCCGACTTTGATATATTTCGACGTCATTGTTTCAAGAATATATTCAAGAAGAACTCTTTGTCTCTTTACTATACGGTAAGTATTTTTAATATGAACTGTAATAAATTTGCAAGTGTGATCTACAACAGTTTTCGTAGGTTGTACGGAGTCATCGACATGACGCCAAAAGATTTTTAAAGCCTCGTTAAAATCAAAATATTCAGCCAACACGTGTTTAATGTCACTAGTTTATACAAGAGACTCTCGACCTCTTCGGAGACAAGGCAACCTCTTTGGAGGACAATTCAACCTTTTCGGAGGACCAGAAAACCTCTTGTTTCTATACATGTATGTTGTAATATGTTATTTATACAACTATTTTATCTTTATGTTCAAATGCATTTTTATGGAATTGTTCAACTTACATCTGTTTAATATTACACATATTCATGAACTACTATATTGTGAATAGATGTTAAGAATGGTTACAACTCAAGTCAAGGGGGGTCAACAAGGGCCAGGAGGTGCAGTGGTTGTGCATAATGAATGTATGTATTCATATTGAACTGCATTTTTATGCAAGCCTTGCACAGAGAACTATGTTATACAACTGTTTTATCTTCTTTATGTTCAACTGCATTTTTATGCAACTTATATACAATGGTTTAATATTACACATGTTCATGAACAACTCTATATTGTGAATAGATGTTGAGAATGGTTGCAACACAAGGGGGTCAATAAGGGGGGCATATGTGAGGCATCCACAAACGTGCCTGGTTGTACGTAATGAATGTCTTACCTAGGGGTGCACCGGATTTAGTATCTGGCCGGATAGTGGATAACCTCACTATCCGACCTGATATTTTCTATCATCCGGCCGGATAGTCATTAATTTGTTTTAGACAGTTTTCCAAGGCATATTAAATTTGTGTTAATTCAAATAAATATATAATAAATAGACATCAGCACAACAAAACAGCAATATTGAGCTTATTTACTGTTCCAGTAATGTTGGTTATGGTTAACTATCTTCTTAAACAGACAAAATATATCAACTTGCAAAAAAATAAGTTTAGTAATGAAATTTAGTAACAATATAGCTCACACACAAAGTCGCTCATAACAGTTAACACTTAACTACTTAAAATGTTTCAATAATGCTGCAGGTCCTTCAGTTTGTTTACATTTATAAGATCTATTAATCTATTTCATACAAAACTTAATACATTATAATTTCATACAGTATATATTTTTTTAATCTTTTACATGCATGTTTAGAACCAAGTTGGATTAATCTTTTCTTTTTCAATTTTTCATAGTTTAATACTATTTACATGTATACTTACAAAATACAGTACTATTTGAGACTGCAGTTATAACATTGTTATTGGTATAACTGCATGCTCAATCAATGATTAATTGCACATTTATCAAATTTCAAAGGGTTATTTTATGAATGAAATGGACATGTGTTTCGGATCTGTGTTTCCTTCAAGTTAATATAGAAACACTCATGTAACATTGGAGGAACTCAAAATAGCGATAAAACACTCACCCTTTAGGCCAGTGTTCCCAGCCACAAAAATTTCACGTTGCAACCTTTCACTCGTGTTTCTCTATCAACTCTATGGAAACATGGAAAATGTTTTCTATTCCTTAAATATTACATATGCGAATACTGAAAACATGTTTTATACACACGCTCCCTGTACATATTAGCGCAGATACATGTACGCCTGAGCGGACCTATTTTTAATACAATTATCATTAGACAACTGGTATACCCCCCCCCCCCAAGTCACAGCCTAGAAAAGTTTAAAAACAGCTGGGATGTTCTATTCATTCTATTTTATTAGTGTATATGTACAATAGTTGTGTCATATCCATTTTCAGATGGTTAACATAAATCCAGATCATATCTTACACATATGAATTTGCTATTCAAACACACTTGATCTCCTTGAGCCTTTGATTCACTCAAGGGCAAATAACAGGAGAAATCCTTAAAATAAGCAACTTTGATCTGTGGCTTTGTTGGTGTAACTACTTCGTAACATTGATAATGTTCGTTAAAAAGAAGGGTTTCTTTCTCTGAAACAATGAACATTATTTCACTAACTATTTTGTCGATAATAGCTATTTTATCAATTTTCCAAAACAATGGGAACTCATCTGCATTGTAGCCAATATGGATCACTGCACCAACTTTGTATTTTGTACCATGAATGGTAACCCACCTTGCCCTAGACAAAAGGAAAATTTGCAAAAGGCTCAATTATATTCAATGTAAAATGTTATCACATGGGTCCAGCATAGTTCAATAATCTGAAAACTTGATGCGACAAGATGGCTGTTCAACCCACGCTTTGTGACCTTATTGAACACTGGGGGTCGCCAACATTATCTGCAATACTGTAACCTCGACCAAATCAATAAGTAAAATGTTTGCCTTCTGGGAAGGCCTGAAATAATTCACACTGCCCTTCCCTCATTTAATCATCACTGCATTTTTACACAGTCACAAGTTATGCATCATACACATATGCAAAGAGTACTCGATAGTCGATACCATATACTAGAGCTGCTACAGATTAATCGATTGATAGATTATTTTTGTACAATCGATTATGCTTAACAATAATCATGCTTAACATTAATCAATACGATTAATCGATTGTTGACAACGATAAGTTGACAAAGATATAGATAAATAGCAAAATGATATAGATTTTCAAAAAGCCACTACAGCCTGTTTCTTTTGTGGAGAATCATCAGGACATCTAATGATTGTTCACAGAAGAAAGAGACAATAGTCATATGGTGGTTTTTGGAGGTAATACCAGAATATCAACAAGACTTACTCATAAACAGGAGTTTGAGGATTAGTGTTTCCATTTTCTTCTTTTAATTGATCTTTTTAATTTTTTTTGAAATTTTAAAAGATTTTTTTGGTAAGAGACATCACCAGCATAACGATTGGTACCTAGAGTATATGTATATAAAACATTAATTTAATAGAGTAAAGTTTTGGAAATTCCAATATTATTCATTGTACAGTAAAAACCTGCGTATAAGAACCTGGGTTTTAAGAACCTATTAGGCTAAAATGTTCATTTTAAGCACCCTCCACATAAGAACCTATTAAGGCTAAAATTTTAAGTTAGGTTCTTATCAGTGGAGTTGTGGTAAAAGTGCATCTAGGTAGAAACTGATGAATTGGGATAATCTGTGTGTAAGTCTATTAAGTTTACCATTCAAATAGTTCCTCTACTACCACTCAACTAATATAAAAAAGCTTTCTGACCATCTCAGGCTCTGTGAGAATCACAAAAAATATATCCCAATAAAATAAATAATAGCAAAATATCAAAACAAATTAAGCTCCTAATGGCCATTCCTCAGCTTCTCAAGTCAATGTGAGATCATTTAAAGTGATAGATCCTTCCTTGAGATGTAGCATATCAATTGTTTTTGATTATGTGCTGATAGATATACATGAACAATGGGGGTTTTTATCTCGTTGAGTTCCTTTATCTGGTTTCTGTGATCTGCTGAATTTTACTGATGTTGATATTATCAGAAAAGTCCTTCGTAGATAATTTTCTCTTGAGCTTTTCCAGATATGAATGATTAGCCACAAGTCTGTAGTCCACAGGGATTTCAACCCCTTTTCCTTTCCCAGCATTGAGCCTATTTCCAATGCATTCCGCTTCAAGTTCTCCAGAATCATTTAGGAACTTATAAAAGAGCCTCGACAATTCCTTTGGTACATGACCAACCAGGTTTCCATCTTGGTTTTTGACTGCCACAGCATATTTGTCGTGAGGATTGTCGTGCTCCATCTCGCATGTCAATATTTCACCAATCCGAACAGATGCATTATCAAGATATGCATGGTAGCCTCGCACAGTTGCTTCAATATACATTTCAAACATATTCATGTTTCTTCTCGTCAATTAAAGTAAGTTTGAAAGACGAATTTCCCTTCAAGACGCTATCAAAGATGGCAGGCATTCAGTGGCAGTGGGTATTGACCGCTGACCAATAAGTCTTTCTTGTAAAACTTTATTACAAGGACAAACCGTGGGCTCAATATAAAGAATTTGGATCGCGGGCTCAAAACGAAGGCTGAATTTCTAAAACAAACAATCTTCGCCGGTTTTGAGCCATGTGCAGAGTAGAAAGTAGACATGAATCGTACGCTTTTTGACTGTGGAATCAAGAAATCTGTAGAGACAAGAAAAGGAGAGAAGTTTGACATCACAAGTGTGTTACCAAAGTCTGTAAAATTACCGAACAAGCCAATCGAATGTGAGATTTGCAAAGAATCCTTTGTGGCGAAGAAGTACCTTGATTCACATGTACGATGGAAACATGGCAGCGATCTATTAAACATCAAATCCAAACCAGTGATTACTTCCAGCTACACTGAAAGCGGAAAGGTATCTAATAATGAGTGCACACTGGTGCTAGATGACCCGAGTGTGGTGGATACGAGAGAGCACGAGGTGGCAAAACCTGAAAACAGGAGAGGAAGCAGCCAGCGAAGGTCATACACTGTTGAATTTAAGGCAAAGACTCTTGAACGGCTAGACTTTTTCAGTGAACTAAAGGTTAAAAAGAAGTGGGAAAAGGTTGCACAAGAACAAGGAGTTAGCAAGTCGCTTGTCGTAAAATGGAACAATATAAGGGATAAGATAAAAGCCGAATCTGAACGCAACAAGCAAAAGAAAAATGCTGGAGGTGTGAAGTCGGCAAGACAAAGGAGAAAGCTTGTAGGTGACAAAGCAAAGAACAGTGAGAAATATCCCTTAGCATCAGCACGAGTTCTTGTTGAATTTAAATTAAGGAGAGCGAAAGGATGCAAAGTATCAAAGCTATGGCTAAAGAAAAAAATGAAATCCAAAATCGAAGAATGCTATGGAAATGAAGAAGCTTGTAAGTTTAAAGGAAGTGGTAACTGGTTTCAGAGATTTAAGAAACGACATGGTATTTCATTCAGGAGAAGAACAAACAAGAAAAAAGATGCAGCTGATGAGGGAAGAGAAACAATCCAGAAATTTCACCGTGACCTAAGGGAGGCTGTTAAGTCAAGGAGAAGACAAGTTAATTCAACTCAGGATGTGAAGTATGGGCGGTGGACACCACAGAACCGATACAATATAGACCAAGTTCCCCTGCCCTTTGTTGTAGAACAGGACAAAACATATGATGTAACAGGTAACAAGCAAGTTTGTGTTTCTCAACCCTCTTCTGGTCTTGACAAACGGCAGGCTACACTGCAGCTGTGCATACGGGCAGAGGGAGATCAACATGTCAAACCTGCAATTGTGTTCCGAGGTAAAGGGAACGTGTTTAGTGCTGAGAAAGCCCAATATGATCAAGATGTTGATGTGTATTTTCAAAGTTCTGCCTGGATGGACACCCAGTTAAACCAGGAATGGGTAAGAAGGACATTGATACCAGGGATTGGAACTTCTCCCCAAGAGAAAGTCATATTTGCTGATAATGTTGGATTTCAACAAGAGAAGGGCTTTCATGAAATGTGTAGGAAGAATATCAATGCCATCATTTATCTGCTCCCAGAAAATCATACAGACAAAGTTCAGCCTATAGATGCTGGGTTTGGAAAACAGATGAAGGCAAAGTTTGGTGAAGCAATGGATAAATGGCTAGAGGAGGATGATAATTTGGACATGTGGCATGATAGATTAAGTGCGAAGAAAAGGAGAATCCTCACGACACAGTGGGCCGGAGAAGCATGGAGGAAGCTCTCCTTAGACAAGATGTTCGCTAAGAAACTTTTCATGAAGACTGGTTGTCTAATGACAGCTGATGGCTCTGATGATAATATGATCAGACCTCAAGGGCTAGAGCCATACAGTTTTTTAATTTTATTTTTCATTCCTCATTTAGAATGGCAGCTTGGAACTAGTTTTCTTGGTATCAACTTTGAAAGGGCATTTCAGAGAACTGACTATGAGTTTGTTTGAACATATGTTTTGTTAAGGACATACAGCCTTTCGGCATTATGGTATAAATGATTACTGTACATTTGATATGTATTACGAGATGATATTTATAATATATTTAAGTGAAATTCATATGAAAATACAGTACAGTATAAGAACCTATTTTAAGAACCTTGGTAGCCTAAATTTGCTTTAAGTACCATTTATATAAGAACCTGTTTAGGCTAAATTGAAAAATTAAGGTTCTTATACGTGGGTTTTTACTGTACTGCACTCTTTTTTTGTTTTCTGATTAGCTAAATGCCTATGAATAATTCTAGGTATCTGTAGGTGCCAGCACGAGGAAACAGGTATGTGTATTGTAGAGCTGAAAAAAGCTGAAATATTCCAGCAGTATATCACATTCCACAACCTTAGCCCATTAGCTGGTAATGTGCCCTTTTTTAGTATTTACTGCCAGTTAATGGTTAAAATATTACAGTACCTGGTCCAATTTCAAGTCCTTTCTCAATGAATGAACTAATACTTCCGTTGGATGCTTGAAGTCGGTAAGATACACTTTCCTGATGTCTTTTCGACAACGTATATGGCAAATTAATAAAAATACCCGTTGTAACTGCCAAGCACTTGAAGTAGTGGTGTTTGGCCTCATACCGCATACACCAACTCCTAACAAGAGGGCCAAATCTAAAATATGAGTGTTAGGAATTAAACATAGAACTGCAAACATGAAACAGGACTGTTCGGGAACTGCAAAACATGTAGCCTGCGAGCAGGCCCTCTTGGGTTTCGGCGGCGCGAAGAAAAGAGGGCCTGCACGTAACTATAGGTTTTTTTCTTCGTCGACTATTGTATTTACTCGCTTGAGTACCGCCCCCAATCGCTGCTTATACTATAAATGATCAGATAATTATATTTTTAGGGTGCCACTCCCTTACACTGCAAGTAATAATAATAATAATAATTTATTAAGCATATTACAAAGTTTCAATGCTTTACAGGTTATTTTAGGAATATAAAATGAATTACAAAATTAAAGAAAACTACAATATTGAATAATATTTAAACACATGCTACAGTAAAACTAGTTGAAACAAGAAATTACAAATCAAAGAAATTATGGAATAAGTGGGTCTTAAGATAGGATTTAAATAAGTTTAAAGATTCCGCATTTTTTATTAGAAGGGGAAGCTCGTTCCATAAACGTGGTGCAGTAACTGCGAAAGATCGTTCACCGTAAAACTGTGTATTACACTTAGGGACGACAAGAAGATTCTTATTGGCTGAACGAAGAGAACGCGACGGTCTGTAGGGAGTGATAAGTTCAGTTATGTAGGAAGGAGCCTGGTTATGAAGAGCTTTATAAACAGTTACAAGTATCTTGAATGTTATCCTCAATCGAACTGGGAGCCAATGGAGCTGTCTGAGTATGGGCATAATGTGGTCAAACTTTTTTGTTCTTGTGACAAGTCTTGCCGCGGTGTTTTGCACGCGCTGAAGTTTGGCAATTTCCGTGTCAGGGAGTCCAATCAACAAGCTGTTGCAGGAGTCTACCTTAGAAGTTATAAATGCATGGACCAGTCGTTCAGTATTCTCCCTATCAAGGTATTTCCTAATTTTGCCTATGTTCCTGATGGAGAAGAACGCTGATTTGCATAGGTTGTTTACATGCTGTGTCATCTGTAAATGGTTATCGAATATTGCTCCAAGGTTGCACGCTGTAGGTGTTGGTGTGATGTTAAATCCATTCACGTTGATCCCTGGGATAGGAGAGTGTGCCGAGAAGCGCGAAGTCAAATGAACAATTTCGGTCTTGTCTGGATTGCATGCTAGGCCGTTGGTTGTGCACCATATTAGGATGTCTTGAATACACAGTTCAAGCTTGGACAGCACTACAGGGCGATCTTCGATTGAATCAATCGATATATGCACCTGAGTATCATCAGCATACATCATCGCACTCAGACCATGCGCCAGGATTACGTCCTCGAGAGGGGCGAAGAATAAGGAAAACAGGAGGGGCCCAAGCACAGAACCCTGAGGTACACCAAAGTCAAGAGGTTTCTCCTGGGAGACACCGTCCTTGATGATGACTTGTTGGGACCTGCCTGTCAGGTAGGATCTAAACCATTCTAACACTGTACCAGTGATTCCATAACGACATTGTAGCCGAGATAGAAGAGCACTGTGGTCGATAGTATCAAACGCAGATGACAGGTCGAGAAGAACTAAAACAACCTCTTGACGTCCATCTATCGCAATCAACATATCGTTGCAAACTCGTAATAGTGCCGTCTCAGTACTGTGGAAGTGCCTATATGCCGACTGGAATTTTGCCAGCAATTCATTAGTAGTAAGATAATTCAGAGCTTGAGTAGCAACAACTCGTTCCAGCGTTTTCGAAAGAAAAGCAACGTTTGAGATGGGACGATAGCTTGGATACTCCTCACGATTGAGGGTATGTTTTTTGATCAACGGATGAATTAGCGCTTTCTTAAGTGATGTAGGGAAAACACCCAAGGACAATGAACTATTAATGATAGCAGTCAGTGATGGTGCCAAGACGTCAATAGATTGCTTCAGGATGTTAGTCGGAATAGGATCTAGTTTGCAAGACTTTGGTTTGGACTTCATCACTAGCTCACATATGTATTCTTCAGACACTTGTGAGAACTCCGAGAATGATGTCTGGCACAGAGTTCTGTCAAGGATGACAGAAAGTTCCCTATTTGCTAAACTTGATGAGCGCAGATTGGTTTTCAAGTTTTGAATCTTGATGGTGAAGAAGTTTATAAAATTGTTGGCTAGTGATACAGGAGACTCATGAGATGGCAGTGGTGGCGCTGCTTTAACCTTGAAAAGTCCATCAATCAATCGAAACAGCTTACTTTGATCAGATCCAGAAATCTGAGTACGATAGTACGCCTGTTTAGCAGTACTAAGCGCATCATTGTAGATGTTGCATTGCTCCTTGTACATCTGACGATGAACTTCCAGGCCCGAAGCCCTATAAGTACGCTCGTACTTCCTTTTTTTCCTTTTCAAGGATTTCAAGGAGTCATCAAACCAAGGTGCATTTGGACGCAAGGTGACTGAACTATTACGAACAGGTGCGTGTTTATCAATCAATTGCCACAGCACATCATTATAGCGTTCAGCCATAATACTGGCATCCATACAGGAGGATACATTTACATCACAAAGTGTAGAATTTCTGATATCATCACGCCATTAGTCCATGTTCATACGTCGCAGGTTACGGTGCTGTATAGACTTCTTAGTCGCCATTGGTTTGGGCATATTGATAGTGCAAAAAATGGCACTGTGATCAGAAATCTTGTGAGAGTAGTTGATGATTTCTGGACATCCAGATAGTAACAAGTGCTGTACCCTGCTAAAAAAGTAAACTAAGATGCTGCTCAAAAGAGTAAATACAATAATATATAACACGCTTTCTATAAGCGCTAATAATTCGCTATCCTGCATGTAGTTGTTACTGCATGTCACACACTACACAGTATTCTAATTTGCAATACTCACCGCAATATTGTTCTCGGCATATGGATCATATAATGCATTTTGGGAATGAAGTTGCACAGTGGAAACAACTCCTTAAATCTCTCATGGTGTTCTTCAATCAATCTCTGCAGATAGGCAACTTGGTTTTTGCTGATGGTTGGTGCAAACACTTTTTTTTCTTGTTATCTCCAACAAGGTACATAACAATTTCCAGTGCTCATCATCTTCAGGAACGTAATCCCCCACCAAGAGAGGAAGATGCAATGCAAGGCACCACATTTGGTTTGCTACAAGACAAAATAATTAATAGATCATAACATGTAAGCTATATATACATGCAGAAGCAGGCGTTGGAATCCAGGTCGGCAATCGGCAAATGCCGACCTGAATGCCTACCTATCATCAAGTCAGGACAGCAAAAGATACCGACCTGCAATTATGCTTTTCCAATACAAATTTAGAGTAAAAAGAAAATCAGATACAGCAATTATTATGGTCTTTCATAATATATATTCAAACTATAGTATTAAGGAAAGTGTATGTGAAACGTCTTTCACAATATCGATAATACCATTATCACATTTTACTGAGAACATTTTCCGATGTTTTGCCGGCCTGATTTCTCGTTAATTCAGAGGTCTGCAGCAGCTTAAGAGGCATTCCATCTTAATTTAAACAATAGAAACATGAAACTCTTGAAACTTTGACAATTCAAGAAAGGGCTCTTTTAGATTTGCAGTTTTAAAAGGGCCTAACAAATTTTTGATACCATTAACAAAATACAGAGTATAATCTAATACACTAGTACTAACCATGTTGTTTCAGACTATTATCATTAGATAAAAGTCTCTTTGGATTGGTGAAGGTTTATTTGTGTCATTGTGGTAGCCATAGTCGTAAGAGGTAATTCGACTGTTCATTTCTTCCAAGCTAAAGAACCGTTGATCGATAATGAAAACTTTCAGCACCTCTTTGATAGTGTAATGCAGAACTCCTTCGAGAATGTCATGCATGGCATCAGCTGGGAGTCCACCAACAACGAGTCCACCAACATTGTACATACAAGTGACTGACATACAAGTGACTGTGCCAACAAAAAGTACTCCTTGAATGAATATACTGTAGCTACAAAAATGGATGAGCTTCTTACAAAAGGCTATGGTACAATGATTTAATTACATGCTAAAATAAGGCAATAACAATTTTGCATGTGTATGTAGGTTTTTCTTACCATTGATTGTATTTGATCATTGATTGCCATACATTCCCGACATTTTCTATGAGACTGGAATCCCTGCTTGAAGCCACCAATCTATTGAGCTCCGAGATTGTCAGCTGACACATATGCAAGGGTTCCTCGTAAATGCTTTTCTTCGTTATCCACGATAAACATATACCCAGAATCCTACAAGTAAGTTTAGGAAAAATTAGTGATTCAAACATTAAATATTATGTGAAATACGGTACTGCACTACACATTCAATTACCTGCTCAAGTTTATGTAAGTCTTCCATAAATGCTTCCAGCAAAGGCTCGATACCATATAGCTTCAAGTGTTTACAAGTTACCAAACCAAGAAGTTGAATAGCATTCATGTGAGAGCGGTTGCATGGTTTTATGTTCCCAAGTGTGTAGTACAAAGCACCTTAAACAAACAAGATATAGCAAAATAAATAAATTATGTGACACTTCATGGTGTGAAACCATATGTCTGATTTTGGGTCAGACAAGATGTCTGGAATGAGAAAAAGGGTGTGTAAACAACAACTTGTTAAAGCCTAGCTTCTTTCCTATTAAAAAGAAAAGGTGTGTTTTTCTCTTTATTTTTTGTTAGCAAATTTTAAAAATAGATTGGAAAATGTCTGTTTAACCCATTTACTGGCAGTACTCTACCACTGACGAATAAAATCGTCTGGCGTTAGAGTAAATACTAAAGTGGGGCGCATTGCCAGTTAATGGGTTAATGGCACACTCTGTCACAATTGCACTTTAATGAGTTACAGACTTACAGTAAACTCCAAAGTGAAATTAGCTCGAGTCTATGACATAGCCAACATCATACCAAGTTTATGCTTGTTAGCTCTTGATCCCAGAGGATTACAAACTTCAAGTTCATCAAAATACAACAAAAGTTGTAATGCATATGGGATCAACACCAAATAGAGGATCTTTAAAGTAATCAGTATCACAGAAATCACTCAAATACCCATCATCCCTGGCATGTGAATTTTCCACCTGAAGTGTAAAAAGAATAAAATTAGATAATTACATCATCACATGCCTTGGAGCCTCACTCATGTATCAGTACAAACAACATACTTCTATAACATAATGTGTGCTCATTTCCATCTGTAAATTTATTGAGATAAAATAAATTTATGTTACCTCTTCCAGAATTGCCTCATCATTTAGAAGCTGCTGTAGACTTTCCAGCAATGGAATGTAAAATGCGTCATCTGTTTTCTCAACTACTTTGAGTTTTCTTCCTCTTCTGACTTTCACATGATATCTACGAAGTACTATCTTTCTGGGTTCCTTATTTAAAAAACTGATTTTAGAAATTAGCAATGTTCCATTTTTAGGCCCAATTTACATGAGACCGGAACGAAGTCAAACCGGGAACGAAGTCAAACCGGGACCATCTCGTTTCGGACATAGTATTATTTATATTAGTTGTTTACATGAGACCGAAACGAAAAATACTCAGACAGGTCTGAAGTCATTCCGCCTGCTGGACCAAACCGACTGACTTCAGACCGGCATTAATTCAGACCGGGATGAATGTAAACACAAATACAGTTTCAGACCGGTCTCAGCTGTAACCCCGGCATGCTCACACAAGCACCATAAAATTTTGTGATTTTCGTACCGGTCTCATGTAAACATGATGATAATTTTGATTTCAATTCCGGTTTGAGTTCATTCCGGTCTCGTGTAAACGGGGCCTTACACTAGTTAATTTGGCCAAATACATGCTCTAGGTTGTTTACATGACACCAAGTGAAAGTTTGTACTCATTGTTGCATTTACACAGTATTGGGCAAATTTGAATACCAAATTTGCCCAGTACTGTGTAAATTTGAAGTATTTGGATACCAAATTTGAAATGCTGGTATCCATAATGGTACTACTACTAGTAAAAAGTTCCAATCCCGAACCGAGACATTTCTCAGCTGCAATTAAAGTTTTTGACAAAAGTCGGTCACAGTAAAAAATGCATGTTTAATATTAAAAATAGAATAAAATAATATTTATTCAGGAAACTTTTTCATTCACATGTTTTTTAAAAGGACCTACACAGACAACATAGACACACAGTATATAAAAATATACAGAATACAGTATATACTGTAACCTCAATGAAATCTTGAAGTGAAATCTTAATATTGGGAATATTATTAAACTTTACGTATTATCATAAATACAAAAGAGACTTACCACAAGATTAAAATGGTTAAGGTTATATTTATGTTGCTTTTGTTCGGTTTCGATTCCACGTAAGGGGTTCATAGCAGAACTATCCTCATCAAAGATTTATTGCAACCCTGGTATGTCTTCGATTGCTTGTCCAACAGCAGCAAATCTCTCTTTGATTTCTGACTTAGCGACGTTCACAAAGCACATGAAAATTTGGGTCATTCGAATGACTTCTATGCAGGTGATCCAGGAGTTCCGTTAAGGACATAGTAAGGTAACCAACACACATGCTACAACGATAAACCATTTTTCTATAATTCAATTCATATGCCGTATAAAAATAAAACTACATCATTGGTTTTGTAATAGGACTTTTTCATACTTTTTACATAACCATGGCTTTCTTCATATCCAGTTTCCTTCTGTATTTTCAATCCTATTTTGTTACGTCATCATTACACGCGATTGGTCATCCAATCATGAGCCTCTTTGAACATCACGCGACAATACGAACAAACCCAATAAGCATCGCGCTCGCCGTATTCAATATTCTTTTCTCCCTCGTGTTCGTCAAAGCAAGTCTTGAAATTATCGTTAACAGCGTTTAGTATTTTCGTTTACTGCGTGAAGTATATTTCAGAAACAGAATACAGAGAATTGATTCCGTTTTAGAGGTACTGTAAAGATTATTTTGTTTCTATGGGAAAAATCTAATTAATATACAGTTTTATGCACGTAACATTCAAATTATCTTTGGCTTTGCACTCTCGCATGCCAATGTTATGAATTTTTATATATATATTAATTTCGATGGTCGTAAAATTTTTTTAATTATTTGTTACTCATCCTCGTCGAACAGTTCTAACACGCTTTGTTTGGCTTTTTTTTTCTCTTTCTTTCGTTTCGGCGTGTTTTCGCACTCCTGATCCTACTTGTTTTTTTCCCTTTGTTTTTAGACGACTTCTCCATCTCGAGTTTATGGTCTAACAGCTTCTCAGTTTTCTCCGTTTCCTTTTCTTTGGTCTCTTGGGAATGTTGCGGTTCTTCGTCTTTTTTTTGGGGGGCGGGGATTCAGATGAAGATGCACTGTCGGTTTCTATAAGTTTCCTTTTTTTGGAAGCTTTTCCCGTTTTCTTTTGGCTCCTCTTGGAGTGCTTTCTTTTGCGGGATTTCTTATTTTTCTTTCGTTGTTCTTTGGAATCTTCGTCGCTGGAAGACGAGGAGCATGAAGTAGAAGAATCGTTGGAGGAGTCCATGGCATCTTGTACGTCCTTGGAAGCTTTTCGGCTGACAGGAGCGTTGGTTCCTTTGAAGTTTTTCAAAAGAAACCCCTTATATGGCTTGGACAGTGCCTTTGCCTTTGAAATCGCGGCTAGGCACGTCTAATGTTTCCACTAGTTCGGAAAATTGTTGCGGGTGACGGAGTAGTGATCTTTGGCGGACATGGTAAACATGGCGTTGGACATATGGAACATCTGTTCCATCAGATCATCGATTTCGTCGTTATCTTTGACGACGGGGATTGTCGCACTGCTTTCCATTGAGGTTGCTCATAATAGGGGTGAAATGCTCTTGGAGGGTTTTCAAAATGTGAGGTTGGACGACATTGCTGCTGTCGTTCTTCTCTAGTATTTTAAGATTTGAGAACATTGTATCGGCATATTCGGATAGCGCGATATGGGGTCTGCTAAGCCACTCGCACATGAATGGTTTCAGCCTTGCATATATTTTGGAGGGTTCTGGTGCTTCTGCAGGCACCGTATGGCGTGACAAAACTGCGCACGGCTTTGTCGGCAGTTTTTCCAGGAGATTTCTTTTGGCTCATTTTTCAAACTATAAAATTAGAGGAAAGTAGTGTGAATTTACGGTTGGGAAACATGACATTTGGTATACATTATTTTGGTAGTGTAGAACGTTCCAAAGTATTGAGGTTGTGGTCTCAAACAGGTTGTTCATTTGGATGAAATACATCGTGTAATTCGATGAAACATATACTTTATTATAAAGCAGTGAGTTTATCGGTATCATGAAGAGGATGTTTTCTATTTTTTTTACATCTGGATAATGCAACATATGCTCCACCAGGGGATATAACTGGACTATCAAGCCAAACAATGCATTTGTCGAGTGTTTGGCCCTGAGCTTTGGGTATAGTTAGGCATTAACTATATGGGCGCTGGCATTAACGGATGAACTGTTTTTATCGTCGAATCGTCTTGCCTGGTTAATGTTGGGTATATTTGTACAATAGAATTGTTATCTAATTTCAAGAAAACAGTTTCTCCTTGCATTTGGATTACTTCTGCTAATCGGCCGTTAACAACTGATAAGTGTTTGTTGATATTTCTGGTGATCATTACCCTCATTCCCTTGTAAATAGGTATTTTACCCAAAGCGCAATCGGACTGCATGTCGCCAACATACATGGTCAGCTCAAAAATGTTCTCTAGGTGAGAAACAGTAACAACAGTACTCGTTGGGTTAGCAAGTAGTGTATTTAGCAGTTCTTCGTCCGTTGGTTGCTTTTCGTGAAGGATTCTGTCTTTTTGAATTTGATCTAGTAAAGTAAAGTCTGAGAAGGACGCCAATGTCGAATGTGTTGCAAAAAGTTGTAAGGTCCATCGATAGTTCGGTGTTGTTCAGTAAGTCTTAGTTTCATAATGAGGGGTTTAATATCGTCGCTGTACATAATGCTTTGTCGACAGTTTCAATTAGTTGCAGCTGGCGTTCGTCCCCTGCTAATAGCACAATTGGTCTTATTGCTACTTCTGACATCGTTGCAGCTACGTGTTCGAAGATTTTTTTCGGAACCATAGATAACTCGTCCAAAACTATCAAGTCGTAGGAAGCGATATTCCAGTTGTATGTAGGTCGTTGATTTCTCACTGGGTATTGAATGCTGCGTGTATTGTGTCCGTGTCGTCCCCAAATTTGTCTTTATATTCCGTGGCTAAGTAACCTGTGGGAGTGCGACAAGGGTTTTCCTGTTAGAAGAAACACACATCTGGATTGCCTTGGTAATTGCATAAGATTTGCCAGTGCCAGCGCTTCCTACAACCATGATAAATTTCCTCCAGTCAATTTCAGCATTAGGTTGTTCAACATCATGTTCGTGTGAGGGTGAAGTTGGTTGTACTTGGTAAATCTTCTACAAGTATCTCGTCATCATCTTCGTTTTCGCTGTCTGCGTCATTCGTACAATTTATGGAGTCTTAATATTGTTTTCTCTTTGCAAACATATGTTTTAACCATGTAAAGATGATGTTTTGCTTCGCATCAAGTGGAAGGTCTTGTAATGGTAGTGTCGGTCTCTGGCCTATTGTGATTACTTGTTTTTGCCACAAATGGTAAAAGTCTTTTAAAGATTGGATGTGGTAAAGGAGGGTATTCACATACCAGGAACGATGGCCTTCCATTTCAAATCGTTTTTTATGGCTTCTGTATTGCACCAAAGGAGAGAGCGATGTTCTAGCGCGCCCATAAAGTATTTTAAATTATGAGGAAGTTCGTTGAAATTTCGGTGGTGGAACTTAGTTATACTAGTTATCACTAGTCATCCTGTCTGCGCCGAATGTGGCTGCATATTTTAGACTCTCTACTAATTCATTTATATCGTTGTAAATAATCGGAATTTACACCTAAATGTACAGTGTTCTTATTGGTAATACATCTGCAGTGAGTGTTATTTGAGTTTCGGAAGACAGAACTTCTGCATATAATGTTTTTACGAAGAATATTTTGTGGCACATACCGAGTTGGCAACGAGATTGGAAGGCTAAAGTATACTAGCGATGAACTTCGATATTTACGACCTACCCGTTGTTTTCCTGATCCAAATCTTTTAAACAACATTCGTTGCTCATCGATCTCGAGATTCATTGGTAAACGAGGCACGAGAAGCGGGAAGAAAGTGAAAGAGAAGTTCAAGAAGGACCAGTACAAGATAGCAACCATAATCAATAACCGTGACGAGAAGACTTATGCAAATTCACGGCAAAACAAATTCTTATATACAAGAAATTCATCGAATTTATGTCCTTTGGAACGCAAATATGGGAAAGTTATCGCTTCTAATAACACAGAATTTGTTCCTGACCTGATTCTATCAAATGTCATGTCTTTGGCACCGAAAATAGACGAGCTTCAAGCGTCTCTGTCGTCCCATAATTTGACAACAGATATCATTTGCATAACCGAAACGTGGCTAAACGAACAGATCTCCGACAACATTGTTAACCTCCCAGGGTTCTCTATCATCCGCAAGGATAGAAAGGAATCAACCCATGGTGGAGTATGCGTTTATGTCAAAGATGGGATCGAATTCAACCGGTTAGAAGAACTCGAAAGCGCCGATCACGAAGTACTATGGGTTGAAATCAAGCCAAAACGCCTACCTAGGAAATTTAATAAACTTATATGCGGAATTTTATATCACCCTCCTTCAGCTAACAATGAGAGTATGAAGAATTACCTATTTAACAGCCTTAAAGATATTGAATCTAATCACTTGAACTGTGGAATAATTGTGGCAGGCGATTTTAATCGCCTAAATATTACCAGTATAAGTCGGCACTTTGGATTAAAGCAAGTCGTTAAATTTTCAACCCGGGCAATACGCAATTTTAGACCTCATCGTTACTAACATCAGTGAATTTTATTCCGAACCCGAACGTTATCCACCTTCAGACCACTGTACTGTTAAGATTGCAGCTAAACGAAGAAGTTGTCAACAAGATAAATCAAAACATATTACCCAATACGACACTCGGCCGTCATATAAATCATCTCTTGGTCGATATCTGAGTAACATAAATTGGTCAATCTTGGCAGAATTACCAACATGCAATGGAAAGTTATCAAGCTTCATCGATCTTGTGTCTAACGGTATTAATTCAATTTTACCAAAAAAGTCTGTTAAAGTAAGAGCTAACGAATCACCTTGGATTTCTTTGAAACTCAAGTCTGCCATCATAAAGCGACAAAAAGCTCTGGCAAATAACAACAAAGTAACATTCAATTATTATCGAAATTTGGTTAATCGCCTTCGGAAATCTTGTCGATCGAAATATTATGCTGATAAGGTTAAAGATCTAAACGAATCAAATCCTCGCAATTGGTGGCGTTATGTTAAATCTCTTAGTGGAATGGCCACGTCGCGAACCGATATAATGGATATTATTAAAATCGAAGGAATTGACACCCGAACGACGTCACCCCGCGAAATTGCGGACATGATTAATAATCAGCTTCTCCAACCAATGCAAAACTACACTCCATTAGTCTCAGCAGTTACTGCTCACCCAAGTAACGAGCCAAGCTTCCTCATAGTTTCCGAAATATCCGTGTTAAAGGCACTAAAATCATTAAACCCTCGGAAGGCAAACGGTCCTGACGACATCCCCAGCTGGCTACTAAGAGACTATGCCGAAATTCTGGCCTATCCTATTACCAACATCATAAACTCATCTTATTTTGAACAGAGGCTACCTGACCTTTGGAAAAAAGCTAACGTTGCCCCAATTCCAAAGTCCAAACCGATTAAAGACGTATGTAAACACATACGACCTATCTCACTGACCCCAATCATGTCCAAACTCGCTGAGGAATTTATAGTACAGGAATTTATCAAACCTGCCTTCCTTCCTATTTTGAATAGTCACCAGTACGGTGCGATACCTGGATCATCGACAACTAATGCCTTAATTAGCATGATCGACCGCTGGTCCAAAGCAACAGATGGCAATGGAGCTACAGTTAGGATTGTCCTCTTCGATTTTAAAAAGGCGTTCGATCTTATCGATCATAATATATTGGTGAGAAAGCTTCACCAAATAGAACTTGACAGTCGTGTTGTGAATTGGTTAAGCGATTTTCTAACCAATAGATACCAAAGAACGAAATTGGCCGACGACTGTTATTCGGAATGGGGTGTAGTTCCTAGCGGCGTTCCACAAGGTACAAAGCTTGGTCCGTGGCTTTTTCTACTAATGATCAATGATCTTGTTGCCTCTGATGTAGATTTATGGAAATACGTTGACGACACGACTGAATCTGAAATTGTCCCTAAAGGAGCAGAAAGTCAAATCCAAAATGCAATCAACCAAACTTGTAGCTGGTCAACTGCTAATAAACTCCAGCTTAATCTCGACAAATGTAAAGAACTTAGAATTTCCTTTAGTAACCATCACCTCAATGAATTCCAACCATTAATAATTGAAGGACAGCGTTTAAAACTCATTTCCGAATGTAAGTTACTTGGCTTGACAATTACCAACGATCTCAAGTGGAATGCCCACATAGATAACATAATCAGCAAAGCCTCCAAGAGAATCTACTTTCTTATTCAATTAAAGAGAGCAAAAGTAGAATGCAAGAACCTTGTTAAATTTTATACCACCTGTATCAGGTCTCTATTGGAGTATTGCTGTGCAGTGTTTCACGACAGTCTTCCTGAATACCTTCATCACTGCTTGGAAAGAGTTCAAATTAGAAGCTTATCTATAATTTATCCCCAAGCCAACTATGAAGAAGCGCTGATGAAAGCTGGTCTTTTAACTTTGAAACTCTGTCGAGAATATCTTGTGGCAAAATTATTTAACTCTATAATATCAGATGATCACCATCAACTTCACTCTCTGTTGCCGAACACAAAGCAATCTTGCTATAATCTTCGTAAGAAGAATGTACTCACTTTACCTAAATGTAACACAAACCGTTACAAAAACACTTTTATTCCTGCTAACATTTATAAACTTATTAATTAATTTTTGTTTTATTTTTAATGTTTTTTTAAATATTTTAACTTAAAATATAGGTTTGAATATTTTTTATTGTCTATTATATTATTGTAAAATTGTGTAATTCAACCCATGGGTTGCAAAACAATTTATTAAACGATCTATCTATCTATCTATCTATCTATCTTATACTCCTGTGTGGGACATTAAGCAAGAGATCTTGGAAAAAGTATTCATCTTTAAAGGGCGAAACTGTTTTGCAACCTAATGTTTGCCCTTTGCAATATGTAATTGGTGGGTTTTTGGAAGTGTCAACTTCATGCAGCCATTGCAATAACGAAAGATTTGCCATTGTTTTTGGATGGGCCCAATACGTTTGGACTATTTTCATCCTATCTACAGTATTTGGAAGTGGTGCAGCAAATTTCTTTAAGCGTTGTGGAGTCCATGCGAATTTTTTTCTGGACAACGATAGCCACATATCTCTGGTTCTAGCAGTGCCATTTCCTTTAAATGACAGCATATCGCGTGTAAAGGTCATCTGAACGATACGCATCATGTGCCTTAGTGACATATGAGCTGACATACCTAAGGAGAAGACCATGTCCGTCTGATGACTGAACATCCATTCTGCATTGCAAAGCAGGAAGAACTGTGGAAATATAACCCCTCAGGTTATGTGCAAATGCATCTGCTGGATGGATTCTTATAGTTTTGATGCCATCTGCACTGTGTACAGTAGTCTCACCGTCATGAATTGTTAGTGAGCCCTTGACGGATTTCTGTAGTTTAAAAGTGAGGTAAGCAGCTTCTGGGTTTTCCCAAGCTATATCGGCTCGGATGTGTTTCAAACCAGTTTGCGCAGAGTTCTTAAGCCATACTAATATATGTATGTGCACAGTACCCCTTTTTTGAATTCAAAGCGATGAAAATAGTTTGTTACATTGTTTATTGCAGCTTTCCTGTTGTAGGAAAACAAGTGACTACTCCAGCGTTGATCATTTGATCTACACAAATGCCCTCTCACAAGCTGTTCCAATGCGTTTACAATGTGTAATGTTTCAAAAGCTGGTAATGTGCATAAAAGATGTAACAATTCAGGAAGGAAACATGGTGCACCTTTATTATAAGAAAAATCCAGATCTACCTGCCGAAATTATCTTTTTAGAAGGTACTGTATGTCCATGTTTTTCTTTGTACAATATTTTGCAATGCTAATACAGTGTTATAAAGTCTATCTCAAAATAATGCTATTGTAAATTGTCCTGACCACAAGGTTCTTAGGATCATGCATAATTGAAGTTCCTGTAGCGTACAGGAAATATTTATTTGTGGGTTAACTGCGGTTAGTTGGAAAATATATTTGTTATAGTTATTGATATAGAAAAATTCCTAGTAAATACGAAATGAAAAAAGTGTGGTTAATATTGCGACGTTTGAAAAGATTTTGAAAATAAAATAAAGACCCTTATTATGTGGACCAGCACGAGAGACGTTTTTAAACGTAGGAAACGTTAAAGTCGTGGATACATTAGAAATCGCTTAAAAATGTAAATCAGAGCTTAATTGTTTGTATTTTGATAGCATGTCTCTGCGATATATTTTGTGATATAAATATCATTGAAAATCGGACCACGTTTTAATTCTAAAATTCGATCGAGTTGTAGGTTTTCAAAACTATATAATTTGCTAGTCTACTACATGGTCATGAAAACAGCATCACAAGGATAAATTTAACTTTAGTGACCTGCAGAATAACTTTCAGCATAGATATAGCAGCTATTTGGATTTTAAAATAAGCGGAAGCCTTGAGGCAAAATGAGATTCGCTATTTGACTGTTTCTATGGTGACGGGTGCAAAAAATTGAAGATTCATCCTGGGGATGAATTAGCCCACATGTTACTTAGTGGTTAGGATTAAGGGTAGGATTAAGGGTAGGATTAATCAGATGGCTCACTCTTACACCAAATTAGACGTCCCATGTAAAGTAATCCCAAAATTATTTTTAATGGGATCAACACTAACCATAGATATTATTAATCATCATTGACTTTAGATACCTTCGATAAGCTGGAAGAAAAGAGACTTTAAAAGGCAGCCTAGATTTCTTGATAGCTGGAAGAAAGAAAATGACAAAAGTTCGGGCAAACGGCGAGGTTGTACTAAAGAAAAAAGCTATTCCAAAACAAAATTCAAGAAATATCAAACAGTTCCGTGGACGACATGGTTTTAACTGTCGCAACCACTAATAACCTTGCAGCCATTCTATCTTCCAGCACTTCACCTAATTTTAACTCTGATTTTTAACCTTTAGCAGCCGTTCTATCTTCTAGCACTTTGCCTTTAGGCGCATTAAATCGTACATCGCAACACTCACCTTCATTTGATATCCTCACCTTCACACATCTTCATTTGATATCCTCTGTTTCAGCCCAAACTCCAATGTTTCGAATGGTATGCCATTAAATTTTTATAATTTGCCTACCTTATAGAAATGTTATGCCGATGTAATTAGAGGCAGTACTTCCCTGCACCCGAATTTACTGCCTGGTTTTCTTTCTGAACAAGCCTTTACTTCTAGTCTTTACACGAAAACTCAAGACCTTCTGCCAGGTAAGGCAATGCTCTCATATTATGTGAATAATTCGAATACTAATCAGCAAGTGCCACTAACTATTGAAAGACTGAAAGATGCGATGTTACAGATTTCTCAGAAGATTGATACGGTCTTGAAAAATCAAAATAGCATAATTGATTGCTTGCAAAAGAATGGCTTTATTGATCCACCAACCAATAGAACAGCCACATCAAATCTTTCTCTACAACAAAATATGCCTACACACATCACAAATCCTGTAAGCTACATGGCCAGTTCAATACAATTATCTCTTGGAAAATAATTTACAATGAAGAACTACAAGCTCTCGACAAACGTAAGAAAAAATACTACAGATGGCTATTTTGCAGTTTTACTTTAGAAAGAGTTTACGACATCCGATGAGCGTATGAACTGTACTGAGAAGGTCGAAAATCCAAAGGGTTATACTGCCATTTTATCGAAAATAAAAAGACACTATGAGCTAATATATTCCAACCAAACATGTGGTGATGTAATAACAGCAATGAACAGTCACCTAAGAAAGTATTGTTCAACCAATAGGAAATTAGTAGCCTCATGAACTGTAATTAAATGTATTAGTTATGAAATGGAACTACCTATAAATGATCAGGCACACTATTGTTGTTTCTTTATTGCCAAAATTACAAAAAATTAATAGGACCAGGTAATCAATATATATTTGGAACTTACATAATATAGTATACAGTTGTCAAGTTATTGTTACATAATATAGTTATTGTGAAATATCTGCAGTGATATAGGAAATAAATATTTTTGTTGAAACTGCTTGATTTTCAACTATAATTTTCCTTTTATTTCAGTACAGCAGTTAAAATCCATATGCAACTCTTCAGTAATGTGGTACATCTGTTTCTCGATATTCGTAGGGTTAACTTCTAGCATTTGAGAATTGCGATAAGAAACCATCCACAGATAATTTCTGTCCCTGGTAGATATGAACACCCCCAGTCATCCTCCTCTGGTCAGTACCTCCGGCCCATCACTACTTTAAGCAGATACTATTCAGTGTTCAACTCCCCTATCTCCAGAAGCAATAGCGACAATGGCATCTTTCGTAGCTATATCTTTAACTGCTTCTAGGGTACATCACTTCTGGTTACTGTGGTACGTTGATGCCCTCATTCACGTTCCAGTTCTTGGTCTTCCCAGTCACTCATATAAGTGGAATTTTCGCAGGCTTCGTAATCAATATAATAATAGCGGTCTGGCCTCATATGTATTTTACTTATTTTTCTCATCTGGGTCAACATGAAGCAGTGTAGCAATCGAGCCAACTATCGTAGAAACCAAGTTAACCAACTTACAGAGTTGTATTGCTCCGAACAATTTACTATCCAGAAAATTTCCGTTTATCCAACGTCTCGGCCTATTCGGACATCAAAAGCTTCACAGATACCGACGTCGCCGATGACTATTCTTCAGCGAACCCTTCTTATAAGTCTAGTTTTAATTGCTGGAGATGTGGAACTAAATCCAGGACCAGCACCTCAAGGTTAGTCTTTAAAATGTGTTTCTCTTAACGCAAGTCTGAAAAGCTTTCACAAAGTCCACAGTGCATCAAACCCGCGTGAACCACTAAAAATGGTATGTAATTTACAACGTTTTCAAGAAGTAATTTACACCGAAGATCCTGACATCGTATGTGTCATCGTGACATTGCTGATACCGAGATTCTACATTCTGATTACATTCTCTACCGAAAGGAAAGGACTGATCGCCTACTCTAACAAAACATTACTCTTTGTTCCTGCTACAGACCGCCAAATATTGATCAAAGTTGGATGGACCATTTCAATATTCTTCTTAGGGAAGCTTGCCATCAATACGATATGATAATTTCTGTTGACTTCAATTTACCGAATATCCCATGGGAATCATTAAAAACACTACTGGTAAAAACGAAATCGCTTTATAAATTCACTCAACGACCACTTTCTATTACAACTTAATACCACTGCTACCCAAGGGAATAATGTACCTGATGAAGTTTCAACTCCTACTGAAGAAACTGGAATATTTACATACCACAGTACTATCCTATGAATTAGCCTCTGTTACTAAAGCACTTAGAAGGCCTTCGATCATCCCTCCGTGCAGTTGACTTGACCTCCGTTATTTCAGTTGATGGCAACCTAGATGATGGCCATGTCAGACCATATCCCAACGAAAAAACTTAAGGGAAGAAACCCTCTCCCTTGGATTAATGGCACCATTCTCGATTTAATTAAGAAGGAATCGACATGTCAGAAGCTTAAATCATCTACCAGTTACATGAGAAATAAATTCAAACGTATGCTATGTGAAAGTCGAGATCTTTTCTTTGGGTCACTGGAAGCAAACCTCAAGAATAATCCAAAACGGTTCTGGTCTATATTGAAACTAAATTCTAAATCACGAAACATCCTTGAATTAATATCAATGGCAACTGGCGATGATGATCAACAAAGATTGCTGACAATCCATCAAGTATAGCCGATCTTTTCAATCGCTATTTTGTCTTGGTCTTCACTAGTGATAGCATGGAACATGATTTAGATATAACTACAGAACATCAAACTCAACTTTTACCCACAGCTATCTCAGATCTATATTTTACAATCCATGATGTACTCGCAATATTGGAGGCCTTGGATGGTGCCAAGGCTACTGGCCCAGATGGAATATCTCCACGGATATTGAAGGAAACAGCCACAGAAATCGCTCCGTCATTGTGCGGTCTATTTAATAAATCTCTCAGTTTGGGAGTGTTACCAAACGACTGGAAATTAGCGAATATTACTTCTGTGAACAAAAAGGGCAATAAAGAACAAACGGAAAACTTTAGACCCATCTCACTATTGTCCAAGGTAATGGAACGTTGTATATTTAATACCATTCAAGAAAATGTGCAAACCTTAATTCACACTTGCCAGCACGACTTTATCTCTAGAAAATCCTGTGTTACTCAAACTTGACCGAGGAGGATAAAATCTTCTTAAGATGTTACTTCTCTTCAGGCTGACGTTAATAATATCGTTTTCTGGTCAGCGGACGCTGGTCTACGATCGTTGGAAAGTTGTAGTTCTGCATTTTCGGATATGAAATTTGCGTATTGTTTGGTTGCTAGAAGATCTAGTAAACCGGTATATACTTCATGGTAACACTAGCAAGGCGGTAGGCAAGGCGGACAGGAATCACCTGTCCTATTTAACTATTATTTTGACTACGTATTGAAGATCTGTGCTGCCGAAATAGATAGGGCTTTTCCAGATGGGTGGGGATTGGAGTTCGACTTTGAGATCTCGCATCTCTGTACAAATAGAGATCAGCGGAGTCGGGCAAAATGAGAGGTATCGAGATCATACGATGGATCTTGTATGTGGACGATCTAGCACTTTTCTGTCGCACTATAAATGAGGCAAGGAAGTTGCTCGAAATTATCGAACGAACGTGTAAAAAATTCGGCCTAACGGTGTCATTTAAGAAGACGGAAACCCAGGTATTTCACGACGAAGAGCTTGCTACAGTGGCAACACATTTTTCTATCGCAGACGAGCTGGTGGAGAATGTGCGGGATTTTGTGTACCTGGGTCATATGATTACCAACAGAGAAGACTGCTGCTTTATGGAGTTACGGACTTCACGAACGGTCGCAAAATTCTCAGAGCTCTCAAAATGCCTCACCGACACGGCCATAAACCTTGGAACTCGTAGAAAGCTCCTCGAGGCCTGTGTGAGATCCAGGCTTCTTTACGCTACCCAGGCTTGGTACCCGAACGCTAAGGAGATCAATGTGCTCGAGACCTGCTGGTATGGGTGCCTCAGATGGTCACAGGACGTTTCAGCCGCAAGAAAAACCCCGAAACTGGCGAACAGCTCATGAGCTTTAAGTACACCAACGCCGACCTCGAACGCATTGCACAAACACCCCCACTACGGGATTTCATCAAGGTTCATTACCTCAAATACATCGCGCACATCTGCCGAGGCGAAAACACGTTGCTCACAAAGAAAATGATGTTCGCAAAACCACAGAAAGCATATTACCGAGATCCGTGGATCAAGATCAGTCAAATGATAGGAGTGGACGTTCAACAGGCTAAAAAGTCCACCCAAGACAAAACTAAATTCGCCGAGCTTCTACAGCACAACTTCCCGTACCTGACGAAGCTCGACTCCGAGTCGGCCAAGCCGATGCAAGGAGGAACATAACTGTACTGTACTGTAGACCGGATTTCCATCTGTTTTTTATACCCCTACCGTTCCTGTGTGTTCCTACTTATCAAGAAAGGCTACAATCATTGAATTTACTTCCCATCTGCTACTGGCACGAGTACCAATATATGATTTTTTTTTAAAACAACCAATGGCCTAATTAATGTTAATGAAGCTGTCATACCAGAAATCCGTCCAGCTGGGTTTACTGGGATATACTTCATGGTAACAATACATATAGTCTCCCACCATATTTTACAGTTATTATTAGGGTTAGGTCTAAAATAAACTTGGTGGCACGCTTTTGTATCCGTTCAGTATGTCTGATCAACTCAAGTGACTGTGGTGCCTAAATTTGAGCGCACTAGTGTTAGATACAAAGTTTTTCTCACATAGGTGCTATTAATATTGCGTGTGCTACGCCGAATAAAACCTAGGAGTTTATTAGATCATGCACATTGCTCATGAACTTGCTTAGAGAAAGTAAGATTGCTTGAAATCCACACTCCAAGGTCGTGTTCAGACTTTGTAGTTTCAATGGGTGTATCTTGTACTGTGTACGTGTTGGCAATAACGTGGATTTTTTTTTTTTAATTCGTTGATGTTTACACTTGCTTTTGTTGAGTGGATGATGAACAGGCATGATTTCATTACGGATCTCTGAATTATCTGTTGAAGAGAAAATTCAACAACTGCCAAACGACAACAATCGCGAGAAATGTTTGCTGGCATATCAGTACTTAATGTAATCAAATGACTCAACATACTCACATTTTGTTGCATTGAGAGAAGAACTGAGTCAGCAATCTTCTTTATTAAACCCATTTGACCTAGAGAAAACGATAGGTATAGAATGGGCTCTGTGCCCAATTTATTCCCGTACAGAGAGTGCTGTGAAAGTACATTGACAGGTAAAAGTACTAGACTCCTTTATGACAAAAACATTGTGCGAAATTCCCGATTATGCACTCCACTTTGACTTACTGCAATTCCAATACGACAGATGTCTCTACAAAATCGTAAGTGGCGCAATTAACAATGGAAAAATATTTAATTGCTCACAGGCACTAGACACTAAAACGTTTTCTCCAACATACTGGCAATGGCAACACCGTTATCTCCTTGATGCGGTTGAACAATTCGGACTGCCTGACATATTTATTACCATAAGTCCATTTGAATGGTCCTTCCCATTTACCGAATGGCTTGAGGACATTAGAAAGAAGACTGGGCGAGGACCGACACAACTAGCTGCATATGAAACTCTTCATATAAGTCATGTTCTTGAGCAAATAGTACGAGGATACCTCTGTGACAGTAATGACAATCGTTGGAGCAATCATATATTTTCATATAATCGCATAGCAGGACACAAAAACGTTAAAACATTACCGCTTTGAATTCCAACAACGAGTAACAGTGCACTTGCACTTGTTAGTTTGGTTACACGACATCACAAAAACCCAACACCAATTCATCAGAGCAGATATTCCACCTTCAAACCCAGAGCTAGCATATCTTGTCCACAAATTACAACCTTCTAACAAACCTGCACATAGCTTAGACCTTCAAAACCAAGATTCCTTTTTTGAAAACAAGAATGGCAAACACATACAACATTTAAAACACCCGGCCAGGTAGTTTTCTTTAAATCTAAGGGCATACATTCAACATTTAAATCACCCGGCCACCGAGTTTTCTTTAAATCTAAGGGCATGTTGCTATGTTGTTGAGATATGTAAGCTCTTATGTCACAAAGTCGTGTGACTCAACCCAAATCGATAGCTTATACTCTTACAATTTGCAAGGTCAACAAGCAGCTATTAGATATTTATTAACGGGGATAAACCAGCTGTACCAGAAATGTGGCTTGCTATGTCATCGACCAAAAAAGCATGGAGTTGTAGTCGAACGAAAAGATACATCGTTCCTACAAATGAGAAAGTCACTGAAGACAAAATCGCTAAAAAGTACTAAAGGCATGCAGATTACGAACATTTAAATCTAATTCAATGGCTACGTGTAGTCGATCACAACAAAGCCACGCCAAAGCCGTACGCACAAGGCACGACACTGGTAGGAACAAAAACATTGTCAATCTTCAACCGTGAGTATTTCTTCCAATACACATTGTTACATCTTCCTCACAATAAACATTGAGCAAACGTATCATCCAAACCACACGAAAATCCCAGAGCGATTGCGCTGGTATGCCCAAGTGACACACCACTTTCCTAATCTGTGGGCTAATGAACAAAACCTAAAATCGCACTTAACGATTCAAGGAAATAAGGACACGTATATTACAACGATCATTTCATACATCCAAAGTTTAGCTGACTTATTTTACTTAACACAAATGCAGATTGATCATCAAGAATTTAGCCTGGACGCTCAACAACTAGCGATCAAAAATCATATAACAAGCTCAGTAAATCAACGGCAAAGTTATTACGCATACCAAAACATAAATAATCCACCTGACAATCTAAGTGAAGACACCGAGGAAGAGAACGAGTTGGAAGACCACGAACCTAATATGAACGCGAATTATGTCCAACCTGCTCCTCCAAATTCTTTCATACAGTGGCAAAAACCCATTCTAATAACAGGGAAACCGGGTTCGGGAAAATCTCGCACAATTCTGAACACTGTTGACGACCTAGCACAAAGAGATATACCTACTGTATATTCATTGGAAGTCCAACTGGCTTCCTCTCAACTGTGCTGAGATCGCAGATTCACCATGACGTAACGTGATACAATCCACGCCGCTTTTCACATACCTGTCAACTCTAACGATGTCCCAACAATAAACTAGGCTCTTTCTCTCTTCCAATTTATAATTATTGACGAATTATCTATGATTTCCAATGAAATTTTTAACTACATCCTTTCCACTTTGAACAGATTACTTTTTAGACCTGCACTCGTCCTATGCGGTGACAGTGGTCAGCAACAACCTTTCACCCGCACAGACAAACGAATTGTTCAACTAACTAACCCGCTTACAAATGCATCATTTATATCTTCCACGTACCACTACAATTTAACAAGTCAACACCATCCCGCCACTTCCACAGTATCCGCCAGGCGCCAGCACTACACGCCCACAAAGGAACCTAATGCAGGAACTGCAATCCTTGTTCACTGAAACCACCAACCCAAACAGCAACCTCTTTCAGTCGTTCATGGATACACTGAGAGACAATAATACAGCACCGGAGAAGCAGCAGGAAATACGTAGTAAAACGACAAGAATAACTACTGAAGAGTCTAGTAACAGCGATGTTATTCTTCTTATTTCAAGCTTTTGTTTTTATACCCAACCCGTCCCACCCTGCTTCTGCGTTATTTAAGTCTCAGTTCGGTAATAGTCTCCAAGGCCATATTGTTTCATCTGAACGGTTGTTAGGTTTCTAAAAAATTAGTTGGATATTGTGCGAGTGTTGTGTTTTACTGTGTATTGTTTATTTTGCAGGTGCATGGTTCCATGGTTCTCCATACGTTGGGAGAGTAGTTTCGATGTAAGTTTGTGTAAGTACAATATATTTTAAAGGTAGAATATTATGAAAGACACAAGTAAAATGTCAATTTTAATATGAACGAACACTATTTGTGTATAAGTATTGACAAATAATGTTATTTATATATATTATATATTTAATAATGTAACAATTTTGTTCATTTTTTAAAGTAATTTTTGTAGTATTTTTTTCTTCGTCGAACTTTGACATTGAACCTTTCGCTATGTAAAACCGGATTCGGTTTATTTATATATTTATTTATTTGTTTCAATATATTCACGATTACCCCCCCCCCCCATCTGGCATGCGCCCCACAATGCATTGCACGTTTGGCGCCGGAAGTGACGTTACCCTTTGGGCCCGGAAGTAAAGATGACGTCATGCTGCGTACGTCCAATTCGGACGTAGTAACGTTACCTCGATACAAGGGTGACGTCACTCAAGGTAACGTTACCTTGTTACGGCGCCTGATGAGACGTCATCCCCGAAAGTAAGTAATGAGGTAACGTTACCTTAGTAATCACACGACGTTTCGTTTGAACAGCAAAAGAACATTCGACCTTTGTTAGGACCCTCCTTTTTCACTTTATACATGGCGCTTTGCTGTCCGTGATGACAATTCGGTTTCTCAATCTGTTCCTCGTCAGCCCACATCCATAGGGAACACGGATTTTCACGAGCTGCGCACGTAAAATAGGGTCTACCGTAACTGGGTTTCATCAGATCCTTCACAACACGAAACTGTGCCGGTTTATGGTGTTCCTGACACTTAGGCTGTTCCATGCTGGTGCTTCTCCACGTCGCCAGGGCTTTTTGAAATACAAATCCGTCGTCCTCGGAGCAGATAAACCCACAGCTAGGTTTCTGTCCACAAAACCAGAAGGAACCATTTTTCGTGGTCGAGCAAGAAGCAGGTTTTCCATGTAAACACTCCATCTCACTAACTTGAGCTGTATATGTATTGTGATATGTTTGCTCCGTCCTTTTCAATTTATACTCTCAGCTCGTTCATGTTCAGACATGTCCAACTAATCAAATCACATGTCCAACCAATCAAATCACGTCGAAAGTATACGTCATCTCTTTATCAAGGTAACGTTACCTCCAGGTAACGTTACCTCGTTACAAGGGTGACGTCACTCAAGGTAACGTTACCTCCAGGTAACGTTACCTCGTTACAAGGGTGACGTTACCTACAGGTAACGTTCGGCACAGAATAATAATCGGGCGTATGAGTACTAAGGTAACGTTACCTCGTTACAAGTGTGACGTCACTATGCATAGGGTCTATATAAAAACCTAAGGATTTGCAATACAAATGTATCGATCACTCAACATGCATTGCCAGCCAGAGGATATCATAGCAGTCATAGATATGGACGGGTATTATGTAGAGAACATATTTCTCTGTAAGGAGTTGGGTCTACTGAATGTCGGAGACACTACATCCCAGTCCTTCTTTTTTGACATCGGTGTGAGCTGGGACGACCTCGCCCAAAAGGATAAGAAGACCTGTAAATATGTTCAAAAACGCATCCATAAATTACCGTTTGGAATGCCTCTGGGCACCGAAGCATTCCCAATTTCAGATTTGGAGGCAATTGTAGCGAGTTTTTACAGTAAAACACGGAAAAACCTAAGCTCTACCATTGCTTACAAGGGCGGACACTACGAGAAAGACCTGTTGGAATGCTTCGGCTGTCCCAAAGCTGAAAAACTATTTGGCCAACTTATCTGGCTGGAAACCTGTGGTAACCACATCTCCTTCAACGCCTATCAGCATTGCCCCAAAGTGGAAGCGTACGGGCTGTGGATGCAAAAGAATCTTTAAAGATCAATACAAAACAATCGCGAAAACCCTCGGAAAATTACTGTGTGCACATAGTCTTAGAGATTTTAAGAACCGTGGTACATGATTGAAATTTTAGTTACTAAATTAGTTTAGTTTTCTGCATGCTTGCTTTTTATTTTATGTAATTTCTATATAACACACCTCTTTTGGAAACCAGCTTTGTAAGTTGAAAAGACTATAGTGTGTTTTTAAATAAAGTTAAATCCTGTTAACTCATATGTTTTATTTCATTCAAATCTTTATATCGTTACAAAAGAGGGGAAAAAAACGCTGGGTATTAGGTTTTTATTCTTTTATAAAATGTGGTGGCTCTTAAAAGAGCAGGGTTTTTTTATCTTGACGTCTAAAAGTCAAAGCCCATGTTTTGTAACAGATCTAGGTTCGGAAGCTCGTCCAACCAGTCCATGTCCAAACTGTTTTCGGAGCCGCCTTCTGCCGTATCTTTTTTGTTTGACCTAACCCCAAACATTTCGCATGCAAGATATATTTGAAACTTTGCTAGTGTCGTCTCCAAGCGATTACCTTGTTTTCTATCTACACTTTGCTTGAACGAGGACGTTTCTCAGTACACATTTCAAATGAATAACATTGCTTGAAACATTTATGACAACGTACTTATTCTGTGTTGTTTTTTTTCAAATACATAATTGAATTATTTCACATTTTGTGTTCATTTACTGTTGTCGGGTGGGAAAGATGGAAGTGATTTTGGATGAGCTTAAAATAAATGACGTCGACATTGATATGAGAACGTTAACACATCATGTCAACTACATGCTTAAACATCATGAGACGTTGTACAATCAATTGGTACCGCGCATAGATCCTGACGAGTTATCATTCGTTTTTATCGAGGTGAATGTGAACAATTTTGGTCGTGCCATAGCTTACCTAACATTGGTTTATGTGATGAATGACTCTTGCTCCGAGCACGTTACGCGTAGAGCTGTACAGTTGGTTGCTGCACCTCTTAAAAGCTTCGATATCACAATGGTCAAGATCGAAGAAAGTTTTTTCCGTAAAATGATTTCTTTTGCTCAACGTATTTTTTCGCTATAAAGTACACGAACATGTGAAATAAAACTCATTTAGTGTTTTGCACGATGGATGTACGGTTTAAAACACCTGCAAATTTTTATATTTGCGGACAAAGTCAAAGTGGAAAATCGTATTTGGTTCGCTCCATGCTACATCATTTAGAAGAACTGTTTTATCCTGTTCCAGCAAAAATAATTTACTGCTATGGAGAGTATCAAAAGGAATTTGACGAATTATCTATGCCGAACGTTGAACTGGTGGAAGGTTTTCCAAACGACTTATATGACTTAACAGAAGGGTATGATAATTCCCTAGTCGTGCTTGATGATTTGATGTCTCACTATTCCAACGATCAACGCGCATCAGACCTATTTACCCGCGGTTCTCATCGTCGTGGTATATCTGTGTTGTACCTTACGCAAAATTTATTTCCACCCGGTAAATTGTCACGAACGATCAGTCTCAATTCCCACTATATGTTGGTATTCCGGAATTTACGCGACTCGCTTGGGATTACAACACTTGCGAAACAAATGTTTCCTAAACATGGCAATTACCTTTTGGATTCGTATCGTGATGCTACAAGCAGCCCTTACGGATATTTAATGATTGATTGTCATCAGCTGACACCGGAGAACATGCGTCTAAGAACCAGCATTTTACCTGGGGAGAGACAAATTGTCTACGTGAAGCGTACTTAAGTTGTGTGTGCCGTTTAAATCCACCATTTACAAGATGTCGAAGCGTATGAGAGGAACTCTTCCCTATCTTCAGGTTATAGTGAAATCTAAACCTAAATTGCGAAAGTTGCTTATCGATAACGTTCCCGCGAATGTTATCACGGCTATTTGTGAGTGTTCACTGAATTTACTTGAAGGTGTTATCCCATTAACACCGCGTCAAAAGCAACGTTTGGTGCGCTACAAGACACATCTCCGCGCGTTGGCAAATAAGAAAGTGTCGAGGAAACGAAAAAAGGTGTACCTTAATCAAAAAGGTGGGGGTTTATTGACGGCTCTCTTGGCACCGATTCTTAGTGTACTTGGAAGTTTGCTAGTAAAATGAAACACGCAAAACGTATGGTTTTGGTCCCCGAGGACACACTTCACAGATACGAGCAAAGACAAAGACTTGAGACCTCCCCGATTATGGCCAACATGATGCATAAAGATACGGACATGTCAAATATTCTTCAACGTACGGATATGGACGATGCTGAAAAGCTAAAATTGTACTATGCAAATTTGGAGCGTTATCTGGACTTGAGGCGCCAAAAGGATAATCAAATACCCACCGTTCGGATAGCCGAAAATAAAGAGGAATCTAAAGAAAAGGCGCAGTTACCTGATACAACTGTAGTGGAAAATATTCCGAGAACAATGCGTGGTAGAGCTACAGCACTTTTGAGCCGTTTGAAAGCAAGACCTGACGTTATTTCCTGGGATGAAACGGGACAAGTCAAGCTCGAGGGTGAAACCATCCCGCAATCAAACATATCTAATTTGGTTTCGCACGCTATGAGGGCGAGAAAAAATTTCAATCCTACGGGCTCAAGAGAATTTTTTCGTGTTTTGTCAAAGATCAACATGCCGCGAGACCTCGTAAGGAATGAGGAAAGATGGAAACAATCCTTAGCTGACAATGCGTCTGGAGAAGAAGAAGAGGTTCTTTACAGCAGCCCACAACGTGCAAGCCCCCAAAGTGCAAGCCCTATGAAATATATCCAGTCAATGCTGAAGAGACGTGGAGAAAAACAAACTCAGAAACGTTGGCTTAATTATTAATCCTGTATTTGTTTTATTGAATAAATCATGTTTTTAAAGTTATTAAATGTTTTTTAAAAGTTTCTAGTTTTTTTTTGTTTTTTTTTTGGGTTTTTTTGCGGGGGAGTACAAATCAAGACACACGATTTTACAACAAATATTTATTGCAACAAACGATACATTAATTTTCAAACAGGTTTTTACTAAACTGAATAAGATTAACATTTGGACGATTTAACAATATTTTTAAATGACTCTTAACAAACCGAGACACTTTTGCATCGTTTAACATAGTATCGTTATTAAATAACTGCACGATTTTATTCATGCTATGTCCTCGTGCTCTGTGGCTAAGGTAGAATATGCAATATTGGCCACACACATCTGACCAAGCACTTTGCAGTTTACGCGTGTTTAATTCCCATTCATAAGGCTCTAAAAAGTCTCCAAACGAATCGCTGTAGTGATCTGGCGGCTGTCCATAACTGTCAAAGAATTCCCCTTTTTCTGTTCTGTTCTGCTGGGAAGTAGAATGCCACCCAATGCGTTCCAGGTTCACTGCTCGGGTCTGTGTTTGCAACAAAACCGCATGGATATTTATCAACTGTCTGAGGTAACTTATCACTAGGAAACACACCGCAAAACTTCTTGCTTGTTATCGGATCTTGGTCTAATGCATGAATTATCTGAGCAGTGTTCATTTAGCCAGAGTAATCGTAAATGACGTTTCTTTCTGCATCGATCTGAATTAGGTTTTCGAATTCCCCGTAACACACGAGACTCACAGCGGCTGCTGGCGCGGCAGAGAACTTGATGTCAACTGCGAGATTTCCTCGTTGAACAACATTAAAATGGCGACCCACACATATCGGCGGACAGATCGAAAGCATAAACTGCGTAACCTTTTGGAAACTCTTCTCGCGATATATCGTTTCCACTGTTGTAATACATTTTTCCCGTACCAGAAAACATCGTACCGAATGCCTCAACAAATCTAGGGTTTGCACCAAAGGAAAGTTGTATCGGCTTAAACGGTATGTCTTCTCCATTCACGGATATTCCAATAGAGGACACGTTAAAATGCTGAAAGTTGTACGGATTCCTCTTGTATGCCCCATTATACACTGCGCTTTCGACCAATCCAAAGACAAACGATTTCGGTACAAGTCCGTTAAAGACGTTATCGTTTCTGAGGGAGGGATTTCCTGCTGGAATAATGAAACTCTTTGCACTCGACGCGACGTATAGGGTAGATAGCCGGTCCTTTTTTCAATGCGATTTCATGAGCTATGGAAATGCTTGGGCTAACTTTCACTTTACGTATCTTGAGATAGGCATCGGTCAGCTTTACTTTGTAATCGGCGTCGTCCTCAGAGTCCATCAAACAAAACTCGTTGCCATTTCGATTCAGAATAACTTTCAGGTCAACGAAACTTAGCAGGAGCCGTTCGGACATAAATACATCGCTGAATATAGGTCCGGCCATCTCTATTACTCCACTTGTCTTGTTAAACGCATATCTCGATTTAAGACCCAGGTTAGCGTTGGCAGCTGCCAAAGTAGGATCCGCCACGCCCATTTTCCCTGCAGTATCTTTGTAGAACAGAGCTGCAGTGAGTTGAGAATCCTTTGCGGACGGACCATAGTTGAGGAGGGTTTCCAGATATGCTCGGTAGGCATAAGTCCCCGTGGCCTGGGTCACTTGCTTTTCTTTCAAAAACACATCGACTTGTTTGAACAGACTGTGCAGGAAATTGTTCACCACTCCAACTTTCTCGTCAGCGTCAAGATTTGTACCGTCTGCTTTTGTCACTTTAGCTCTCACCACAAGAATCGTTTTTGATAAATCCACATAATCTTCAGTGCCTGGAGATAGGAACGTGATTGCACCACCGTCCGATACACTGGATACAGGTTGATGATTTATCCAATGTCCCTTCTCCAAACTGACCTGTGTTGGTGGCACAGAAAATAGATCGAGTTCATTCTTTGTGCATTCTTGCGATTTGGCATGTACGAAATTCATATTTAACCGAATATGTCAAGAGTTGTTCTCCGCTTCTTGGTCTGATTGCTTCTGGTAGTAGACGTCGATGCTTTTCTCTTTTTATTTGTTTTCCGTTTCTTGGGCTGACTGCTTCTGGCAGTAGATACCTTTCTCTTTTTAGCTGTTTGCTTTGTACGTTTTCTTGCACGTTTTCCGCTTCCTGTTTGAGCATAAGTTTGAAGTCGATTAACGGCTTTATTTTTTGCGATGTTTACAGCTTCTTTTCCTCGGCTTTTTATCGCTTCTTTCAGATTTCTTCCAGAAGCAACGTCTCCTAACAGATTACCTCCAGCATTCAAGGCAATTTTTCCAAGAGCTTTTGCTCCACGTTTAACCATCGGCATGACTGTTCTAGCGATACTACGAAATAGGCCACCGAGTCCATATCCCATCTGTCCATGACCCATTTGCCATGGACTGCCTCTGAAAACAGGCATTCCGTTGTCCTTGTTGTTGATCGAGATAGTAACGTACGTATGGATTATTCATCTGCACGTAAAATAACTGTGCTGTCTGAAGTGAAGTGTTGTCACCACCTTCCCGCGTTCAAATGGCACGGGGTCGCCTGTATCGCTCCTTAAAAGAATTTCCATGTCTTCGAATGATTTAGTTTGGACAGGCACGTATTGGATGTTTGTGAACGTTTTAGTAATGACGTCACCAGACTTTCCCTCAACGGGAATGCTTCTGAGTAATTGGGCGCTCGTATCTCCGACGATCTGCGGTTGAACAATATCGCAATAGATGTAAATTGTCGTCATCCCAAACAAGTCTGCCACGTAAGGGCTTTCGGTCGTTTTTGCGAATTTTACATCTTTTCCTCCAAACCCAAAGATAATCGACATTCTTCCTGTTAGAGCCAATTGATATCCAGTTTTCAATTGAACTGTCACTTTTCCAATTAGAGCATTAAACGACAACTTAATGTTGTCGTAACATATTTTGCCAAAGCTTTATTGGTACTTTTGATAAGATCTTGTACGGTTTCGTAATAGCCGTAATCCACAATCGTCGCCAGAAAAAGTCCACTTCTGTCCGCGTAATAGATATGGTTCTTATGTTCTTGTAGAGTGTACCACGTATTCGGGTAAGAGATGGAGTACAAACCAACTTCCCATTCGCCATTCAAATCAATGGTTTGTGGCAATTTTACACGATAACTCGTCGTTTTGTTATCGGGAAAGATATCCAGGGATGCATTGCTAGGAAGCGTGAGATAAAAATGTGTTCCACTCATTATGAATTACAAATCAAAATAGCAAAGAAACTACACACACATTGGTTTAAATCTTATTTATTTCAGAAGCAGGTACCCACGAATTAAACTTGTTTGGGTACCCTATCCATTTTACAAGATAGTGTACATTGTTGCCTCTTCCACGTTTCTTCAGAATTTTTTCAACTTCGTAGACATCGTCACGTTTAATGACTTTTTGTAGCTCTTTATCGTAAAATGTTCCTTTCAGTTCTTCGCCGTCATAATCTTTGAGTTTATACACGGGAGGGTCACGAGGTACTTGTTTGCTTACAGTGAAGATTTCTTTTGAGAAATTTGGCAAGTAACCCTTTTCAAATTTACGTTTTATTTTACTAATTCTCACGTGATCGCCAATCTTAAACTTATACTTTACATTTTTCACAATACTATGTTCATCGTACAAAGTGTTACTTTCTTTTCGTTTTCGACAGTAACATTTGCTGGCTTTGTTTTAATACTACGATGAACACTATGATTGTAAGAATACATTAACTCAGGCAGCATGTCAATGTATCGCATTGTTTTCTTGGATGTAAAGTATCGCCACATCTTTGTCTTCAACGTACGAATCAAACGTTCTACGATGGAGGCTTTCGTTTCGTTATACGTATTGTACAATTCTATGGCTTCCTCCTTCATCAGTGCTTGAAAATGTCTATTGAAAAACTCCGTTCCTTGATCAGTCATAATTTTTTCAGGTTTGCGTCCAGAAGATAAAATGACTTTGAAAGCTTCAACCAGTGAAAGTCCCGTTTTATTTTTCAGAGGAACGACCCATGCATACTTTGAAAAGACGTCAATGCATACTAAAAGATATCGATAATCATCGTTAAACTTCTGCATGGATTGCATGTCCGCCAGATCCATTTGCCATTGTTGGTCGATACTGCCCACGATCACACGGTTTCTTCTAAAATTGCGACTGGCAGGTTTATGTAAAGTGTACGTATCTTGTGACATCAACCATTCTTTAATTTTCGCGCGACTCACTTTAAATTTTCCTTCCTTTTTGACGTTATCATACAAACGATTCACTCCACCAAATCCTCCTGTGCGTTTTGGATCGTAATAAACGCTAGACAGGTAATCATTCATGTTCACATATGGAATGAAAGAAATCTTAAATCACGCCCTCTTTTATTCTTCTTCGACATTCTGATTAGGTTCATCTGGTGCATCGTTCTCGATAGGTTTATTGTTTTCAACAGGTTTATTGTTTTCAACAGGTTTGTAGTTTTTGATGGTTTTACTAGTGTATCCCATTTGTAAATGTCCTTAGAGATTGAGATCATTGCGACCTACACTAATGCCCATTCTAAACATTTTCTGTTTGTTATGATTTTTGTTGTTCTTCGGATTTTTGCTGGCAGAGTGACCCATGGCTATGAACAATGTTCACACTATGCCCTGTATTTCATTATGACAGTACTAGCCGCTGTTGATAAATTTTATAACGAATATTATAAAATTTCGAACATGGATAATACGAGAATATAGTATTATGGGTCATCGGGCCCTGGTGCCAAATCGGGCCAAAAAAAAAAAAAAGGTGCCATTTCGGGCCTTTCCGGACCTAATCAAGTTGTATAAAACATCTCAAACTTAAGAGAACTGTTAAACATTCTTTGATACGCGTCAAGTAAAGAGCTAGTCATGTCTAAACCTTTGGATATTGATAATAAATAATTAATTCTTCATCATCGACAGAAACGCATCGAAAGGAAACTTTTAAAAAGTTACGCTGCAGAAATCGCATCAATTATATCACGTCTTGTTGTTGAAAACTGCAATGGTTGCATCATTGACCACCCATCCCAAACAGAGCATCAATGCCTCATGATGGAAAGGGATGAACAGTTATGTATATACTTTGACCATGCTTTGGAAAAGGTTTCAGAAGCAAATGTCACAGAGGCTTTTGCCGAAAGTTTGAAGGATATTAAACCTAAAGTGAGCGGCCTTGAATTGCTCAAGTATACATATGATGATTGGAGATCTGTCTTTTGTGCAGATCAGAGACGGGTGCTCAAACAAGAGACCTTCACGCTGCTGTAAAATGGGAATGTTATAAAAACACTGCACCAGCGGTGATTTTGGTCACAATCGTTTGACAGCGTCAATAGTGGGAGCTTACTTTAATCAACATGACTATCGGCATACTCTTTATGGCTGAGAATCGACTTATGCTTCGTGTCAATATGTGTGCTTCTAATTTTGACAATAAAATCCTAGATGAGTTGACAGAGGAAGAAATAGAGAAATGGGTTCCCGTCTTTGACGATAATAAAACATTTACTAACAGAGAGTTTATTGAAAAGATCTGGTACGCTTGCGTTAGTCACGGATACATTTCTGAACATTATGATATTATGGGAAAGTTTCTTGACAAGATGAAAGTTATTCTATAAGCAATATGTATAAACGTGAAAGCGCATGCGTGCAAATGTAACAAAATCCTATAAAACACTGTACCTTTTCTGATTTTTGATCAGATCAGACAAACATTTGATAGAAGCAACATGTCTTGGAGAAACATCGTAACCCAATGGCTTTCGACCAAAACCATAACGCAAGAGGGAAATCTGGCAACCTTGGATTTGATGAGACTTTTGATACAGAAGAATATGATACCGGCATTACTTATCGACAACCAGACGCTACATTCAATTATATTGACGCAAGTTATATTAGAAGCATTGAATGGTTTAACGGTACCCCCAGCCCCCCAGGGGGAAACCTTTGTCTATCATATGAACGCCAAAGAAATGATGATGGGGGACCTTAACATGAAGAATGCTAAACAAATCAAGCTGTTGGAAGAACAGACAGGGGTAAATTTGGATCATTACCACAAACTAAAGATCGGAAATTAACTTTGAGATCAAACGATTTATTTTAAAACATTTACGACTGTTCTATGTATTTCAAGCGGAGTCTCGAACAATCCAACAGACCTATCCATCGTTGCTCTTTGCAACGTGAGGCAAACGATAACCCGATCAACAAGAAAACAAATAAAACAAATGTTTTACCGGCCATGTTGTATTAAACGTCCGTTTTTATCAAAAAAAAAACAAAAAAAAAAAAAAACCCACATTCTGTACAGCGGTCCTCGGAGACGTAGTGTAAAGTAAACTGAAAAATCGCGTGCGGCATCAAAGCTCGCCAAGTACAGAGCTTTCTACGACTTTGTACTTCGCGAGAACCAGGAACTGGTGGTTCGGTTCGAGTCGGAGTATGGGAAAAAAAAGATACGGCAGAAGGCGTCTCCAAAAACAGTTTGGACATGGACTGGTTGAACGAGCTTCCGAACCTAGATCTGGAGCCGGAACTGGTGGTTCGGTTCGAGTCGGAGTATGGGGAAAAAAAAGATACGGCAGAAGGCGGCTCCGAAAACAAAAAAGATACGGCAGAAGGCGGCTCCGAAAACAAAAAAGATACGGCAGAAGGCGGCTCCGAAAACAGTTTGGACATGGACTGGTTGGACGAGCTTCCGAACCTAGATCTGTTACAAAACATGGGCTTTGACTTTTAGACGTCAAGATAAAAAACCCTCCGAAAACAGTTTGGACATGGACTGGTTGGACGAGCTTCCGAACCTAGATCTGTTACAAAACATGGGCTTTGACTTTTAGACGTCAAGATAAAAAAACCCTGCTCTTTTAAGAGCCACCACATTTTATAAAAGAATAAAAACGTAATACCCAGCGTTTTTTTCCCCCTCTTTTGTAACGATATAAAGATTTGAATGAAATAAAACATATGAGTTAACAGGATTTAACTTTATTTAAAAACACACTATAGTCTTTTCAACTTACAAAGCTGGTTTCCAAAAGAGGTGTGTTATATAGAAATTACATAAAATAAAAAGCAAGCATGCAGAAAACTAAACTAATTTAGTAACTAAAATTTCAATCATGTACCACGGTTCTTAAAATCTCTAAGACTATGTGCACACAGTAATTTTCCGAGGGTTTTCGCGATTGTTTTGTATTGATCTTTAAAGATTCTTTTGCATCCACAGCCCGTACGCTTCCACTTCCACTTTGGGGCAATGCTGATAGGCGTTGAAGGAGATGTGGTTACCACAGGTTTCCAGCCAGATAAGTTGGCCAAATAGTTTTTCAGCTTTGGGACAGCCGAAGCATTCCAGATTTACGGACGGAATGTCAAGGTCTGCCAACAGGTCTTTCTCGTAGTGTCCGCCCTTGTAAGCAATGGTAGAGCTTAGGTTTTTCCGTGTTTTACTGTAAAAACTCGCTACAATTGCCTCCAAATCTGAAATTGGGAATGCTTCAGTGCCCCGAGGCACTCCAAACGGTAATTTATGGATGCGTTTTTGAACATATTTACAGGTCTTCTTATCCTTTTGGGCGAGGTCGTCCCAGCTCACACCGATGTCAAAAAAGAAGGACTGGGATGTAGTGTCTCCGACATTCAGTAGACCCAACTCCTTACAGAGAAATATGTTCTCTACATAATACCCGTCCATATCTATGACTGCTATGATATCCTCTGGCTGGCAATGCATGTTGTTTTAATCGTCAGTTTATTTACTGATCGATTTTATTTATTTTTTACTTCTTGTGCTTCTTCGAGGTTGTTTGTTCATTCGCAGCCCCTGTCACAATGATGAGTATGTTATGTTTAATTATTAGTAGTTTGTTCTTTAATATGTTGTACCTATTACTCACTGGTGACAAAGTAATTAAAATAAATAAGTCATATTCCAAGCATGCATAACAATAGCATGAAAGTTTTCTAGAACTTAAGAGTACAACCAGCATCCGTCAACAGTATGGAGTGAATTAAAATATCGATCGCTGGATGTCTTCTTCATAGAAGAATATACGCCGATTTAATTTAACACTGTTGGACTGGTATCTTAAGGGTACGGACCTTCATCACACTTTCTGCAAGACAGTTCAAAACAAATTATCAGTAATGACGAAAAATGTGAAAATTCGTTTTTATACAGAGGTGGCCTGGAAACTAATATGTTACCATAGCGACCACACAAAAGCAACATATTTGTTGGTTAAGTCTGCAAAGTTAGAGCTAGTTTAGTCAAGCCAGTGCAAATATATGCCTTATTTTCATTTATATTTTGCGTAATTAAAAAGTTCGTAAAAGCCATTGTTCATTATTTTTAGTGCTCTTCAAAAGACAATCATAACAAAATTCGTTTTGTAGGCACCTACCTTAAGCCATATGAAATCATCTAAAGTAATATTAGGCGTGATATTCGTTGATGATTGTAGATAAAATCTAATAAAATGGGAAATCCTACTCTGCAAAGCGAACTGTTATTCCCATGCAAACAGTTGGTATTTCCGCCAGTTTTAACGAGCCGACAATATATTATGTGATCATTCAGGTTTCTCAAATGATCAATTATACCAACTGCGGATTTAGGTTTATCATATCATTCAGCAAAATTCTAAATGGATGTATGTAACAAGTATTCAATATATAAATCGGAGTGGCTATTCGTACTGCAGGATATAACAATATATAAGCGTTCGTTACCAATCATCCGATTTCCGGTCGACTTTGCCAAAAATAAATTTGCTTTTTCTGCTTATTTTTTCCCTTTGTGTTAGGGCTTGGGTTAGCATTTTGTTGAATTTGAGACTCCTGTACGAATAGCACTTTACAGTATCGCGTGTATAACTCGAATACAATCGCATAAGGCGTATTTTTCATGAGCCGTGTCTAATACTAATATAAAGCCCGTTTTCCACTTCAACCGAATCGTACCGAAACGTAGCGTATTTCTTTGTTTTGTGAGCACTAGAGCAAACCTAATGACTTTGACACAAAAGAAAACGCTAGTTACGTTACGGTTGAAGTGGAAAACGGCCTTTTGGTTCATGCAAAATATGGTGTCTGAATCAATTAAATACGACCATTTGTATTAAGGTCGACCGTCGAGGTCGTATTATTCGACTGTGGTACGACTTTGATTCAAACGCCGTATTTTTCATCTCCCATATCTAAAGCATAACTTACACTAATATATTTTATGGTCAATTTTCATCATGACCGCCTAGTAACTAGGCCTTTCGCTTCTGCTATAGAATTTAATTATATTCAACTGTAATACACACAACGTCTGAATCAACCCTCGTTCTTTTGTCGAACCGTGGTCCAACCAATTAGTATTAGATACGGCTCATAAAAAACGCATATTTAGCTGTTAAATGGTTCATTAGATTACTGATTAGAGAATCTTTGCTCCACATTTATTTTTGAAATTTGTGAATTTGCAAGATTTGCACTTTATGTATGACTGCAGCGTGACAAAGCCAAATAGTAAATAAAGATGTAAATCGACTAGACAGGAAGGGGTCATCTTTCATGAAGAATGCAAGTGGAATATGCTGATATAACCAAATACCGAGGATATAGCCTTGTGAAAATTAATACAAATGTAGAGAAAACGCTATTGTAATAGCCGCGAAATAATAAGTAATTTAAAATAATAAATTGGCAAGGTATCCTGGACTTAATTACCTGCCGTTTGATGACTGCCATGTCTGCTTTATGTTTGAGGTTGGTCCCAGCACTATCTTGCAGTCCCTTTGCATGGGATGTTTGAAAGTAGTTAGGAATTGTAACGTACCCAAAATGCGCAGAAGATTGTGCAACATCACCCCTGCAATGGCGACTTTTGTACTGCACAGAGCATCTGTCTGTTTGTGCATAAGCTTCACATCATATCCTACATCAATTAAAAGTCAAATTTTTAATATTACTCAGTAAACTATATATTACTAATCAAACAAGATTTTATTTATTCTTACCGATCTACTTGAGATATCCATCCATGAGTTTGGTGGTCATGCTTGCAGTCGGGCGAAATTACAAAAAAGGTGTTCCGTGATAATTAATTTCTTCTGAGCTCTGTATGCCATCTACATTCATTATAGCATGTCGGTGAAGAACAGTTACATGAATTTAAGCTTGGATCTGGGAAAAATAAAGTGACTGGATCTGATCTTGCATAGTGCATGTGTAGTTCTCTGATTAGTCATGAACTGATATGGCTAGTAGGTAGATTTTCAACTAAGTGGCTGGTTTTGCCAATTAGCTCTGAACTGATGAGGATACGTTTGAAGGATATTTTTCAGGCAAGAAAGCATTGCACCAGGGGAGGTCAATTTATCAACTAACTTAAGCTTTTTTTCGCTTTCATTGACACCTATGACGACATACTCAAACTTTCGCCTTTTTATTTGAGGTGCAGCGTCTGTGGTATCTCCCTCTTCATCAAAACTTTCAAATCCGCAACTCCACAATTTGTGTATTTCCAAAGAATACAATCTGCCGCATGGTATTCCTCACTTTCCGTTTTGGGAACAGTGTTTCATTTACCAAATCGGTTAGATGTTTGTGGACGACGTAATCTTCTGGTCGCTGAGGGAGCTATCGTCAGAATTCCATGCATGATTGAAAAGCCATCCTGGTTTCAACATGTATGCAACACCAGCAAGAAATTCGATGTAAAAAGTCTTGAATTTCTCAAAAGTACACTGCCCCCATTTTTAATTCCAGATAAGCTTCAGTTTGCGTTTTTCCAGGATTGTTTTGGATGGAACGTTTTAGGTGTTAGTCACTTTCTGACAAGTGACTACAGTAGTCCGGGATATATCTGGGATATATCTAGCCCAAAAATCGTGGGCAAGCTTGCAATGCTCTGTACAAATGGCATCAGATCTGGTTCTCCGTTCAGTAAAGTTCGAACAGGATTTTTTACTTTTAAGAACTTTGGTGTGAAATTTATAGGAGAAAAGAGACGATATTTTTACATATTTTGCGACTAGTCAAGAAATCGTCAGAATGGCCTAACTTCGACTTCAATAAACTTTTTCTACCACCGAGTTACGAAGATATAAATTTGGCGGTTTTGTTATTGAACATCAAGGTAAGAATCGTATGTTTTTTGTTTTTCGTATTTTTCTTTTATTAGGCGAATAAGGCTTTTCTCTGCTACTACTGGGAACTGACCTCCATGTTTACTGTATAATATTACAGATGTCGTTGTAGTCACACTGGTAGGTGAATTCGTCGGTTGAGAAGTAAAGTTGGACTGGATCACTGGAAATGTTAGACGCACACAGTCAACACAAGAAAAATGCCAACGAAGAAGCCAAATCTCTTTGCTGTTGGTGCGTTTATGAAGACAAAACGTCTTCAACAAGTACATGATGCGGTGCAGAAGGCAGTGCTTCGCGATGAGCTGAGAGAGTACTCACCGACAACAAACTAAAAGGTTAAGATTATAAAAATTATAAATCCTAGCTGATTCAAATTTCTCTGTGGGTTTTTCTATATTTATTATTTAATATAGAAAGCGTTTCTTTCCTATAACATATTTAATTGCAATTAACATTACTCATTCATTATTCTTGGACATTCGACCTGCTCTGAGTCAATATATCAAATGATCTAATTGTTGCAGTTCTGCATGTTAATTTACATCAAGTATATATATGGGCTTTAAAATCTGGGGACATTTTGTATATCTTTGCAGGAATCACTTCCGGCTCCCTGTTTTAACCAAGTTTAATTCCAAGAAACTGAATGGTTTCCTGGAATTGATTAGTCTGAAATTTGAAATTATATCATGGCTTATATTATGAATTGTATCATGGCATGAATTATATCATGGCTTTGTTCTCTTCAAATAGTTGCCATATCCAAAACCATCACCGACAAGTTTTTGTTGTCAATCTCATACCAATAAAAGTACCCTAGAGAGACGAATACAAGTACCCTAGAGAGACGAATACAAGTAACATTTGATGTAGCATTGTCTATACATCACATAGTGGAAGTAGAACCTTCCTGAACAAGCAACCAGCACTTGATGGCCTGGTTGATACACTAACTAAGAAGTGCAAGTCAGACCAGTTAGGTAACTATGTATTGTCTAATGATAAACTCACTTCTTATATTATTGCGCAAAAGCAAAAGAAAGACAGCTTTTGAAAATTCTGATGATAATGTTTTGAGAAGCATACAGGTGTGACGTTCGTCAATGATAGAACTATCTGGTTATCTTTTCCTGCATGTTATTATGTTATTATCTTGTTATGTTATCTTAATTTAGATGTTATTAGACGTTATAATAGGTTTAGTTAAAAAGGATTAATTATATTAGTAAACTAGATTACGTAAATTAAAATGTATCCTTCCTGAGATAAGTTCGATAGGAATGACAATCATGTAACACCCGGGGAAGATCCATCAGTTTTTAAATGGGAATTGGAACAAATTCTCTTGAAAGCCGAACCGACAATCGAAGATGGCGCCAAGACAGCTCTATTAACCAGGCAATTTATGAGAGGATTGCCCAAGAACATAAAGATAAAGCTGCTGGAAAACGATCCGGTTCCAGACCTTCCAAAGATGTTGTCATTTGTGCAAAGATACCGTGCCATCCAAGATTATACAAGTGACTGCAACGCCACAACAGCGTCAGGGGGTGAAGGCAACGCCAACGGCGGAAACAACTCGTCCGAGCTAACTCACTTGGTGGCTCTCGTCTCCGACATGGCTGTGAAGCAGCAACAGATGGAGGAAAAAGTCACTCGCCTGGGCGAAAACCAAGTTGAACAACGCCAACGAGGTGGAAGACCCTTTCAACCACAGGCCGCCCATCGCCAGCGCAGAGGTCCCACTCAAGGGTCATGTTTCGCTTGTGGTCAGAGAGGACACTTTGCCAGAGATTGTAATAATCTCACTCCGTCGTCCACAAGTGCACCAAACGCGAACGGAGCCCGATGCTACCAATGCGGAGGACTTGGACACTTCGCACGAGACTGTGGCAACCATTTAAACGACCAAGGGGTGGCTCGAAAAGTCTAGGCGGCAATGCAGTTCACCCCGATGTAAGTTCTTCTAATTTGGAGTTTTTTATCTAATATTCCTGCCCAACCATTTGTCAAATGTTATGTCGATGGCGTAGAAGTTGACGCTTTAATAGATACTGGTTCAATGAGAACTTTTATTAGTGATAGAATTCAAACAATTATTGATCTAGAGAACGCTAAATTGGACACGTCTGTGTCAGAACGTTGTATTTCTATTACGGGTGGTAGTTTAAATATCTTAGGTCGCATGTCAGCGACAGTAAAGTTTTCGAAAAGTAAGAAGGTCTACGAAGGAAAATTTTTAGTTAGCACTAACATTAGCTATGACTGCGTGCTGGGCTGGGATTTTCTCGTTCACCATCGTTTAGATTTACGTGGGGAAATAATTAAGGGGAATAGGTCGTACCTGTTAGTTGGGCCTCACGGGAAAACGCTGGTTGGTGCAGTTTGCACATCATCCGGCAAAGGGAGCGTATCTGGGGTTCTTGAGGTAATTCCTGAGACCACTGAAACTCGCACTTTCTCTGCTGGCGACACGGTGCTCCTCGCCCAGTCTCATTTAAAGGCACCAATTTTTGTGAGTTTTGAAGATGACGTGATTGTACAAGGTAGATCAGAAATTATAGTTGAGGGTAGGTTACTTAAATCTACCACGTTCGATACGGGCATGGTTTCACCTCTACGACGTACCAACGACAAAACGAACGAACAAACCAGTTATCATGTCGCGCATGTTGTTGTTAACCCAGAAGGGCGCCGTGTCCCTGTTCGAATCCTAAATACCCTTGATGAAGCAATAGAGTTAAATCGTGGCAGTAAAATTGCAGAATTTATACCGCTAGTTGCTTCAATTAGTAAACAAAAGAGCGCATGTTGCGGAATAGTTTCTACCGAAACCGGAGCTGATTTTAAGGCAAAGGCTGCCAGTAAAATCAATTCATCTTTAGGTACGAAAGATCGGGATCAGGTCTTAGACCTCTTGTCGGAGTATTCGGACGTTTTTATGGAAACCTTAGGACACACCAATGTCGTTACGCATAAAATAAACACAGGTGATAGCCCCCCAATTCGACATCGCCCTCGCCGTTTACCGTATGCACACCGAGATGAGGCGGAGCGACAGATTGACGAAATGTTGGCTCAGGGTGTAATTCGGCATAGCACGAGTCCGTGGTAGAGTCCAATTGTGCTAGTTAAAAAGCGCAACGGCGAGTTTAGATTTTGTGTCGATTACCGCAAGCTAAATCAAGTTACTCAAAATGATTCGCACCCACTCCCGAATATCGCTGATATTCTCGATTCCTTGGGCAACGCACGGTATTTCTCAACTCTTGATTTAAGAAACGGCTACTGGCAAATATTCATAGACCCTAAAGATCGACCCAAAAGCGCTTTTGTTACCAGTTCCGGCCTATTTGAATTTAACAGAATGAGTTTTGGTCTTAAAACAGCCCCGGCCACCTTTCAACGAGCAATGGAAATTGTGTTAGCTGGATTAAAGTTCGATACTTGTTTGTGTTACTTAGACGATGTAATTTGTTTTGGACGAGATATACACGAACACAACAACCGGCTGGGGGCAATCCTTCATCGCTTTAGATCGCATAACCTGCGGGTTAAATTGTGTAAGTGCCAATTTGCCGCCACCGAAGTTTCATTTTTAGGTCACCGAGTTTCGCAACAAGGGGTAAGCCCAGACCCAGGAAAGGTCACCGCGATAAGAAACATCCCCAGGCTAACATGCGTTAAAGTGGTTCGTAGTTTCCTAGGGCTCGCAGGATACTATAGGCGGTTTATTAAGAATTTCGCGACGCTAGCTGCGCCGCTAACCAAATTAACCACAAAAGAGGCAAGTGAACGCCCGTTTACTTGGACAGACGAATGCGAGGCATCATTTGTTCGACTCAAAAACCAACTCTGTACCGCGCCTGTTCTTGCGTACCCTAAATTCGATCGTATGTTTACGCTATATACGGACGCCTCCGATTTCGGTTTGGGAGTCGTATTATCTCAGGAAGACGATCACGGTGCCGAACGCGTAGTCGCTTATGCATCCAGAGCACTGTCGGATCGCGAACGCAAATATACCACAACAGAGAAAGAAGCCTTAGCAATTCACTACGGAACAGAGCATTTTCGTTTATATCTCCTAGGACATCATTTTAAGATTGTTACAGACCACAGTGCGCTTAAGTGGCTGTCTAGTATTGAGCCTAAGGGGCGGATAGCGCGTTGGATAATGGACCTGCAAGAATTTCAATTTTCCGTGGAACATCGGGCCGGAAAAATCCATCAGAACGCAGATGCATTATCTCGACTAATAACGCCTAAAAGCGAGTACCCGACTTCTGATATCTCTTGTGCAGTAAAATCGTTCAACAAGTTTTATGTCACTCCTCACAAAGTCTGTCAGGCTGCGTTACGCGGTCTCTTAATTCTTCTCCAATTATTTCAACTACTTCCGTCACGCCAATCTTTTCGCAGTATTTTCTGCCCAAACAATGTCACGAATGTACGACCAGATGTCGTCTACAATACCATTCCGCAGAAAATAGCAGTGCGAAATCTCTCGTGATGAGACTCCGGACAAATCCTGTTTAATTGCGATCAATCCGACACTTAACTTAGACGCTCAACGACAGGATAAGGATATCGCGTTACTTATCGCCCACAAAGAACATGGTAAGGACAGGCCAACCTTTCACGAATGGAAGTCGAATTCAACTTTACGCAATCTTTGGCACAACTACGATCGTTTGTTTTTGCGAAATGATTTACTCGTTCGGTCAAAACAAGTGCGCTCTCCCCATCCGGACTACGCACTGGTCATACCACATTCTCTGGTACCCGAAATACTGAAAGGCGTGCACGATAGCCCCTTCTGCGGTCACTTAGGTGTCACACGGACAGAAGAGAGAATTCGACAACGATTCTACTGGCCAGGTATCCGGAATTCCGTTGTCACCTACATTAAGCATTGCACCACTTGCCACGAGCGAAAATCTCCTACCAACCTTGTTAAGGCCCCAATGCAAACGATCGAAGTAGGTGAACCATTTTCGTTTTGGGCTCTCGATTACATGGGACCAATTTCTGAAACTTCCAGGGGAAATAAACACATTCTTGTCGTGACGGACCATTTTACCAAGTGGTGTGAAGCCTTCCCCACCAAAGATCAGAAAGCGTCTACCGTTGCACACACACTCGTAAGTAAAATTTTCTCGCGTTTTGGACCCCCTGTAGTCTTACACTCCGATCAACGCGCCAACTTCGAGAGTAACTTACTACACGAAATTTGTGATATTATGAACGCCAAAGAAATGATGATGGGGGACCTTAACATGAAGAATGCTAAACAAATCAAGCTGTTGGAAGAACAGACAGGGGTAAATTTGGATCATTACCACAAACTAAAGATCGGAAATTAACTTTGAGATCAAACGATTTATTTTAAAACATTTACGACTGTTCTATGTATTTCAAGCGGAGTCTCGAACAATACAACAGACCTATCCATCGTTGCTCTTTGCAACGTGAGGCAAACGATAACCCGATCAACAAGAAAACAAATAAAACAAATGTTTTACCGGCCATGTTGTATTAAACGTCCGTTTTTATAAAAAATAAAAAAAAACCCACATTCTGTACAGCGGTCCTCGGAGACGTAGTGTAAAGTAAACTGAAAAATCGCGTGCGGTATCACGTGTAATCTTCACCTTGGACATGGACTTTGCCCTTGACCCTAGGTCGTAAAAGTGCGAAACTCATATAATCCGACAGTTCGTGCCAGGATGGAAGCGAAAAAACAACGGCGGGACGTAGAGAAATCCAGAAGGTATAGAAAGAAGAGGACAGAAAAGCTCGCCAAGTACAGAGCTTTCTACTACTTTGTACTTCGCGAGAACCAGGAACTGGTGGTTCGGTTCGAGTCGGAGTATGGGAAAAAAAAGATACGGCAGAAGGCGTCTCCAAAAACAGTTTGGACATGGACTGGTTGAACGAGCTTCCGAACCTAGATCTGGAGCCGGAACTGGTGGTTCGGTTCGAGTCGGAGTATGGGGAAAAAAAAGATACGGCAGAAGGCGGCTCCGAAAACAAAAAAGATACGGCAGAAGGCGGCTCCGAAAACAAAAAAGATACGGCAGAAGGCGGCTCCGAAAACAGTTTGGACATGGACTGGTTGGACGAGCTTCCGAACCTAGATCTGTTACAAAACATGGGCTTTGACTTTTAGACGTCAAGATAAAAAACCCTCCGAAAACAGTTTGGACATGGACTGGTTGGACGAGCTTCCGAACCTAGATCTGTTACAAAACATGGGCTTTGACTTTTAGACGTCAAGATAAAAAAACCCTGCTCTTTTAAGAGCCACCACATTTTATAAAAGAATAAAAACGTAATACCCAGCGTTTTTTTCCCCCTCTTTTGTAACGATATAAAGATTTGAATGAAATAAAACATATGAGTTAACAGGATTTAACTTTATTTAAAAACACACTATAGTCTTTTCAACTTACAAAGCTGGTTTCCAAAAGAGGTGTGTTATATAGAAATTACATAAAATAAAAAGCAAGCATGCAGAAAACTAAACTAATTTAGTAACTAAAATTTCAATCATGTACCACGGTTCTTAAAATCTCTAAGACTATGTGCACACAGTAATTTTCCGAGGGTTTTCGCGATTGTTTTGTATTGATCTTTAAAGATTCTTTTGCATCCACAGCCCGTACGCTTCCACTTCCACTTTGGGGCAATGCTGATAGGCGTTGAAGGAGATGTGGTTACCACAGGTTTCCAGCCAGATAAGTTGGCCAAATAGTTTTTCAGCTTTGGGACAGCCGAAGCATTCCAGATTTACGGACGGAATGTCAAGGTCTGCCAACAGGTCTTTCTCGTAGTGTCCGCCCTTGTAAGCAATGGTAGAGCTTAGGTTTTTCCGTGTTTTACTGTAAAAACTCGCTACAATTGCCTCCAAATCTGAAATTGGGAATGCTTCAGTGCCCCGAGGCACTCCAAACGGTAATTTATGGATGCGTTTTTGAACATATTTACAGGTCTTCTTATCCTTTTGGGCGAGGTCGTCCCAGCTCACACCGATGTCAAAAAAGAAGGACTGGGATGTAGTGTCTCCGACATTCAGTAGACCCAACTCCTTACAGAGAAATATGTTCTCTACATAATACCCGTCCATATCTATGACTGCTATGATATCCTCTGGCTGGCAATGCATGTTGTTTTAATCGTCAGTTTATTTACTGATCGATTTTATTTATTTTTTACTTCTTGTGCTTCTTCGAGGTTGTTTGTTCATTCGCAGCCCCTGTCACAATGATGAGTATGTTATGTTTAATTATTAGTAGTTTGTTCTTTAATATGTTGTACCTATTACTCACTGGTGACAAAGTAATTAAAATAAATAAGTCATATTCCAAGCATGCATAACAATAGCATGAAAGTTTTCTAGAACTTAAGAGTACAACCAGCATCCGTCAACAGTATGGAGTGAATTAAAATATCGATCGCTGGATGTCTTCTTCATAGAAGAATATACGCCGATTTAATTTAACACTGTTGGACTGGTATCTTAAGGGTACGGACCTTCATCACACTTTCTGCAAGACAGTTCAAAACAAATTATCAGTAATGACGAAAAATGTGAAAATTCGTTTTTATACAGAGGTGGCCTGGAAACTAATATGTTACCATAGCGACCACACAAAAGCAACATATTTGTTGGTTAAGTCTGCAAAGTTAGAGCTAGTTTAGTCAAGCCAGTGCAAATATATGCCTTATTTTCATTTATATTTTGCGTAATTAAAAAGTTCGTAAAAGCCATTGTTCATTATTTTTAGTGCTCTTCAAAAGACAATCATAACAAAATTCGTTTTGTAGGCACCTACCTTAAGCCATATGAAATCATCTAAAGTAATATTAGGCGTGATATTCGTTGATGATTGTAGATAAAATCTAATAAAATGGGAAATCCTACTCTGCAAAGCGAACTGTTATTCCCATGCAAACAGTTGGTATTTCCGCCAGTTTTAACGAGCCGACAATATATTATGTGATCATTCAGGTTTCTCAAATGATCAATTATACCAACTGCGGATTTAGGTTTATCATATCATTCAGCAAAATTCTAAATGGATGTATGTAACAAGTATTCAATATATAAATCGGAGTGGCTATTCGTACTGCAGGATATAACAATATATAAGCGTTCGTTACCAATCATCCGATTTCCGGTCGACTTTGCCAAAAATAAATTTGCTTTTTCTGCTTATTTTTTCCCTTTGTGTTAGGGCTTGGGTTACCATTTTGTTGAATTTGAGACTCCTGTACGAATAGCACTTTACAGTATCGCGTGTATAACTCGAATACAATCGCATAAGGCGTATTTTTCATGAGCCGTGTCTAATACTAATATAAAGCCCGTTTTCCACTTCAACCGAATCGTACCGAAACGTAGCGTATTTCTTTGTTTTGTGAGCACTAGAGCAAACCTAATGACTTTGACACAAAAGAAAACGCTAGTTACGTTACGGTTGAAGTGGAAAACGGCCTTTTGGTTCATGCAAAATATGGTGTCTGAATCAATTAAATACGACCATTTGTATTAAGGTCGACCGTCGAGGTCGTATTATTCGACTGTGGTACGACTTTGATTCAAACGCCGTATTTTTCATCTCCCATATCTAAAGCATAACTTACACTAATATATTTTATGGTCAATTTTCATCATGACCGCCTAGTAACTAGGCCTTTCGCTTCTGCTATAGAATTTAATTATATTCAACTGTAATACACACAACGTCTGAATCAACCCTCGTTCTTTTGTCGAACCGTGGTCCAACCAATTAGTATTAGATACGGCTCATAAAAAACGCATATTTAGCTGTTAAATGGTTCATTAGATTACTGATTAGAGAATCTTTGCTCCACATTTATTTTTCAAATTTGTGAATTTGCAAGATTTGCACTTTATGTATGACTGCAGCGTGACAAAGCCAAATAGTAAATAAAGATGTAAATCGACTAGACAGGAAGGGGTCATCTTTCATGAAGAATGCAAGTGGAATATGCTGATATAACCAAATACCGAGGATATAGCCTTGTGAAAATTAATACAAATGTAGAGAAAACGCTATTGTAATAGCCACGAAATCGTTTAACAAAAATATTTATCATGCACAAGCGAAATAATAAGTAATTAAAAATAATAAATTGGCAAGGTATCCTGGACTTAATTACCTGCCGTTTGATGACTGCCATGTCTGCTTTATGTTTGAGGTTGGTCCCAGCACTATCTTGCAGTCCCTTTGCATGGGATGTTTGAAAGTAGTTAGGAATTGTAACGTACCCAAAATGCGCAGAAGATTGTGCAACATCACCCCTGCAATGGCGACTTTTGTACTGCACAGAGCATCTGTCTGTTTGTGCATAAGCTTCACATCATATCCTACATCAATTAAAAGTCAAATTTTTAATATTACTCAGTAAACTATATATTACTAATCAAACAAGATTTTATTTATTCTTACCGATCTACTTGAGATATCCATCCATGAGTTTGGTGGTCATGCTTGCAGTCGGGCGAAATTACAAAAAAGGTGTTCCGTGATAATTAATTTCTTCTGAGCTCTGTATGCCATCTACATTCATTATAGCATGTCGGTGAAGAACAGTTACATGAATTTAAGCTTGGATCTGGGAAAAATAAAGTGACTGGATCTGATCTTGCATAGTGCATGTGTAGTTCTCTGATTAGTCATGAACTGATATGGCTAGTAGGTAGATTTTCAACTAAGTGGCTGGTTTTGCCAATTAGCTCTGAACTGATGAGGATACGTTTGAAGGATATTTTTCAGGCAAGAAAGCATTGCACCAGGGGAGGTCAATTTATCAACTAACTTAAGCTTTTTTTCGCTTTCATTGACACCTATGACGACATACTCAAACTTTCGCCTTTTTATTTGAGGTGCAGCGTCTGTGGTATCTCCCTCTTCATCAAAACTTTCAAATCCGCAACTCCACAATTTGTGTATTTCCAAAGAATACAATCTGCCGCATGGTATTCCTCACTTTCCGTTTTGGGAACAGTGTTTCATTTACCAAATCGGTTAGATGTTTGTGGACGACGTAATCTTCTGGTCGCTGAGGGAGCTATCGTCAGAATTCCATGCATGATTGAAAAGCCATCCTGGTTTCAACATGTATGCAACACCAGCAAGAAATTCGATGTAAAAAGTCTTGAATTTCTCAAAAGTACACTGCCCCCATTTTTAATTCCAGATAAGCTTCAGTTTGCGTTTTTCCAGGATTGTTTTGGATGGAACGTTTTAGGTGTTAGTCACTTTCTGACAAGTGACTACAGTAGTCCGGGATATATCTGGGATATATCTAGCCCAAAAATCGTGGGCAAGCTTGCAATGCTCTGTACAAATGGCATCAGATCTGGTTCTCCGTTCAGTAAAGTTCGAACAGGATTTTTTACTTTTAAGAACTTTGGTGTGAAATTTATAGGAGAAAAGAGACGATATTTTTACATATTTTGCGACTAGTCAAGAAATCGTCAGAATGGCCTAACTTCGACTTCAATAAACTTTTTCTACCACCGAGTTACGAAGATATAAATTTGGCGGTTTTGTTATTGAACATCAAGGTAAGAATCGTATGTTTTTTGTTTTTCGTATTTTTCTTTTATTAGGCGAATAAGGCTTTTCTCTGCTACTACTGGGAACTGACCTCCATGTTTACTGTATAATATTACAGATGTCGTTGTAGTCACACTGGTCGGTGAATTCGTCGGTTGAGAAGTAAAGTTGGACTGGATCACTGGAAATGTTAGACGCACACAGTCAACACAAGAAAAATGCCAACGAAGAAGCCAAATCTCTTTGCTGTTGGTGCGTTTATGAAGACAAAACGTCTTCAACAAGTACATGATGCGGTGCAGAAGGCAGTGCTTCGCGATGAGCTGAGAGAGTACTCACCGACAACAAACTAAAAGGTTAAGATTATAAAAATTATAAATCCTAGCTGATTCAAATTTCTCTGTGGGTTTTTCTATATTTATTATTTAATATAGAAAGCGTTTCTTTCCTATAACATATTTAATTGCAATTAACATTACTCATTCATTATTCTTGGACATTCGACCTGCTCTGAGTCCATATATCAAATGATATAATTGTTGCAGTTCTGCATGTTAATTTACATCAAGTATATATATGGGCTTTAAAATCTGGGACATTTTGTATATCTTTGCAGGAATCACTTCCGGCTCCCTGTTTTAACCAAGTTTAATTCCAAGAAACTGAATGGTTTCCTGGAATTGATTAGTCTGAAATTTGAAATTATATCATGGCTTATATTATGAATTGTATCATGGCATGAATTATATCATGGCTTTGTTCTCTTCAAATAGTTGCCATATCCAAAACCATCACCGACAAGTTTTTGTTGTCAATCTCATACCAATAAAAGTACCCTAGAGAGACGAATACAAGTAACATTTGATGTAGCATTGTCTATACATCACATAGTGGAAGTAGAACCTTCCTGAACAAGCAACCAGCACTTGATGGCCTGTTTGATACACTAACTAAGAAGTGCAAGTCAGACCAGTTAGGTAACTATGTATTGTCTAATGATAAACTCACTTCTTATATTATTGAGCAAACGCAAAAGAAAGACAGGCTAGCTTTTGAAAATTCTGATGATAATGTTTTGAGAAGCATACACGTGTGACGTTCGTCAATGATAGAACTATCTGGTTATCTTTTCCTGCATGTTATTATGTTATTATCTTGTTATGTTATCTTAATTTAGATGTTATTAGACGTTATAATAGGTTTAGTTAAAAGGATTAATTATATTAGTAAACTAGATTACGTAAATTAAAATGTATCCTTCCTGAGATAAGTTCGATAGGAATGACAATCATGTAACACCCAGATGTTGTAATTATTATATATAAGGAGAAACGTGTACGAAATAAAGCAGACTGGATTCAGAAGCGATGTTTGAAGTATCTTAATTCTCGGTACGCTACAAATTTGGTGCTCAGCGGTGGGATCTTGCGAGACCTGATAAAGGTAAAATGACCTCGGCAATCCTACCAGGAAAATTTGAAAGTGGAGATGTGGTGGTATGGCTCTGAGAGTTTGATGCTTGCTCGGAGGCGAATGGCTGGAAGGCCGAGGACAAAATCAAGAAATTGCCCGCATTCCTCAGAGGACAAGCAGGCAGCCACTTTTATGCCATTCCAGAAGATGACAGAAAGTCATATGCAGACGCTTCCAAAGGCCTTAAAGAAGCCATGTGTCCAAAGGCGAGTAGAGAGAACTACTTCGCTCAATTTGAATCGCGACTGTTGCATCCTGGGGAAGATCCATCAGTTTTTAAATGGGAATTGGAACAAATTCTCTTGAAAGCCGAACCGACAATCGAAGATGGCGCCAAGACAGCTCTATTAACCAGGCAATTTATGAGAGGATTGCCCAAGAACATAAAGATAAAGCTGCTGGAAAACGATCCGGTTCCAGACCTTCCAAAGATGTTGTCATTTGTGCAAAGATACCGTGCCATCCAAGATTATACAAGTGACTGCAACGCCACAACAGCGTCAGGGGGTGAAGGCAACGCCAACGGCGGAAACAACTCGTCCGAGCTAACTCACTTGGTGGCTCTCGTCTCCGACATGGCTGTGAAGCAGCAACAGATGGAGGAAAAAGTCACTCGCCTGGGCGAAAACCAAGTTGAACAACGCCAACGAGGTGGAAGACCCTTTCAACCACAGGCCGCCCATCGCCAGCGCAGAGGTCCCACTCAAGGGTCATGTTTCGCTTGTGGTCAGAGAGGACACTTTGCCAGAGATTGTAATAATCTCACTCCGTCGTCCACAAGTGCACCAAACGCGAACGGAGCCCGATGCTACCAATGCAGAGGACTTGGACACTTCGCACGAGACTGTGGCAACCATTTAAACGACCAAGGGGTGGCTCGAAAAGTCTAGGCGGCAACGCAGTTCACCCCGATGTAAGTTCTTCTAATTTGGAGTTTTTATCTAATATTCCTGCCCAACCATTTGTCAAATGTTATGTCGATGGCGTAGAAGTTGACGCTTTAATAGATACTGGTTCAATGAGAACTTTTATTAGTGATAGAATTCAAACAATTATTGATCTAGAGAACGCTAAATTGGACACGTCTGTGTCAGAACGTTGTATTTCTATTACGGGTGGTAGTTTAAATATCTTAGGTCGCATGTCAGCGACAGTAAAGTTTTCGAAAAGTAAGAAGGTCTACGAAGGAAAATGTTTAGTTAGCACTAACATTAGCTATGACTGCGTGCTGGGCTGGGATTTTCTCGTTCACCATCGTTTAGATTTACGTGGGGAAATAATTAAGGGGAATAGGTCGTACCTGTTAGTTGGGCCTCACGGGAAAACGCTGGTTGGTGCAGTTTGCACATCATCCGGCAAAGGGAGCGTATCTGGGGTTCTTGAGGTAATTCCTGAGACCACTGAAACTCGCACTTTCTCTGCTGGCGACACGGTGCTCCTCGCCCAGTCTCATTTAAAGGCACCAATTTTTGTGAGTTTTGAAGATGACGTGATTGTACAAGGTAGATCAGAAATGATAGTTGAGGGTAGGTTACTTAAATCTACCACGTTCGATACGGGCATGGTTTCACCTCTACGACGTACCAACGACAAAACGAACGAACAAACCAGTTATCATGTCGCGCATGTTGTTGTTAACCCAGAAGGGCGCCGTGTCCCTGTTCGAATCCTAAATACCCTTGATGAAGCAATAGAGTTAAATCGTGGCAGTAAAATTGCAGAATTTATACCGCTAGTTGCTTCAATTAGTAAACAAAAGAGCGCATGTTGCGGAATAGTTTCTACCGAAACCGGAGCTGATTTTAAGGCAAAGGCTGCCAGTAAAATCAATTCATCTTTAGGTACGAAAGATCGGGATCAGGTCTTAGACCTCTTGTCGGAGTATTCGGACGTTTTTATGGAAACCTTAGGACACACCAATGTCGTTACGCATAAAATAAACACAGGTGATAGCCCCCCAATTCGACATCGCCCTCGCCGTTTACCGTATGCACACCGAGATGAGGCGGAGCGACAGATTGACGAAATGTTGGCTCAGGGTGTAATTCGGCATAGCACGAGTCCGTGGTAGAGTCCAATTGTGCTAGTTAAAAAGCGCAACGGCGAGTTTAGATTTTGTGTCGATTACCGCAAGCTAAATCAAGTTACTCAAAATGATTCGCACCCACTCCCGAATATCGCTGATATTCTCGATTCCTTGGGCAACGCACGGTATTTCTCAACTCTTGATTTAAGAAACGGCTACTGGCAAATATTCATAGACCCTAAAGATCGACCCAAAAGCGCTTTTGTTACCAGTTCCGGCCTATTTGAATTTAACAGAATGAGTTTTGGTCTTAAAACAGCCCCGGCCACCTTTCAACGAGCAATGGAAATTGTGTTAGCTGGATTAAAGTTCGATACTTGTTTGTGTTACTTAGACGATGTAATTTGTTTTGGACGAGATATACACGAACACAACAACCGGCTGGGGGCAATCCTTCATCGCTTTAGATCGCATAACCTGCGGGTTAAATTGTGTAAGTGCCAATTTGCCGCCACCGAAGTTTCATTTTTAGGTCACCGAGTTTCGCAACAAGGGGTAAGCCCAGACCCAGGAAAGGTCACCGCGATAAGAAACATCCCCAGGCTAACATGCGTTAAAGTGGTTCGTAGTTTCCTAGGGCTCGCAGGATACTATAGGCGGTTTATTAAGAATTTCGCGACGCTAGCTGCGCCGCTAACCAAATTAACCACAAAAGAGGCAAGTGAACGCCCGTTTACTTGGACAGACGAATGCGAGGCATCATTTGTTCGACTCAAAAACCAACTCTGTACCGCGCCTGTTCTTGCGTACCCTAAATTCGATCGTATGTTTACGCTATATACGGACGCCTCCGATTTCGGTTTGGGAGTCGTATTATCTCAGGAAGACGATCACGGTGCCGAACGCGTAGTCGCTTATGCATCCAGAGCACTGTCGGATCGCGAACGCAAATATACCACAACAGAGAAAGAAGCCTTAGCAATTCACTACGGAACAGAGCATTTTCGTTTATATCTCCTAGGACATCATTTTAAGATTGTTACAGACCACAGTGCGCTTAAGTGGCTGTCTAGTATTGAGCCTAAGGGGCGGATAGCGCGTTGGATAATGGACCTGCAAGAATTTCAATTTTCCGTGGAACATCGGGCCGGAAAAATCCATCAGAACGCAGATGCATTATCTCGACTAATAACGCCTAAAAGCGAGTACCCGACTTCTGATATCTCTTGTGCAGTAAAATCGTTCAACAAGTTTTATGTCACTCCTCACAAAGTCTGTCAGGCTGCGTTACGCGGTCTCTTAATTCTTCTCCAATTATTTCAACTACTTCCGTCACGCCAATCTTTTCGCAGTATTTTCTGCCCAAACAATGTCACGAATGTACGACCAGATGTCGTCTACAATACCATTCCGCAGAAAATAGCAGTGCGAAATCTCTCGTGATGAGACTCCGGACAAATCCTGTTTAATTGCGATCAATCCGACACTTAACTTAGACGCTCAACGACAGGATAAGGATATCGCGTTACTTATCGCCCACAAAGAACATGGTAAGGACAGGCCAACCTTTCACGAATGGAAGTCGAATTCAACTTTACGCAATCTTTGGCACAACTACGATCGTTTGTTTTTGCGAAATGATTTACTCGTTCGGTCAAAACAAGTGCGCTCTCCCCATCCGGACTACGCACTGGTCATACCACATTCTCTGGTACCCGAAATACTGAAAGGCGTGCACGATAGCCCCTTCTGCGGTCACTTAGGTGTCACACGGACAGAAGAGAGAATTCGACAACGATTCTACTGGCCAGGTATCCGGAATTCCGTTGTCACCTACATTAAGCATTGCACCACTTGCCACGAGCGAAAATCTCCTACCAACCTTGTTAAGGCCCCAATGCAAACGATCGAAGTAGGTGAACCATTTTCGTTTTGGGCTCTCGATTACATGGGACCAATTTCTGAAACTTCCAGGGGAAATAAACACATTCTTGTCGTGACGGACCATTTTACCAAGTGGTGTGAAGCCTTCCCCACCAAAGATCAGAAAGCGTCTACCGTTGCACACACACTCGTAAGTAAAATTTTCTCGCGTTTTGGACCCCCTGTAGTCTTACACTCCGATCAACGCGCCAACTTCGAGAGTAACTTACTACACGAAATTTGTGATATTATGAACGCCAAAGAAATGATGATGGGGGACCTTAACATGAAGAATGCTAAACAAATCAAGCTGTTGGAAGAACAGACAGGGGTAAATTTGGATCATTACCACAAACTAAAGATCGGAAATTAACTTTGAGATCAAACGATTTATTTTAAAACATTTACGACTGTTCTATGTATTTCAAGCGGAGTCTCGAACAATACAACAGACCTATCCATCGTTGCTCTTTGCAACGTGAGGCAAACGATAACCCGATCAACAAGAAAACAAATAAAACAAATGTTTTACCGGCCATGTTGTATTAAACGTCCGTTTTTATCAAAAAAAAACAACAAAAACCCACATTCTGTACAGCGGTCCTCGGAGACGTAGTGTAAAGTAAACTGAAAAATCGCGTGCGGTATCACGTGTAATCTTCACCTTGGACATTGACCCTAGGTCGTAAAAGTGCGAAACTCATATAATCCGACAGTTCGTGCCAGGATGGAAGCGAAAAAACAACGGCGGGACGTAGAGAAATCCAGAAGGTATAGAAAGAAGAGGACAGAAAAGCTCGCCAAGTACAGAGCTTTCTACGACTTTGTACTTCGCGAGAACCAGGAACTGGTGGTTCGGTTCGAGTCGGAGTATGGGAAAAAAAAGATACGGCAGAAGGCGTCTCCAAAAACAGTTTGGACATGGACTGGTTGAACGAGCTTCCGAACCTAGATCTGGAGCCGGAACTGGTGGTTCGGTTCGAGTCGGAGTATGGGGAAAAAAAAGATACGGCAGAAGGCGGCTCCGAAAACAAAAAAGATACGGCAGAAGGCGGCTCCGAAAACAAAAAAGATACGGCAGAAGGCGGCTCCGAAAACAGTTTGGACATGGACTGGTTGGACGAGCTTCCGAACCTAGATCTGTTACAAAACATGGGCTTTGACTTTTAGACGTCAAGATAAAAAACCCTCCGAAAACAGTTTGGACATGGACTGGTTGGACGAGCTTCCGAACCTAGATCTGTTACAAAACATGGGCTTTGACTTTTAGACGTCAAGATAAAAAAACCCTGCTCTTTTAAGAGCCACCACATTTTATAAAAGAATAAAAACGTAATACCCAGCGTTTTTTTCCCCCTCTTTTGTAACGATATAAAGATTTGAATGAAATAAAACATATGAGTTAACAGGATTTAACTTTATTTAAAAACACACTATAGTCTTTTCAACTTACAAAGCTGGTTTCCAAAAGAGGTGTGTTATATAGAAATTACATAAAATAAAAAGCAAGCATGCAGAAAACTAAACTAATTTAGTAACTAAAATTTCAATCATGTACCACGGTTCTTAAAATCTCTAAGACTATGTGCACACAGTAATTTTCCGAGGGTTTTCGCGATTGTTTTGTATTGATCTTTAAAGATTCTTTTGCATCCACAGCCCGTACGCTTCCACTTCCACTTTGGGGCAATGCTGATAGGCGTTGAAGGAGATGTGGTTACCACAGGTTTCCAGCCAGATAAGTTGGCCAAATAGTTTTTCAGCTTTGGGACAGCCGAAGCATTCCAGATTTACGGACGGAATGTCAAGGTCTGCCAACAGGTCTTTCTCGTAGTGTCCGCCCTTGTAAGCAATGGTAGAGCTTAGGTTTTTCCGTGTTTTACTGTAAAAACTCGCTACAATTGCCTCCAAATCTGAAATTGGGAATGCTTCAGTGCCCCGAGGCACTCCAAACGGTAATTTATGGATGCGTTTTTGAACATATTTACAGGTCTTCTTATCCTTTTGGGCGAGGTCGTCCCAGCTCACACCGATGTCAAAAAAGAAGGACTGGGATGTAGTGTCTCCGACATTCAGTAGACCCAACTCCTTACAGAGAAATATGTTCTCTACATAATACCCGTCCATATCTATGACTGCTATGATATCCTCTGGCTGGCAATGCATGTTGTTTTAATCGTCAGTTTATTTACTGATCGATTTTATTTATTTTTTACTTCTTGTGCTTCTTCGAGGTTGTTTGTTCATTCGCAGCCCCTGTCACAATGATGAGTATGTTATGTTTAATTATTAGTAGTTTGTTCTTTAATATGTTGTACCTATTACTCACTGGTGACAAAGTAATTAAAATAAATAAGTCATATTCCAAGCATGCATAACAATAGCATGAAAGTTTTCTAGAACTTAAGAGTACAACCAGCATCCGTCAACAGTATGGAGTGAATTAAAATATCGATCGCTGGATGTCTTCTTCATAGAAGAATATACGCCGATTTAATTTAACACTGTTGGACTGGTATCTTAAGGGTACGGACCTTCATCACACTTTCTGCAAGACAGTTCAAAACAAATTATCAGTAATGACGAAAAATGTGAAAATTCGTTTTTATACAGAGGTGGCCTGGAAACTAATATGTTACCATAGCGACCACACAAAAGCAACATATTTGTTGGTTAAGTCTGCAAAGTTAGAGCTAGTTTAGTCAAGCCAGTGCAAATATATGCCTTATTTTCATTTATATTTTGCGTAATTAAAAAGTTCGTAAAAGCCATTGTTCATTATTTTTAGTGCTCTTCAAAAGACAATCATAACAAAATTCGTTTTGTAGGCACCTACCTTAAGCCATATGAAATCATCTAAAGTAATATTAGGCGTGATATTCGTTGATGATTGTAGATAAAATCTAATAAAATGGGAAATCCTACTCTGCAAAGCGAACTGTTATTCCCATGCAAACAGTTGGTATTTCCGCCAGTTTTAACGAGCCGACAATATATTATGTGATCATTCAGGTTTCTCAAATGATCAATTATACCAACTGCGGATTTAGGTTTATCATATCATTCAGCAAAATTCTAAATGGATGTATGTAACAAGTATTCAATATATAAATCGGAGTGGCTATTCGTACTGCAGGATATAACAATATATAAGCGTTCGTTACCAATCATCCGATTTCCGGTCGACTTTGCCAAAAATAAATTTGCTTTTTCTGCTTATTTTTTCCCTTTGTGTTAGGGCTTGGGTTAGCATTTTGTTGAATTTGAGACTCCTGTACGAATAGCACTTTACAGTATCGCGTGTATAACTCGAATACAATCGCATAAGGCGTATTTTTCATGAGCCGTGTCTAATACTAATATAAAGCCCGTTTTCCACTTCAACCGAATCGTACCGAAACGTAGCGTATTTCTTTGTTTTGTGAGCACTAGAGCAAACCTAATGACTTTGACACAAAAGAAAACGCTAGTTACGTTACGGTTGAAGTGGAAAACGGCCTTTTGGTTCATGCAAAATATGGTGTCTGAATCAATTAAATACGACCATTTGTATTAAGGTCGACCGTCGAGGTCGTATTATTCGACTGTGGTACGACTTTGATTCAAACGCCGTATTTTTCATCTCCCATATCTAAAGCATAACTTACACTAATATATTTTATGGTCAATTTTCATCATGACCGCCTAGTAACTAGGCCTTTCGCTTCTGCTATAGAATTTAATTATATTCAACTGTAATACACACAACGTCTGAATCAACCCTCGTTCTTTTGTCGAACCGTGGTCCAACCAATTAGTATTAGATACGGCTCATAAAAAACGCATATTTAGCTGTTAAATGGTTCATTAGATTACTGATTAGAGAATCTTTGCTCCACATTTATTTTTCAAATTTGTGAATTTGCAAGATTTGCACTTTATGTATGACTGCAGCGTGACAAAGCCAAATAGTAAATAAAGATGTAAATCGACTAGACAGGAAGGGGTCATCTTTCATGAAGAATGCAAGTGGAATATGCTGATATAACCAAATACCGAGGATATAGCCTTGTGAAAATTAATACAAATGTAGAGAAAACGCTATTGTAATAGCCACGAAATCGTTTAACAAAAATATTTATCATGCACAAGCGAAATAATAAGTAATTTAAAATAATAAATTGGCAAGGTATCCTGGACTTAATTACCTGCCGTTTGATGACTGCCATGTCTGCTTTATGTTTGAGGTTGGTCCCAGCACTATCTTGCAGTCCCTTTGCATGGGATGTTTGAAAGTAGTTAGGAATTGTAACGTACCCAAAATGCGCAGAAGATTGTGCAACATCACCCCTGCAATGGCGACTTTTGTACTGCACAGAGCATCTGTCTGTTTGTGCATAAGCTTCACATCATATCCTACATCAATTAAAAGTCAAATTTTTAATATTACTCAGTAAACTATATATTACTAATCAAACAAGATTTTATTTATTCTTACCGATCTACTTGAGATATCCATCCATGAGTTTGGTGGTCATGCTTGCAGTCGGGCGAAATTACAAAAAAGGTGTTCCGTAATAATTAATTTCTTCTGAGCTCTGTATGCCATCTACATTCATTATAGCATGTCGGTGAAGAACAGTTACATGAATTTAAGCTTGGATCTGGGAAAAATAAAGTGACTGGATCTGATCTTGCATAGTGCATGTGTAGTTCTCTGATTAGTCATGAACTGATATGGCTAGTAGGTAGATTTTCAACTAAGTGGCTGGTTTTGCCAATTAGCTCTGAACTGATGAGGATACGTTTGAAGGATATTTTTCAGGCAAGAAAGCATTGCACCAGGGGAGGTCAATTTATCAACTAACTTAAGCTTTTTTCCGCTTTCATTGACACCTATGACGACATACTCAAACTTTCGCCTTTTTATTTGAGGTGCAGCGTCTGTGGTATCTCCCTCTTCATCAAAACTTTCAAATCCGCAACTCCACAATTTGTGTATTTCCAAAGAATACAATCTGCCGCATGGTATTCCTCACTTTCCGTTTTGGGAACAGTGTTTCATTTACCAAATCGGTTAGATGTTTGTGGACGACGTAATCTTCTGGTCGCTGAGGGAGCTATCGTCAGAATTCCATGCATGATTGAAAAGCCATCCTGGTTTCAACATGTATGCAACACCAGCAAGAAATTCGATGTAAAAAGTCTTGAATTTCTCAAAAGTACACTGCCCCCATTTTTAATTCCAGATAAGCTTCAGTTTGCGTTTTTTCCAGGATTGTTTTGGATGGAACGTTTTAGGTGTTAGTCACTTTCTGACAAGTGACTACAGTAGTCCGGGATATATCTGGGATATATCTAGCCCAAAAATCGTGGGCAAGCTTGCAATGCTCTGTACAAATGGCATCAGATCTGGTTCTCCGTTCAGTAAAGTTCGAACAGGATTTTTTACTTTTAAGAACTTTGGTGTGAAATTTATAGGAGAAAAGAGACGATATTTTTACATATTTTGCGACTAGTCAAGAAATCGTCAGAATGGCCTAACTTCGACTTCAATAAACTTTTTCTACCACCGAGTTACGAAGATATAAATTTGGCGGTTTTGTTATTGAACATCAAGGTAAGAATCGTATGTTTTTTGTTTTTCGTATTTTTCTTTTATTAGGCGAATAAGGCTTTTCTCTGCTACTACTGGGAACTGACCTCCATGTTTACTGTATAATATTACAGATGTCGTTGTAGTCACACTGGTCGGTGAATTCGTCGGTTGAGAAGTAAAGTTGGACTGGATCACTGGAAATGTTAGACGCACACAGTCAACACAAGAAAAATGCCAACGAAGAAGCCAAATCTCTTTGCTGTTGGTGCGTTTATGAAGACAAAACGTCTTCAACAAGTACATGATGCGGTGCAGAAGGCAGTGCTTCGCGATGAGCTGAGAGAGTACTCACCGACAACAAACTAAAAGGTTAAGATTATAAAAATTATAAATCCTAGCTGATTCAAATTTCTCTGTGGGTTTTTCTATATTTATTATTTAATATAGAAAGCGTTTCTTTCCTATAACATATTTAATTGCAATTAACATTACTCATTCATTATTCTTGGACATTCGACCTGCTCTGAGTCCATATATCAAATGATATAATTGTTGCAGTTCTGCATGTTAATTTACATCAAGTATATATATGGGCTTTAAAATCTGGGGACATTTTGTATATCTTTGCAGGAATCACTTCCGGCTCCCTGTTTTAACCAAGTTTAATTCCAAGAAACTGAATGGTTTCCTGGAATTGATTAGTCTGAAATTTGAAATTATATCATGGCTTATATTATGAATTGTATCATGGCATGAATTATATCATGGCTTTGTTCTCTTCAAATAGTTGCCATATCCAAAACCATCACCGACAAGTTTTTGTTGTCAATCTCATACCAATAAAAGTACCCTAGAGAGACGAATACAAGTAACATTTGATGTAGCATTGTCTATACATCACATAGTGGAAGTAGAACCTTCCTGAACAAGCAACCAGCACTTGATGGCCTGTTTGATACACTAACTAAGAAGTGCAAGTCAGACCAGTTAGGTAACTATGTATTGTCTAATGATAAACTCACTTCTTATATTATTGAGCAAACGCAAAAGAAAGACAGGCTAGCTTTTGAAAATTCTGATGATAATGTTTTGAGAAGCATACAGGTGTGACGTTCGTCAATGATAGAACTATCTGGTTATCTTTTCCTGCATGTTATTATGTTATTATCTTGTTATGTTATCTTAATTTAGATGTTATTAGACGTTATAATAGGTTTAGTTAAAAGGATTAATTATATTAGTAAACTAGATTACGTAAATTAAAATGTATCCTTCCTGAGATAAGTTCGATAGGAATGACAATCATGTAACACCCAGATGTTGTAATTATTATATATAAGGAGAAACGTGTACGAAATAAAGCAGACTGGATTCAGAAGCGATGTTTGAAGTATCTTAATTCTCGGTACGCTACAAATTTGGTGCTCAGCGGTGGGATCTTGCGAGACCTGATAAAGGTAAAATGACCTCGGCAATCCTACCAGGAAAATTTGAAAGTGGAGATGTGGTGGTATGGCTCTGAGAGTTTGATGCTTGCTCGGAGGCGAATGGCTGGAAGGCCGAGGACAAAATCAAGAAATTGCCCGCATTCCTCAGAGGACAAGCAGGCAGCCACTTTTATGCCATTCCAGAAGATGACAGAAAGTCATATGCAGACGCTTCCAAAGGCCTTAAAGAAGCCATGTGTCCAAAGGCGAGTAGAGAGAACTACTTCGCTCAATTTGAATCGCGACTGTTGCGTCCTGGGGAAGATCCATCAGTTTTTAAATGGGAATTGGAACAAATTCTCTTGAAAGCCGAACCGACAATCGAAGATGGCGCCAAGACAGCTCTATTAACCAGGCAATTTATGAGAGGATTGCCCAAGAACATAAAGATAAAGCTGCTGGAAAACGATCCGGTTCCAGACCTTCCAAAGATGTTGTCATTTGTGCAAAGATACCGTGCCATCCAAGATTATACAAGTGACTGCAACGCCACAACAGCGTCAGGGGGTGAAGGCAACGCCAACGGCGGAAACAACTCGTCCGAGCTAACTCACTTGGTGGCTCTCGTCTCCGACATGGCTGTGAAGCAGCAACAGATGGAGGAAAAAGTCACTCGCCTGGGCGAAAACCAAGTTGAACAACGCCAACGAGGTGGAAGACCCTTTCAACCACAGGCCGCCCATCGCCAGCGCAGAGGTCCCACTCAAGGGTCATGTTTCGCTTGTGGTCAGAGAGGACACTTTGCCAGAGATTGTAATAATCTCACTCCGTCGTCCACAAGTGCACCAAACGCGAACGGAGCCCGATGCTACCAATGCGGAGGACTTGGACACTTCGCACGAGACTGTGGCAACCATTTAAACGACCAAGGGGTGGCTCGAAAAGTCTAGGCGGCAACGCAGTTCACCCCGATGTAAGTTCTTCTAATTTGGAGTTTTTATCTAATATTCCTGCCCAACCATTTGTCAAATGTTATGTCGATGGCGTAGAAGTTGACGCTTTAATAGATACTGGTTCAATGAGAACTTTTATTAGTGATAGAATTCAAACAATTATTGATCTAGAGAACGCTAAATTGGACACGTCTGTGTCAGAACGTTGTATTTCTATTACGGGTGGTAGTTTAAATATCTTAGGTCGCATGTCAGCGACAGTAAAGTTTTCGAAAAGTAAGAAGGTCTACGAAGGAAAATTTTTAGTTAGCACTAACATTAGCTATGACTGCGTGCTGGGCTGGGATTTTCTCGTTCACCATCGTTTAGATTTACGTGGGGAAATAATTAAGGGGAATAGGTCGTACCTGTTAGTTGGGCCTCACGGGAAAACGCTGGTTGGTGCAGTTTGCACATCATCCGGCAAAGGGAGCGTATCTGGGGTTCTTGAGGTAATTCCTGAGACCACTGAAACTCGCACTTTCTCTGCTGGCGACACGGTGCTCCTCGCCCAGTCTCATTTAAAGGCACCAATTTTTGTGAGTTTTGAAGATGACGTGATTGTACAAGGTAGATCAGAAATGATAGTTGAGGGTAGGTTACTTAAATCTACCACGTTCGATACGGGCATGGTTTCACCTCTACGACGTACCAACGACAAAACGAACGAACAAACCAGTTATCATGTCGCGCATGTTGTTGTTAACCCAGAAGGGCGCCGTGTCCCTGTTCGAATCCTAAATACCCTTGATGAAGCAATAGAGTTAAATCGTGGCAGTAAAATTGCAGAATTTATACCGCTAGTTGCTTCAATTAGTAAACAAAAGAGCGCATGTTGCGGAATAGTTTCTACCGAAACCGGAGCTGATTTTAAGGCAAAGGCTGCCAGTAAAATCAATTCATCTTTAGGTACGAAAGATCGGGATCAGGTCTTAGACCTCTTGTCGGAGTATTCGGACGTTTTTATGGAAACCTTAGGACACACCAATGTCGTTACGCATAAAATAAACACAGGTGATAGCCCCCCAATTCGACATCGCCCTCGCCGTTTACCGTATGCACACCGAGATGAGGCGGAGCGACAGATTGACGAAATGTTGGCTCAGGGTGTAATTCGGCATAGCACGAGTCCGTGGTAGAGTCCAATTGTGCTAGTTAAAAAGCGCAACGGCGAGTTTAGATTTTGTGTCGATTACCGCAAGCTAAATCAAGTTACTCAAAATGATTCGCACCCACTCCCGAATATCGCTGATATTCTCGATTCCTTGGGCAACGCACGGTATTTCTCAACTCTTGATTTAAGAAACGGCTACTGGCAAATATTCATAGACCCTAAAGATCGACCCAAAAGCGCTTTTGTTACCAGTTCCGGCCTATTTGAATTTAACAGAATGAGTTTTGGTCTTAAAACAGCCCCGGCCACCTTTCAACGAGCAATGGAAATTGTGTTAGCTGGATTAAAGTTCGATACTTGTTTGTGTTACTTAGACGATGTAATTTGTTTTGGACGAGATATACACGAACACAACAACCGGCTGGGGGCAATCCTTCATCGCTTTAGATCGCATAACCTGCGGGTTAAATTGTGTAAGTGCCAATTTGCCGCCACCGAAGTTTCATTTTTAGGTCACCGAGTTTCGCAACAAGGGGTAAGCCCAGACCCAGGAAAGGTCACCGCGATAAGAAACATCCCCAGGCTAACATGCGTTAAAGTGGTTCGTAGTTTCCTAGGGCTCGCAGGATACTATAGGCGGTTTATTAAGAATTTCGCGACGCTAGCTGCGCCGCTAACCAAATTAACCACAAAAGAGGCAAGTGAACGCCCGTTTACTTGGACAGACGAATGCGAGGCATCATTTGTTCGACTCAAAAACCAACTCTGTACCGCGCCTGTTCTTGCGTACCCTAAATTCGATCGTATGTTTACGCTATATACGGACGCCTCCGGTTTAGTCAAGCCAGTGCAAATATATGCCTTATTTTCATTTATATTTTGCGTAATTAAAAAGTTCGTAAAAGCCATTGTTCATTATTTTTAGTGCTCTTCAAAAGACAATCATAACAAAATTCGTTTTGTAGGCACCTACCTTAAGCCATATGAAATCATCTAAAGTAATATTAGGCGTGATATTCGTTGATGATTGTAGATAAAATCTAATAAAATGGGAAATCCTACTCTGCAAAGCGAACTGTTATTCCCATGCAAACAGTTGGTATTTCCGCCAGTTTTAACGAGCCGACAATATATTATGTGATCATTCAGGTTTCTCAAATGATCAATTATACCAACTGCGGATTTAGGTTTATCATATCATTCAGCAAAATTCTAAATGGATGTATGTAACAAGTATTCAATATATAAATCGGAGTGGCTATTCGTACTGCAGGATATAACAATATATAAGCGTTCGTTACCAATCATCCGATTTCCGGTCGACTTTGCCAAAAATAAATTTGCTTTTTCTGCTTATTTTTTCCCTTTGTGTTAGGGCTTGGGTTAGCATTTTGTTGAATTTGAGACTCCTGTACGAATAGCACTTTACAGTATCGCGTGTATAACTCGAATACAATCGCATAAGGCGTATTTTTCATGAGCCGTGTCTAATACTAATATAAAGCCCGTTTTCCACTTCAACCGAATCGTACCGAAACGTAGCGTATTTCTTTGTTTTGTGAGCACTAGAGCAAACCTAATGACTTTGACACAAAAGAAAACGCTAGTTACGTTACGGTTGAAGTGGAAAACGGCCTTTTGGTTCATGCAAAATATGGTGTCTGAATCAATTAAATACGACCATTTGTATTAAGGTCGACCGTCGAGGTCGTATTATTCGACTGTGGTACGACTTTGATTCAAACGCCGTATTTTTCATCTCCCATATCTAAAGCATAACTTACACTAATATATTTTATGGTCAATTTTCATCATGACCGCCTAGTAACTAGGCCTTTCGCTTCTGCTATAGAATTTAATTATATTCAACTGTAATACACACAACGTCTGAATCAACCCTCGTTCTTTTGTCGAACCGTGGTCCAACCAATTAGTATTAGATACGGCTCATAAAAAACGCATATTTAGCTGTTAAATGGTTCATTAGATTACTGATTAGAGAATCTTTGCTCCACATTTATTTTTCAAATTTGTGAATTTGCAAGATTTGCACTTTATGTATGACTGCAGCGTGACAAAGCCAAATAGTAAATAAAGATGTAAATCGACTAGACAGGAAGTGGTCATCTTTCATGAAGAATGCAAGTGGAATATGCTGATATAACCAAATACCGAGGATATAGCCTTGTGAAAATTAATACAAATGTAGAGAAAACGCTATTGTAATAGCCACGAAATCGTTTAACAAAAATATTTATCATGCACAAGCGAAATAATAAGTAATTTAAAATAATAAATTGGCAAGGTATCCTGGACTTAATTACCTGCCGTTTGATGACTGCCATGTCTGCTTTATGTTTGAGGTTGGTCCCAGCACTATCTTGCAGTCCCTTTGCATGGGATGTTTGAAAGTAGTTAGGAATTGTAACGTACCCAAAATGCGCAGAAGATTGTGCAACATCACCCCTGCAATGGCGACTTTTGTACTGCACAGAGCATCTGTCTGTTTGTGCATAAGCTTCACATCATATCCTACATCAATTAAAAGTCAAATTTTTAATATTACTCAGTAAACTATATATTACTAATCAAACAAGATTTTATTTATTCTTACCGATCTACTTGAGATATCCATCCATGAGTTTGGTGGTCATGCTTGCAGTCGGGCGAAATTACAAAAAAGGTGTTCCGTGATAATTAATTTCTTCTGAGCTCTGTATGCCATCTACATTCATTATAGCATGTCGGTGAAGAACAGTTACATGAATTTAAGCTTGGATCTGGGAAAAATAAAGTGACTGGATCTGATCTTGCATAGTGCATGTGTAGTTCTCTGATTAGTCATGAACTGATATGGCTAGTAGGTAGATTTTCAACTAAGTGGCTGGTTTTGCCAATTAGCTCTGAACTGATGAGGATACGTTTGAAGGATATTTTTCAGGCAAGAAAGCATTGCACCAGGGGAGGTCAATTTATCAACTAACTTAAGCTTTTTTCGCTTTCATTGACACCTATGACGACATACTCAAACTTTCGCCTTTTTATTTGAGGTGCAGCGTCTGTGGTATCTCCCTCTTCATCAAAACTTTCAAATCCGCAACTCCACAATTTGTGTATTTCCAAAGAATACAATCTGCCGCATGGTATTCCTCACTTTCCGTTTTGGGAACAGTGTTTCATTTACCAAATCGGTTAGATGTTTGTGGACGACGTAATCTTCTGGTCGCTGAGGGAGCTATCGTCAGAATTCCATGCATGATTGAAAAGCCATCCTGGTTTCAACATGTATGCGACACCAGCAAGAAATTCGATGTAAAAAGTCTTGAATTTCTCAAAAGTACGCTGCCCCCATTTTTAATTCCAGATAAGCTTCAGTTTGCGTTTTTCCAGGATTGTTTTGGATGGAACGTTTTAGGTGTTAGTCACTTTCTGACAAGTGACTACAGTAGTCCGGGATATATCTGGGATATATCTAGCCCAAAAATCGTGGGCAAGCTTGCAATGCTCTGTAGAAATGGCATCAGATCTGGTTCTCCGTTCAGTAAAGTTCGAACAGGATTTTTTACTTTTAAGAACTTTGGTGTGAAATTTATATGAGAAAAGAGACGATATTTTTACATATTTTGCGACTAGTCAAGAAATCGTCAGAATGGCCTAACTTCGACTTCAATAAACTTTTTCTACCACCGAGTTACGAAGATATAAATTTGGCGGTTTTGTTATTGAACATCAAGGTAAGAATCGTATGTTTTTTGTTTTTCGTATTTTTCTTTTATTAGGCGAATAAGGCTTTTCTCTGCTACTACTGGGAACTGACCTCCATGTTTACTGTATAATATTACAGATGTCGTTGTAGTCACACTGGTCGGTGAATTCGTCGGTTGAGAAGTAAAGTTGGACTGGATCACTGGAAATGTTAGACGCACACAGTCAACACAAGAAAAATGCCAACGAAGAAGCCAAATCTCTTTGCTGTTGGTGCGTTTATGAAGACAAAACGTCTTCAACAAGTACATGATGCGGTGCAGAAGGCAGTGCTTCGCAATGAGCTGAGAGAGTACTCACCGACAACAAACTAAAAGGTTAAGATTATAAAAATTATAAATCCTAGCTGATTCAAATTTCTCTGTGGGTTTTTCTATATTTATTATTTAATATAGAAAGCGTTTCTTTCCTATAACATATTTAATTGCAATTAACATTACTCATTCATTATTCTTGGACATTCGACCTGCTCTGAGTCCATATATCAAATGATATAATTGTTGCAGTTCTGCATGTTAATTTACATCAAGTATATATATGGGCTTTAAAATCTGGGGACATTTTGTATATCTTTGCAGGAATCACTTCCGGCTCCCTGTTTTAACCAAGTTTAATTCCAAGAAACTGAATGGTTTCCTGGAATTGATTAGTCTGAAATTTGAAATTATATCATGGCTTATATTATGAATTGTATCATGGCATGAATTATATCATGGCTTTGTTCTCTTCAAATAGTTGCCATATCCAAAACCATCACCGACAAGTTTTTGTTGTCAATCTCATACCAATAAAAGTACCCTAGAGAGACGAATACAAGTACCCTAGAGAGACGAATACAAGTAACATTTGATGTAGCATTGTCTATACATCACATAGTGGAAGTAGAACCTTCCTGAACAAGCAACCAGCACTTGATGGCCTGTTTGATACACTAACTAAGAAGTGCAAGTCAGACCAGTTAGGTAACTATGTATTGTCTAATGATAAACTCACTTCTTATATTATTGAGCAAAAGCAAAAGAAAGACAGGCTAGCTTTTGAAAATTCTGATGATAATGTTTTGAGAAGCATACAGGTGTGACGTTCGTCAATGATAGAACTATCTGGTTATCTTTTCCTGCATGTTATTATGTTATTATCTTGTTATGTTATCTTAATTTAGATGTTATTAGACGTTATAATAGGTTTAGTTAAAAGGATTAATTATATTAGTAAACTAGATTACGTAAATTAAAATGTACCCTTCCTGAGATAAGTTCGATAGGAATGACAATCATGTAACACCCAGATGTTGTAATTATTATATATAAGGAGAAACGTGTACGAAATAAAGCAGACTGGATTCAGAAGCGATGTTTGAAGTATCTTAATTCTCGGTACGCTACAAATTTGGTGCTCAGCGGTGGGATCTTGCGAGACCTGATAAAGGTAAAATGACCTCGGCAATCCTACCAGGAAAATTTGAAAGTGGAGATGTGATGGTATGGCTCCGAGAGTTTGATGCTTGCTCCGAGGCGAATGGCTGGAAGGCCGAGGACAAAATCAAGAAATTGCCCGCATTCCTCAGAGGACAAGCAGGCAGCCACTTTTATGCCATTCCAGAAGATGACAGAAAGTCATATGCAGACGCTTCCAAAGGCCTTAAAGAAGCCATGTTTCCAAAGGCGAGTAGAGAGAACTACTTCGCTCAATTTGAATCGCGACTGTTGCGTCCTGGGGAAGATCCATCAGTTTTTAAATGGGAATTGGAACAAATTCTCTTGAAAGCCGAACCGACAATCGAAGATGGCGCCAAGACAGCTCTATTAACCAGGCAATTTATGAGAGGATTGCCCAAGAACATAAAGATAAAGCTGCTGGAAAACGATCCGGTTCCAGACCTTCCAAAGATGTTGTCATTTGTGCAAAGATACCGTGCCATCCAAGATTATACAAGTGACTGCAACGCCACAACAGCGTCAGGGGGTGAAGGCAACGCCAACGGCGGAAACAACTCGTCCGAGCTAACTCACTTGGTGGCTCTCGTCTCCGACATGGCTGTGAAGCAGCAACAGATGGAGGAAAAAGTCACTCGCCTGGGCGAAAACCAAGTTGAACAACGCCAACGAGGTGGAAGACCCTTTCAACCACAGGCCGCCCATCGCCAGCGCAGAGGTCCCACTCAAGGGTCATGTTTCGCTTGTGGTCAGAGAGGACACTTTGCCAGAGATTGTAATAATCTCACTCCGTCGTCCACAAGTGCACCAAACGCGAACGGAGCCCGATGCTACCAATGCGGAGGACTTGGACACTTCACACGAGACTGTGGCAACCATTTAAACGACCAAGGGGTGGCTCGAAAAGTCTAGGCGGCAACGCAGTTCACCCCGATGTAAGTTCTTCTAATTTGGAGTTTTTATCTAATATTCCTGCCCAACCATTTGTCAAATGTTATGTCGATGCCGTAGAAGTTGACGCTTTAATAGATACTGGTTCAATGAGAACTTTTATTAGTGATAGAATTCAAACAATTATTGATCTAGAGAACGCTAAATTGGAAACGTCTGTGTCAGAACGTTGTATTTCTATTACGGGTGGTAGTTTAAATATCTTAGGTCGCATGTCAGCGACAGTAAAGTTTTCGAAAAGTAAGAAGGTCTACGAAGGAAAATTTTTAGTTAGCACTAACATTAGCTATGACTGCGTGCTGGGCTGGGATTTTCTCGTTCACCATCGTTTAGATTTACGTGGGGAAATAATTAAGGGGAATAGGTCGTACCTGTTAGTTGGGCCTCACGGGAAAATGCTGGTTGGTGCAGTTTGCACATCATCCGGCAAAGGGAGCGTATCTGGGGTTCTTGAGGTAATTCCTGAGACCACTGAAACTCGCACTTTCTCTGCTGGCGACACGGTGCTCCTCGCCCAGTCTCATTTAAAGGCACCAATTTTTGTGAGTTTGGAAGATGACGTGATTGTACAAGGTAGATCAGAAATGATAGTTGAGGGTAGGTTACTTAAATCTACCACGTTCGATACGGGCATGGTTTCACCTCTACGACGTACCAACGACAAAACGAACGAACAAACCAGTTATCATGTCGCGCATGTTGTTGTTAACCCAGAAGGGCGCCGTGTCCCTGTTCGAATCCTAAATACCCTTGATGAAGCAATAGAGTTAAATCGTGGCAGTAAAATTGCAGAATTTATACCGCTAATTGCTTCAATTAGTAAACAAAAGAGCGCATGTTGCGGAATAGTTTCTACCGAAACCGGAGCTGATTTTAAGGCAAAGGCTGCCAGTAAAATCAATTCATCTTTAGGTACGAAAGATCGGGATCAGGTCTTAGACCTCTTGTCGGAGTATTCGGACGTTTTTATGGAAACCTTAGGACACACCAATGTCGTTACGCATAAAATAAACACAGGTGATAGCCCCCCAATTCGACATCGCCCTCGCCGTTTACCGTATGCACACCGAGATGAGGCGGAGCGACAGATTGACGAAATGTTGGCTCAGGGTGTAATTCGGCATAGCACGAGTCCGTGGTCGAGTCCAATTGTGCTAGTTAAAAAGCGCAACGGCGAGTTTAGATTTTGTGTCGATTACCGCAAGCTAAATCAAGTTACTCAAAATGATTCGCACCCACTCCCGAATATCGCTGATATTCTCGATTCCTTGGGCAACGCACGGTATTTCTCAACTCTTGATTTAAGAAACGGCTACTGGCAAATATTCATAGACCCTAAAGATCGACCCAAAAGCGCTTTTGTTACCAGTTCCGGCCTATTTGAATTTAACAGAATGAGTTTTGGTCTTAAAACAGCCCCGGCCACCTTTCAACGAGCAATGGAAATTGTGTTAGCTGGATTAAAGTTCGATACTTGTTTGTGTTACTTAGACGATGTAATTTGTTTTGGACGAGATATACACGAACACAACAACCGGCTGGGGGCAATCCTTCATCGCTTTAGATCGCATAACCTGCGGGTTAAATTGTGTAAGTGCCAATTTGCCGCCACCGAAGTTTCATTTTTAGGTCACCGAGTTTCGCAACAAGGGGTAAGCCCAGACCCAGGAAAGGTCACCGCGATAAGAAACATCCCCAGGCTAACATGCGTTAAAGCGGTTCGTAGTTTCCTAGGGCTCGCGGGATACTATAGGCGGTTTATTAAGAATTTCGCGACGCTAGCTGCGCCGCTAACCAAATTAACCACAAAAGAGGCAAGTGAACGCCCGTTTACTTGGACAGACGAATGCGAGGCATCATTTGTTCGACTAAAAAACCAACTCTGTACCGCGCCTGTTCTTGCGTACCCTAAATTCGATCGTATGTTTACGCTATATACGGACGCCTCCGATTTCGGTTTGGGAGTCGTATTATCTCAGGAAGATGATCACGGTGCCGAACGCGTAGTCGCTTATGCATCCAGAGCACTGTCGGATCGCGAACGCAAATATACCACAACAGAGAAAGAAGCCTTGGCAATTCACTACGGAACAGAGCATTTTCGTTTATATCTCCTAGGACATCATTTTAAGATTGTTACAGACCACAGTGCGCTTAAGTGGCTGTCTAGTATTGAGCCTAAGGGGCGGATAGCGCGTTGGATAATGGACCTGCAAGAATTTCAATTTTCCGTGGAACATCGGGCCGGAAAAATCCATCAGAACGCAGATGCATTATCTCGACTAATAACGCCTAAAAGCGAGTACCCGACTTCTGATATCTCTTGTGCAGTAAAATCGTTCAACAAGTTTTATGTCACTCCTCACAAAGTCTGGCACTCGTTCTGTCAGGCTGCGTTACGCGGTCTCTTAATTCTTCTCCAATTATTTCAACTACTTCCGTCACGCCAATCTTTTCGCAGTATTTTCTGCCCAAACAATGTCACGAATGTACGACCAGATGTCGTCTACAATACCATTCTGCAGAAAATAGCAGTGCGAAATCTCTCGTGATGAGACTCCGGACAAATCCTGTTTAATTGCGATCAATCCGACACTTAACTTAGACGCTCAACGACAGGATAAGGATATCGCGTTACTTATCGCCCACAAAGAACATGGTAAGGACAGGCCAACCTTTCACGAATGGAAGTCGAATTCAACTTTACGCAATCTTTGGCACAACTACGATCGTTTGTTTTTGCGAAATGATTTACTCGTTCGGTCAAAACAAGTGCGCTCTCCCCATCCGGACTACGCACTGGTCATACCACATTCTCTGGTACCCGAAATACTGAAAGGCGTGCACGATAGCCCCTTCTGCGGTCACTTAGGTGTCACACGGACAGAAGAGAGAATTCGACAACGATTCTACTGGCCAGGTATCCGGAATTCCGTTGTCACCTACATTAAGCATTGCACCACTTGCCACGAGCGAAAATCTCCTACCAACCTTGTTAAGGCCCCAATGCAAACGATCGAAGTAGGTGAACCATTTTCGTTTTGGGCTCTCGATTACATGGGACCAATTTCTGAAACTTCCAGGGGAAATAAACACATTCTTGTCGTGACGGACCATTTTACCAAGTGGTGTGAAGCCTTCCCCACCAAAGATCAGAAAGCGTCTACCGTTGCACACACACTCGTAAGTAAAATTTTCTCGCGTTTTGGACACCCTGTAGTCTTACACTCCGATCAACGCACCAACTTCGAGAGTAACTTACTACACGAAATTTGTGATATTATGGGTATAGTTAAGACACGTACCACGGCGTACCATCCGAGAGGAGATGGACAATGTGAACGCCAAAATAGGACAATACAAGATATGCTTGCGGCTTTCGTATCCAAACGCAGGGACGACTGGGATTTATGGCTAGACCCTGTGGTATATGCTTATAATTCTAGCCGCCAAGAATCTACTGGGCTCAGCCCATACCAGTTGGTTTTTGGAAAGATGCCTCGACTACCCCTTGAACTTGAGCTTGGTCTATCCCTTACGAACCCTAACACCCATACCGAATACTCACGAACAACACGATTAGTCCTACAGCATGCCAAGGCAATCGCGCAGGATAATCTTAGCGCGGTTAGATCTAGACAGCGTAACCGTTTTCAAACAACCAAGTGGCAGCCTTATGTAGTTAATCAACAAGTATGGTTGAAGCGACCAAAGAAATGGAAGTTTGGTCCAAACTGGCTAGGTCCTTATACTGTGTTGTCCAGATTAGGAGTGAATTATAGAGTTAGATCAGAAGCAGGTCGAACACTAGTTGTGCATCACGATCATCTTAAACCTTATTCCATGCCCACTGGAAAAGGCAGCGTTGTTTGTCCTGGCGAAGAATCTAACGATTTTGATGTGATCTCTGGTTTGCCACCTGAGCCAAACGATACTCTCCCTGAACTGGATATAGGACCCCGGGTTAGACCAGCACATTTACGTCGGTACGTACGTCCGCCCGTACGTTACGGTGACGTAGCTTAGCTCATCTCTGGCGCGCAGTCAAAATAAATAAATAAATAAATAAAAAATAAAAAAGTTTAGGTAAATTGTATTAGTTTTCGGGACGAAAAAAAAAGTGAGGGAAGAGTGTGACGTTCGTCAATGATAGAACTATCTGGTTATCTTTTCCTGCATGTTATTATGTTATTATCTTGTTATGTTATCTTAATTTAGATGTTATTAGACGTTATAATAGGTTTAGTTAAAAGGATTAATTATATTAGTAAACTAGATTACGTAAATTAAAATGTATCCTTCCTGAGATAAGTTCGATAGGAATGACAATCATGTAACACCCAGATGTTGTAATTATTATATATAAGGAGAAACGTGTACGAAATAAAGCAGACTGGATTCAGAAGCGATGTTTGAAGTATCTTAATTCTCGGTACGCTACACAGGTAGCTACTTACTATACTGCTGGGGTTATGGGGTAATTAAGAAAGTACAAAGCAGTAAAGACACATCTTCTATGAAGTATGTGAAGGAGAAAAGAACAGCAATTACCAGTATACATTTATGTCTAAATGTTCCATTCCAAAACTCCTTGCATACAACAAACTATCTGAGAAAATCAAGGGGATTGATATTGGGAAAATATACCATCTGAAAGAGGAGTTTAGGGATTATATTGATGAGGATGAAAAACTGAGTGGTTGTTTTAGGGATTTAAGGGAATATCTTCTTGGTTAGCTATGTTTTACTGAAATGTAAATACTCGGGCAAGTGTGTTAAAGTGGTTTGGTAAAACAAAGGGAGCCTTTCTTCTTGCATGAGGGGGGGGGGGGGGGGGGTGATGGTTGTCCATTTGGCAAAAATGAAAGTGCTTGTTATTTTCTTGTTTAGATTTATTAAAGCCGGTAAGTGAGTAGCTTCAAGCAGTGATAATTTCATTGTATTTGGATCAAATTGTCAGGAAACATCTTTAGTTGTTAGGAAATATGTACACTGGCCAGGGGAGGCGTGTCTCAAAAATAGGGCCCGGAAAACTATTCGATAGGGGCCCACTGCTCACAGTGGGAGAGCAGTGTGTGTCATTGTTTGGGGCCCACCACTGGCCACATGCAAGCAAATGGAAGACCTACAGGGCAAATCTTTCAAATAAATGGTCTGTCTGTCAAATTTTCATTTGAGGAATTTCCCAATGACATGAAAATGCTGGCAATGCTTGGTGGGGAATTAAATAATACAGCTACATATTTCTCTGCTTTTGGCAATGCTACTCATGATAACTGCCATGATGTAAAGGGAACGTATGGAAATGACGTTTCATGTACTTGGAAACCTTAGTCTTATCAGAACAGACTTAATATTAAGTTGTAAAGGTTTTGCTGTAGCCTGTGTCAAGTTATCAATACATCAAGCTGCAAATACCTAACTTAATAGAAGCAGTAGAGAAATTTAAGAATCCAATATTGAAAAAGTCTATGTCTGATAAAACCAAGCGATCCAAAGTCACAGAGTTCATTTCCAAAAGTAAGAGTCGACAAGAGTTTGTACCACTCATTGGGAAACTAATTGACAAGGCTCATGTAGAACCTCTTCATTTAAAAACAATGCATGGCAACACTTCTTTAAGTCACTGTTAATGAATCTGTTTCAAAATCACAAGTGCATGCATCTAAATATTTTTCACAAGTACCAAGGCACAGCTGCTTTGCTAGAGTTGTTTTTGCTCTGCAACATAAAGTTAAGGCAAAGCTGGTAGCGAAGAACGTTAAAACACACTTCTGGTAGATGTTGGCTTTGTTTGAGCTTTAGGGAGTGAGAAGATGTGGCGAAATTCAAGCGTGAAGCTTCACGCTTGAATTTCGCCACATCTTCTCACTCCCTAAAGCTTTCAAACAAAGCCAACAACTCTTTTAAAACATCACTGAATTATGTAGGTTGTTCTTCAGTGGTAACTGTTTCATTTTCCTCTATACAAACGGCTTCGACGACTTGTTCTACATTCTAGCACTATTTTTCCGACGCCATTTTGTATTCTTTATTGAGTAACCGCTGAACATTTTGCGTAATAGTGCAGACGGAAAAACCGTAGTGCATCAGCGTTCTTGCGCACGAAGTTCGTGTGCTTGGCCTAAGAGATTGGCTGCGGCCACTGTCAAGAACATGGTGGGAAAATTACGTGCTATCTTTTCTGCTCGAGGTCGCGTTGGCAGGGAAAACCCTGCTTCGCTCCCGGAGGTAAAACCCTACGTTGTCTTTGCGCGCGAGTAGCAGGCTACAGCCACCATTGTTCCACGCCAAGCGATACCTTTTGACACACAAAAGCTACAACAGTTAGTCAAGTACTTGTTCGCTCAGTTGACTAACCCGGCCAAGAGCCCCATTCAACGGTACTTACTCGTCCGCGATATTGCCTTCTTTGTCATCGACTTCTTTACCGGAGATAGAGCCTCGGACCTCGGCAGGCTACAGTCGCACTGTGTGTTTCAATTACCGCATGAGGGTGGTTTTCTCCTTAACTTCTCATTTGGCAAGACTCTGCGAGGTATGGACGCTCTTACGCGCCCGTTTGTGCTTTTTCCAACTCCCTCCGTCCGGATCTGCCCTGTCTTCTGGTTTCGATACTATTTGGACTACTGTCGCAGTATGGCGATCTCCCTTCACCCGGGATATGTTTTCGGTGGAAACCCATCTTCTGGCAGCAGGTTTGCACTCCGGAGAGACCCCACACAGCTTTCGCACTGGTTTGGCCACAACGTTGAGTACGTTGGGTTTTTCCGTCAAAGACATCGCCGCGTACTTGGGCTGGAAAAGTGTCGAATCAGCTTGTCATTATTCAAGACCCGCAGCTGCTAAAAAAACTGGTTGCAGTTTTCAATACCGTGGCGGACTCCATCGACATTCGTGACAATTGACTGCTCGCTCACCCATCCGTGGTCCCACGCTAGCCAAGGTTGTTGGGTATTTTTCTGAGTTTTGGGAAGGAGAGTGATAAGCTTAGAAACAGTATTACGTTGTAGGGACTATGTCAAGTTTTAATAAAGTTTGGGGTGCTAGTGTTACTTAATAATAGGGAAGTGGTGTGCAAGCAGTGTTCGCGGATTTCATTCCCCCATAACTCTCCTATCCGCATGCGGTTGAATCTAAATCAGTAGTTAATGAGAATGCCTTGGTATTCTCATTGACTAAGGAATTAGGAAACTCTGTGGAAAGTCATTAGAAACCCTGGAAAGAAGTCCCTGAACACCAGAGGCGAATAATATTAATCATACATGCATAGGGAAGCTATAAAACGAGGAGTTTGTGAATAAATTAGCCTAGTTGTTAGAACAGGGAAGAAGACGCGTACCGGTGACTCCGGCACAACACGAACCAACCCACCTCCCCTGTAGACCAACAGTCTTCCACATCGGTCGCTGCGCTCCACCAACCATTCGCGGATTTCATCCCCCATAACTCTCCTATCCGCGTGCGGTTGAATATAAATCAGTAGTTAATGAACATGCCTTGGTATTGGCATTTACACTCTGATATGACACTCTTATGACTAAA